>JAGFOV010000033.1:0-219404 GCA_017639675.1 Aplochiton taeniatus
TCCAAACATTATTAGACACCATACCTTCAGAGTTGAAAGAACAGCAGAAAAGCGAAATACAAAATGAGGACTAAAATGACGATTTTCCAAAAGAGATCCAGATCTCAGGGAACAAAACACACATTTAGTTTAGGTACACATGATCTTGAGCATTCCAAAAATTACATTTGCCAGGGACTAAAACTCTGGTTCCTCTGGAAACCTCAACCTGGCAGTGAGTGAACTAAGAGGGAAAAAAAACGGCTTTCTACGCCGACAAAAAACAAACATTTGTTGAAATTCCAGTCAAAATTTGAATCCGTCATGGAACCAATTGTCCTGTATGGCAGTGAGGTGTGGGGTCTGCCTACCAAGCAGGAACTCAGCAAATGGGACAAAAATCCCATTGAGACCCTGCATGCAGAGTTCTGTAGGAACATCTTAAAAGTGCACAGGAACCCCACAAACAATGCAAAAAAGGCCAATACAATTTTGGTAACATTTCAAAAGCAGCGACCACCACCCATATCATTATAAAGCTCTGCAGTACCTTTTCCCAAAACGATCCGTTGGAGTGCGTGGTGTGGCAATGAAACCTTTTAGATTTTTTGGCATCCACAGAGATGTCCACAAGCTGCTTGACGTTGCTAAATCGGCGGCAGGTCTCGAGCAGCCTCCCGTAGTTCTGGGTCGTTTTTTCATCCCTGTGACCACCAGTTCTGCGAACAGAAGGCAAAAATAAGCAGACAGTTTGATTTTGGAGCTTTTTGTATTTCTAGGGAAAATTGTCTGTTACAGATACTTTTTGGCTTATTCTAATATGTTGGAAGTGGTCTGTCCATTGGACAGCCATTTTACTCCATGATAACATGTTGCACGTAGACTGCTGTCCCTTGCATCGGCAAGGGCAAAGTGAGCAGCAACAAACACCACGCACTCCAACGCATCGTTATGGGAACCAGTAGTCCATTTGGCCAAACATGTTCATTACTTTCCCTTAATTATTAGCAGCCAAAATAGTGCTTTGTAGCTGATGCAGATTTGACTCCTTTCTCAAGGCCAGTATGAACGCTTGCTCAAAAACAAGAGCTTTGAGATTTTACGGTGTGAAAGACCTTAGATCATAAATCTACCATAGAATTGGGCTGAGGTGATAGGCTGGAATATATTTATGATCGTTTCCGATTGACTTCACTTGGCTAAATTGACAACAGCCGTTTGATGGAAGTAGTGTATGGTAAGAACATGTGTCACGGTTCCAGGCGATCACCCCTCGACTCAGGACGTGTAATTCTCCAGCACAAACTCACGCCTTAAGCACAAACGGTTAAATATAAAAATATAGCTTTATTACACATTTGATAAAACATGGACATAAAACACTACCCCAGCTCGCTCTTTGACCCTCCCCTCTGTGACTGGGTGACCTTAGCGCCTGAAGGTGAGTGACCCTGTCCCTACCCCAATAATCCACTGCACTCGCCTAAACAACTGAAAGGCACATCACACTGGTCACTGCACGCATGACTGTTTTCCACAAAATAGCACACACAAAAGGGAGAATAACTCCATTCAAACCACTACAAAGTATGAGGAGGAAAAAGCTCCACTATGGGCCTAAGCACAACACACGTGTTCCTGGATCCCTGGGGCCCACCCTTAACGCTATCCCACACCGGATCACAAAGGGGATTCAATAAGCAATGTTAAGGAGGGTGAAATATGGACACACAAGACAGCACAACAAACAAAATAGTAGTGGGGATAGGTTCTCTTCCCCTGCACTGCGGAGAACCAAATCCCCACAAAAAGGATAAGACCAACGTTCGGTTGGGAGCATGCAGCTCACTGAAGTCGTCCAGGGGACACTGAAGTCGTCAAGGCCACGCCCCCCCGCCTTTTCTGACAGTCCGCTGGAACAATCGCTGATGTCGTGCAGGGCTCCGCCCCCTCGTTGTTCACAGTCACACTGGAACGAAGCTGCTGTCGCGCAAGGCCACGCCCCCTCGTTGCTGAAAGTCACAGTGGAACTAAGCTGCTGTACCGCACCACTCTGGCAGACCTGGTTGGGTTCTCGACGTCCGACCCTTGATTTCCCTCTCAACGCCACAGTCGTAATCACCAGTCCTTTGCTGCCCTAGGAGAGAAAGACTCACACCAACACACGCATCCACTGATTGCTTGCTCACTCGGTCGCTCACTCGCTCGCTCGTTCGTTCGTCTCGTGCCAACCCAGGGCATATACTCAGGTCCACAACAGATACCGCCTCGAGCATCAATACATTATCCCCCTTCTTCCGCTTCCTCAACCACCCAAACACAATGCCTTTTACCCAATCCTCCCACCAATCCCAGGGCTGCCTCGCTAATAAGCTGATACCGCACAGCTTGTTGCCAATTTGTTCCCACCCCGTGACACTCACCCCCCCCTTTCACATAGTCGTCCCGGCTATTAACGGTATCTAAGAGGGGGATGTCGATTCTCTCGTCTAGACCTACGCAGCCCACTCTCCTGCCTTTCTAGGGGTTCCTCCTCACCTCTAACCTCTTGGCCTCCCAGGGGAGCAGCAGGCTCCACGACAGGCAGGGTCAGTGGGACACGAACAGGGTACCAGGCATACTTGTGCCAACCTGGCCTGGGTACCTGCTTGGGGGATGCATTGGGTTGCCATTGACTTGGCAGCAACTCCTCTGGGGCCTCTGGGGTGACTGAATATGGGCAGGGCCGCAGGTGGTTCCGATGAATGGTTCTACTATCCCCCCCGCCTTCTGGCCGGATACGTAGGACAGGCAGTCCGGGCCGGAGTGGTCCTAAAACAATGAAGGGTTTTGGTAGCCATCGAGGGGCCAGCTTACCCTGGTTGCGCCGGCGAAAGTTTCTCAGCAGCACTCGTTCTCCAGCCACTAACGGGACACCCTTCGCTCGCTTGTCATACCGATGCTTGTCTCGGTTCTGCTGATGCTGGGTCTTGGTCTTAACCTGATGGTAGGCCCGGCAAAGCTGATTGTGATGATGCTGGACCCACCCATCCAAATCCATCCGTGATCTCGAGGGTTCTGCACCTACAATCACATCAACAGGGAGACGAGCGTGCCTACCACACATGACAAAGAAAGGGGTTAGTCCTGTGCTGTTATGTTCAGTATTATTGTAGGCTTGAAGCAACATGGGCAGATAGTCCGGCCATCGCCTTTGCTGATTCTCGCCAAGGGACCCCAGGAGAGACAACAACGTTTGATTAAATCGTTCACAGGCTCCATTACCTTGGGGTCTGTAGGGGGTAGTGCGGATTTTCTTACAGCCATACAACTGACAAAACTGAGCCACGAGGTCCGATTCAAAAGCAGCCCCCCGGTCACTCAAGAACTGTTCAGGGCAACCCCAATGCTGCACTACGGCTGTCCAAAGGGCTTTCACTGTAGTCTCTGCTGTCTGATCCTTCGTTGGGACAGCCCACCCATACCTGGAAAATAGATCGGTCATAACGAGCAGATATGGGTAGGTGTCGCCCGGTCGTCCTAAGGAAAGGTAGTCAATGGCCACGGTTTCCAGTGGGTAACTGGTGGTGATTGGTACTAGGGGTGCACGGATCTCTGGTCCAGGTTTTCTCTGCACACACCTTGGGCACTCCGTGATCCAACGCCGCACATGTTCCCCTAATCCAGGCCAGTAGAACCCTCGCCTCAGGGCTGCTTCTGTCCGACCAGCACTCAAGTGGCCCAGGGCGGTGTGGTACTTCTCCCATAGGTTCCACCTGGCTGAGCTGGGCACAAGGATCTGCCACCTCCATGTGTCCTCAACTGCCTCACGCACCTTTCGACCAATGACTCCATCCCGCATGGTCAATCTGTCCCACTCTCTCCACCATCGCCTCTCTTCCTGGTGGGCCCCATCTCGGTCCTTTCCGACAGGCAGCTTACCCTGGCGGATCCTCTCAGACAGAACTTTGAGGTGCGGATCCTCCTGCTGGATATGGCCCCAGTCTGGTCCGGATTCGGCAGCCGGCGCCTGTTGTGGTGCCCCATCTCCCGCATTCTCGCTCGAATACACCTGCCCCTGAATCCTAGGGAGTCTAGAGAGAAGGTCAGCATTTTGGTTCACACGGCCAGGGCGGTACTTCACCTTGAACCGATAGCTGGCCAGTTGGGCCACCCATCGCTGCTCGACTGCCCCAAGCTTCGCCGTGTCCAGGTGCACCAATGGGTTATTGTCTGTGTAAACAGTGACATCCCCTCCCCATAAGTAATCCCGAAACTTTTCAGTCACTGCCCACTTCAGCGCTAATAGCTCTAATTTAAAGGAGCTATAGTTCTGATCGTTCCTCTCCGCTGGCGAGAGAGTCCGGCTGGCATAGGCAATGACTCTTTCTTTGCCTCCCTGACTTTGAGACAGCACTGCCCCCAAGCCATCAAAACTGGCATCGGTGTACAGGAGGAAAGGCTTGGTGAAGTCAGCGTAGGCCAAAATCGGGGCACTCAACAGGGCGGCCTTCAGCCGTCCAAACGCTTGCTGGCAGTCAGGGGTCCAATCCACCGGCCGACCCTTCTTTCCCAGCGCAGCACTGCCGGTCAGCAGGGCAGTGAGGGGGGCAGCAATCCTGGAGAACAAAGGGATAAACCGTCTGTAATACCCAGCAAAACCAAGGAACGAGCGCACCTGTGTGGTAGTTGCGGGTTGGGGCCAGTCTTGGACAGCGTCTATCTTCCCCGGGTCCGTGGCAACCCCTGCTTCGCTCACCACGTGGCCAAGGTAGACTACTTGTTTCTGGAGGAGCTTGCATTTCTGGGGCTGTAGCTTTAGTCCATATCTAGCAAGTCGCTGAAACACCTGCTCCAGATGCTGAAGGTGGCTATCAAAGTCAGGTGTTTAGATAATCACATCATCCAGATAGATTAAGAGAAAGTCATGTACCTTATCTCCTAGGCATTTCTGCATCAATCTCTGGAACGTGGCAGGAGCGTTACACAGTCCAAACGGCATTCTGGAGAATTCAAAGAGGCCGACAGGAGTTGTAAATGCAGTCTTCTCCCGGTCTTGGGGATCCACCTTCACCTGCCAGTACCCGGAGGCCAAGTCAAGGGTCGAATACCACGCGGCTTCCTTCAGGCTTGTCAAGGATTCCTCAATTCGAGGGAGAGGAAAGGCATCCTTGTGGGTGACGGCATTCAGGCGCCGGTAGTCCACACAAAACCTCCATGTCCCATCCTTTTTCTTCACTAGAACGATGGGGGCTGCCCAGGGGCTTGAACTCTCTGCAATGACACCAGAGTCCAACATTCCGGCCAGTAGCAGTCGGAGCTCCTGGTACAAAGTAGGAGGGACAGGCCGGTACCGCTCACGGCTCGGCGGGGCAACACCAGTGGGGATACAGTGCAGTACAGCATCTGTGCTGCCACAGTCTTTTTCATGGGCTGAAAACACATTGGTCCATTTATGTAAAAGTGTCTCTAGCTTATGCTGCTGTTCTGGAGTTAGGCCTTCTATTTGAGGGAGATCTACAGGTGGATGGCCTTCAGGGTTCAGCTGCACAGTCTGGACATCGACCTCCACCTCTCCTGGCCCCTGCTGACGCAGCACCAGGTCCTTTTCAACGCAGATCTGAGCAGGGTCCAAGAGGGTCACTGTGGCCAATGGTTGGCGCCTAGGCAGTTCCAGTGGATAAGGCTGCAGGTTTAGTAGGCGCAATGGGAGCCGCCCATCTTGCACCCTCACCACTGACCGAGCGACCTGCCACTCAGCCCCTACTCCCCGGTCCTCCACTAGGGCAAAATAGTCCTTTGAAGGGGTGCATCCCACCACCCTTGCCCACAGTAGCTTCTCACAGTGGGCCGGAATACAGGTCTGATCCCTCCCACCCAGACGCGCTGATCCAACCCTCCCCTCTGGTTCATGAGTCTGGACGATGCGTCGACAAACAGCAAAAGCCTTCTGCCATTCTCTCCTCGCCTCCCCACTCTGGGTTGAGTTAAATCCAGTGGCTCCCTGGGAATTTCCCTGGAACAGCTCCTTCCAACAGTGGGTGATCACATTCATTCCCAGGATACCTTGATCTACCCCCAAACAGTCATCTTGAACAATGACAACTCCCTTCTTTGGGACATGTAGCCCCCCTACCATAAAATCCACCATGGCGTAGCCCACGTAGGGGATGTTCAGGCCATTTGCAGCCTTCAGGGTGAGCCAGTCGAGATCAGCCGACCCCTGCATTGGTAAATGTCCAAGCCATTTCTGAAAAAAACTGGAACTGAACATGGTAACCTGTGATCCTGTATCCAACATACATGGTATTCTTACTCCGCTTACCTCCACCTCCACTCGAGGGCACGACCCCACAACAGCAGATTTCTCAGGGTACTTGCTTTGGTGGTCCACCTCCCCAGCCGCCTGCCCTACAGCCGCCGGGGTTTCTCGTTTAAAGTTGCCTGCGTTCCACTCTGGGAAGGGCAGTAACGTTGGATATGGCCTGGCTGGCCGCACTCCAAGCAGATTGGTCTGCCCTGCTTATCCCATTGAAATGGGGTTCTCCTGCTGGTGGAGACGGAGCGATACTGTCCCCCAGTTACTTCCCCTCTTGGCACATACCTCTGTGGGGGAGGAGCCTCAGAGTCAATAGTACTCCGCCTGACCTCACGCACCAATGTGTCTGTCAGTTCAGCTAGTTGAGCCTTCATCTCTTGTCGTAACTCGGCCCGCACAGTCTCCTTCCATTTCTCCAAGTCAACAACCGTGGACGCAGCAGCAACTGTAGGGGTAACAGTACGACAGGCCCGACAATCTCTATGAGTCCTCTCCCTCCCCAATGCCTCAGCTTCCTCACTCACCTCCTGGAAGGAAACTCCTGGATTACGTCGCACCAATGTCTTGAGTTCCCGCTTGACTTCCCCCTCCCTCAAGCTGTTAATGAATTGGTCTTTCAGTGTAGCTTCATGCTTTGCGGAGCCATCCGGCTCTGCCCTTTGCCATCTGGAGAAGAGCTCCCGTGATCGAAGGAGGTAATCCTGTACAGGCTCGTCTACCTTTTGGGAGCAATCAAAGAAGCGTGATCGGGCCTCAGCAGTGGGGGTGAGAGCCCCAAACCGGTCCCGTAGTGCAGTCCAGAGAGCAACAGGTGAATTTCTTTGGTCATCACTGAACAGCATAGCCTCCCTCTTAGCCCGGCCATCCAGGGCACTCATAATAAAGTCAATCTGCTGCCTCCCTGCCAGTCCTTGGGCTCTTAGTATCGCCTCCATTTGAGCCCGCCACTCCCCAAACCTAACCTCCCCATCAGCTGAGAACTTGGGGACCCAGGGGGAACACATAAACCAGGGCATGGTTACTGTAGGGACTTGGGGTAAACTCCCCTCTAAACTAGAGCTCCCTGCTGTGGGCTCTCTATAGTCTTCGCTCATGATTACCCTTGTGAGTGTGTACTGGAGAATTAAACAAACACGCTCCTGCCAACTACGCCACTCGAAGAGGTGTCACGGTTCCAGGCGATCACCCCTCGACTCAGGACGTGTAATTCTCCAGCACAAACTCACGCCTTAAGCACAAACGGTTAAATATAAAAATATAGCTTTATTACACATTTGATAAAACATGGACATAAAACACTACCCCAGCTCGCTCTTTGACCCTCCCCTCTGTGACTGGGTGACCTTAGCGCCTGAAGGTGAGTGACCCTGTCCCTACCCCAATAATCCACTGCACTCGCCTAAACAACTGAAAGGCACATCACACTGGTCACTGCACGCATGACTGTTTTCCACAAAATAGCACACACAAAAGGGAGAATAACTCCATTCAAACCACTACAAAGTATGAGGAGGAAAAAGCTCCACTATGGGCCTAAGCACAACACACGTGTTCCTGGATCCCTGGGGCCCACCCTTAACGCTATCCCACACCGGATCACAAAGGGGATTCAATAAGCAATGTTAAGGAGGGTGAAATATGGACACACAAGACAGCACAACAAACAAAATAGTAGTGGGGATAGGTTCTCTTCCCCTGCACTGCGGAGAACCAAATCCCCACAAAAAGGATAAGACCAACGTTCGGTTGGGAGCATGCAGCTCACTGAAGTCGTCCAGGGGACACTGAAGTCGTCAAGGCCACGCCCCCCCGCCTTTTCTGACAGTCCGCTGGAACAATCGCTGATGTCGTGCAGGGCTCCGCCCCCTCGTTGTTCACAGTCACACTGGAACGAAGCTGCTGTCGCGCAAGGCCACGCCCCCTCGTTGCTGAAAGTCACAGTGGAACTAAGCTGCTGTACCGCACCACTCTGGCAGACCTGGTTGGGTTCTCGACGTCCGACCCTTGATTTCCCTCTCAACGCCACAGTCGTAATCACCAGTCCTTTGCTGCCCTAGGAGAGAAAGACTCACACCAACACACGCATCCACTGATTGCTTGCTCACTCGGTCGCTCACTCGCTCGCTCGTTCGTTCGTCTCGTGCCAACCCAGGGCATATACTCAGGTCCACAACAGATACCGCCTCGAGCATCAATACATTATCCCCCTTCTTCCGCTTCCTCAACCACCCAAACACAATGCCTTTTACCCAATCCTCCCACCAATCCCAGGGCTGCCTCGCTAATAAGCTGATACCGCACAGCTTGTTGCCAATTTGTTCCCACCCCGTGACACATGCTAGGGCCGCCAAACTAAGTACTCCTAAAAAAGGGAGAGGATACCATGATGTCGTTGGAACTGGGCAGCCGTTGCTCCTTCAAATGCCCCCAAAACGGACTTTATAACAAGTTTTGCTTAGTGTGCACAATAGCAACTGTATTACTTTTGCTTTTGAGTGTGCAATAAATTGGCCGCTGATCTATTCAATGGCATAGGCCTATGTTGTGGTTGCAAATGGACACTTTACCCGTGCATTGCCTGTATAAGTGAAAACAGTCCACTTGCAAAGCTTTACAATGCAGAAATCACAGGGGGAAAAAATTGCAGGAAAAGACTGTTCTGTGGTTCCTTTGCTCATTTACCACCTAAAATACTAGACTTTATTTGAGAGGCACGGTGACCTCCTTTTTGGAGATATTAAACTTTAGTGAGAACAAAGCTCTCTATAATAGACAGTCATCCAAACTATTTCATAAACACAGGTGATGGCAATTCAACTAATTAGTTGCATGGTAGGAACATGGCCAAGGTGCAAACAATTCAGCAAAAGAGTTTTGGCTGTCTGGAGAAGTGCTATTTCTAATGTATTCTGTTATACAAATGTATAGTGTTTTAATGGTCAAAACCCTCCCTTAAATTGTTATTATTTATTTCTAACGGTTTAAAGTGGGGAAAAAAAATATCTATGACAATATGGTGGGGGAACAAAAGAAAAGCAGCGGGAACTCTTTGTCTGCTGGGTGCCAATGAGAGTGCTTGATTCCTTGGCTGCACCCTACAGCCTACTTAGGCCAGCAGTCTTTCGCTCTTACCTCAGTCACTCCTGAAGAAGCCCAGAGGAAGAAACGTTGGGTGCTCTCTGTTCCTCGCTACCTTTTGTTCAACCTCATTTTTTTTTGCTTTTAAATATGAGCTTCTTTATTCGCTCCTAATCTACTTAAAGATCCTTGGGGTGGCCATTTTCTTGCCTCTATTTTCTCGGAACCTGCCTGTTCATGAGTGTTTTTTATTTCATTTATTTATTAATTTATAATGGGTGGTGTGGGAGGTCTTCTTTTACAGATTTTTAAGATTTGGGGGAGTATCATCAGGGCCTGTTTTAATTGCTGGGGGATACTTACCTTTTTAATTTCTTTGTTATTTAGTGGGGGGTGGGGGTGGTTGGAACCAACTATGCTGGGCTGCTAAACCTGCTTCAGGACACCATTTCTAGGTATAGCTCCGATCCCCTACCACCTTATCTCTACTTACTCTTCTATTCTATTCTACTTCTCTTCTCCGGCCTAGATTGCTGCCTGCTCTTAACGGCGCAGTGGACTTTTTTCCCTTGTCAACTACACTTCTTTCTAGGGTGCAACACCATACTAGAAAAAATTAAATGTTGCCCAAATGTTCAATAAAGAATTACTTAAAATGGAGGTCATCAGTTATACATAGATATAATACTAATACTTAGAGTTCCTCTCGGTGTTGTCAGGGACCTTCTGCCAGGGGTCTGTTAGTTTAACACTGGTCAGCTCATTGTCAACAGACGGACTTTAATCAGCAGTGTTTGGGTCCAGTATGACAGGAGTGAACTTGACCCTCTCCAGCATCATCTCCCAGACTCTGAAGGTCAGGTTACCCAGGTGTTTGGCCACGTCTATCAGAGCTCCTGAGACAAGCTGTGGGTCAGATAGTGATAGTATTGGGGTGTCAATGCAGAGGTGGAGTGTATACAAATGCATACGAAAGTGTGTGTGACTGTCGGTCTGTAGGTTAATATTGAATTCCTGACCTGCAGGATTGAGATGCCTTCAGCCTTCAGCTCCTCCTCTATGACTGATTGTATCTGAAAGTGTTTACATCTCTGTGCTCCGCCCTTCAATCTTTTCCTTCATCCACTGACTCTTCTGTTCCTTCTCCTCCTTCAGTGGAGCTACCCTTGCCTCCTCTTCCTCTTGTAGAAACTGATGGAGCTTCTTAAACTCCTCTGGAATTTGCTTCTCTGTGTGCTGGGTCTGGACCTGGAGACAATTATTTACTCAGTACTTTTCATTATTCCAACTTTAGCAGCTTTAGCAGGCTATACCTACATATACATTAAACCATATTACTGATTTACCCTGTGGCAGTACAGAATAGTTACGATATACTTAAGAGCCAAATTTGATTCCATAAGCGTTTTGCTTTTCGAACTTAAAGCCACACGGTCATTGACAGAGTGTTGGTCTTGATATGGGACTAAGAATTGGTGATCCGCTTTGCATTGATGTTAACAAAAAAAAGGCTTAAGGTGGAGAGAACATTTAGAGGTAGTTATTGAGCAATGGAACTGCCAGGGTGTGTCAAAAGAGAGGCAATTTCTGCACTGTAATCATCGCTATGATGACTGGCTATCTGAGAGTGAGTGCTCCACATGTAGATACAGAGGGATGGTGGCTTAATCTGTACAGGGAAAGATCAGGCAATTATGGCTACTTTGAATCTCACTCCAGAGCTCCAGATGGATTAGTATGCCTTGATGGAAGGGCTCATTTTCACACACTTGAGGGATATGAATGACAGGATTCACATGAAATATTTAGGTTGGTCTGATGAAAGCCAATATGATCTCCTGCCAGTTTCATTTATTTCATAGTTAAAATATCTCATCTGTGGATGTGTATTCTCGGGGACAAAATTCTGCCAGACAACTTCCTCTAAGATCCCCTGATGTGAATTTATAGCAACAAACTTCAACTCAGAATGAACCTACAGCCAGCCACGAAACAATACCTATCCTGTTAGATGAAAAGCTTATTACACAGAGACCAGAACACTTTTCTAGCGTGAAAGGGCCTAAGAGGCCAGTGGAAGGTGGATCCACCATGCATGTGTTGGAAGGCCAAAGTTTGAGGGGAGATTTGTATGTGCAGCATGCTGAATAAAACACGAAAGAGAGACGCTTCTTTGATTTTGAATACATTTTTTATTGCACAATTGTAATTTTGCTATTGATAGCATTTCTGTATTTATATATATATATATATATATATATATATATATATATATATATACAGTGGGGCCAAAAAGTATTTCGTCAGCCACTGATTGTGCAAGTTCTCCTACTTAGAAAGATGAGAGGTCTGTAATTTTCATCATAGGTACACTTCAACTATGAGAGACAAAAATGAGAAAAGAAATCCAGCAAATCACATTGTAGGATTTTTAAAGAATTTATTTGTAGTGGAAAATAAGTATTTGGTCAATAACAAAAGTTCAACTTAATACTTTGTAACATAACCTTTGTTTGCAATGACAGAGGTCAAATGTTTCCTGTAAGTCTTCACCAGGTTTACACACACTGTAGCTGGTATTTTGGATCATTCCTCCATGCAGATCTCTAGAGCAGTGATGTTTTGGGGCTGTCGCTGGGACACGGACTTTCAACTCCCTCCACAAATTTTCTATGGGGTTGAGGTCTGGAGACTGGCTAACCCACTCCAGGACCTTGAAATGCTTTTTACGGAGCCACTCCTTCGTTGCCCGAGCGGTGTGTTTGGGATCATTGTCATGCTGGAAGACCCAGCCACGTTCCATCTTCAATGCTCTCACTGATGAAAGGAGGTTTTGGCTTAAAATCTCACGATACATGGCCCCGTTCATTCTTCCCTTAACACGGATCAGTCGTCCTGTCCCCTTTGCAGTAAAACAGCCCCAAAGCATGATGTTTCCACCCCCATGCTTCACAGTAGGTATGGTGTTCTTGGGATGCAACTCAGCATTCTTCTTCCTCCAAACACGACGAGTTGAGTTTTTACCAAAAGGTTCTATTTTGGTTTCATCTGACCACATGATATTCTCCCAATCCTCTTCTGGATCATCCATATGCTCTCTGGCAAACTTCAGACGGGCCTGGACATGTACTGGCTTAAGCAGGGGGACACGCCTGGCACTGCAGGATTTGAGTCCCTCTCGGCGTAGTGTGTTACTGATGGTAGCCTTTGTTACTTTGGTCCCAGCTCTCTGCAGGTCATTCATCAGGTCCCTCCGTGTAGTTCTGGGATTTTTGCTCACCGTTCTCATGATCATTTTGACCCCACGGGATGAGATCTTGCGTGGGGCCCCAGATCGAGAGAGATTATCAATGGTCTTGTATGTCTTCCATTTTCTTACAATTGCTCCCACAGTTGATCTATTCACACCAACCTGCTTGCCTATTGCAGATTCACTCTTCCCAGCCTGGTGCAGGTCTACAATTTTCTTCCTGGTGTCCTTCGACAGCTCTTTGGTCTTGGCCATGGTTGAGTTTGGAGTCTGACTGTTTGAGGCTGTGGACAGGTGTCTTTTATACAGATGACGAGGTCAAACAGGTTCCATTAATACAGGTAACGAGTGGAGGACAGAAGAGCTTCTTAAAGAAGAAGTTACAGGTATGTGAGAGCCAGAAATCTTCTTGTTTGTGGGTGACCAAATACTTATTTTCCACCATCATTTACAAATAAATTCTTTAAAAATCCTACAATGTGATTTCCTGGATCTTCCTCATTTGAATCTCTCATAGTTGAAGTGTACCTATGATGAAAATTCCAGACGAGGCGATCCATGTCAATCTAATGATGGTACGTCTAATAATGAGCTTCTTTTCTCCAGGTATAATAGTCCGTTCTCTTGTGTGTGACAAGACTTAAATAACAGCCTTCTAAGATATGATAATGTGAATACAATACTCAGATAGAAGCAGAGTGGCGCAGCGGAAGCGTGCTGGGCCCATAACCCAGAGGTCGATGGATCGAAACCATCCTCTGCTAATTGTTTACAACTGTAATAATGTTACTACTTTGCTATCGGACCTACTCAACAGAAGGATTTATCTCAAAACAACGCCTCTCTACACCCGCTTCCTCAGAAAGCAAAAGACGTAGGAAATAGGACCAGTGAAAGCATATATAAGCGTGTAGAGCCCAAATTAAGGCAAATTTGACTTCAAGTGACATGTTACCTTTTTCTGAAATAAGATCTGTTCCATGTCAGATGAGGCGATCCATGTAAGTCTAATAATGAGCTTCTTTTCTCCAGGTAGAATAATCCACTCTCTAGTGTTTTAAATAACAGCCTTCTCAGAGATGATAATGTGAATACAATACTCATATAGAAGCAGAGTGGCGCAGCGGAAGCGTGCTGTACCCATAACCCAGAGGTCGATGGCTCGAAACCATCCTCTGCTAATTGTTTACAACTGTAATAATGTTACTACTTTGCTATCGGACCTACTCAACAGAAGGATTTATCTCAAAACAACGCCTCTCTACACCCGCTTCCTCAGAAAGCAAAAGACGTAGGAAATAGGACCAGTGAAAGCATATATAAGCGTGTAGAGCCCAAATTAAGGCAAATTTGACTTCAAGTGACATGTTACCTTTTTCTGAAATAAGATATGTTCCATGTCAGACGAGGCGATCCATGTCAATCTAATGATGGTACGTCTAATAATGAGCTTCTTTTCTCCAGGTAGAATAATCCGCTCTCTAGTGTTTTAATAACAGCCTTCTCAGATATGAAAATGTGAATACAAGTGTTGATTGAGACATACAGAAGCAGAGTGGCGCAGCGGAAGTGTGCTGGGTCCATAACCCAGAGGTCGATGGCTCGAAACCATCCTCTGCTAGTTGTTTACAACTGTAATAATGTTACTACCTTGCTATCTGACCTACTCAACAGAAGGTTTTATCTCATAACAACGCCTCTCTACACCCGCTTCCTCAGAAAGCAAAAGACGTAGGAAATGGGACCAGTGAAAGTATTTTGATGCTAACATCTAAAGCAAAGCGTATAGAGCCCATCCTTTGCTATTGAGGCACATTTGACTTGAAGTTATAGTTCAACTTTCTGAATTAAGTTATGTTCATATTTACTCCATGTCAGATGAGGCGATCCATGTCAATCTAATGATGGTACGTCTAATAATGAGCTTCTATTTCTCCAGGTAGAATAATCCGCTCTTTAGTGTTTTAAATAACCGCCTTTTCAGATATGATAATGTGAATACAAGTGTTGATTGAGGAATATAGAAGCAGAGTGGCGCAGCGGAAGTGTGCTGGGCCCATAACCCAGAGGTCGATGGATGGAAACCATCCTCTGCTAATTGTTTACAACTGTAATAATGTTACTACCTTGCTATCGGACCTACTCAACAGAAGGTTTTATCTCAAAACAACGCCTCTCTACACCCGCTTCCTCAGAAAGCAAAAGACGTAGGAAATGGGACCATTGAAAGCATATATAAGCGTATAGAGCCCAAATTAAGGCAAATTTGACTTCAAGTGACAGTTTACCTTTTTCTGAAATAAGATATGTTCCATGTCAGACGAGGCGATCCATGTCAATCTAATGATGGTACGTCTAATAATGAGCTTCTTTTCTCCAGGTAGAATATTCCGCTCTCTAGTGTTTTAAATAACAGCCTGCTCAGATATTATATTGTGAATACAAGTGTTGATTGAGACATATAGAAGCAGAGTGGCGCAGCGGAAGTGTGCTGGGCTGATAACCCAGAGGTCGATGGATGGAAACCATCATCTGCTAATTGTTTACAACTGTAATAATGTTACTACCTTGCTATCGGACCAACTCAACAGCAGGTTTTGTCGCAAAACAACGCCTCTCAGATAGCAAAAGACGTAGGAAATGGCACTTCTTTTCTCCAGTCCGCTCTTTTATGTGTGACAAGACTTAAATAACATCCTTCTCAGAGATGATAATGTGAATACAATACTCAGATAGAAGCAGAGTGGCGCAGCGGAAGCGTGTTGGGCCCATAACCCAGGGGTCGATGGATCGAAACCATCCTCTGCTAATTGTTTACAACTGTAATAATGTTACTACCTTGCTATCGGACCTACTCAACAGCAGGTTTTATCTCAAAACAACGCCTCTCAGAAAGCAAAAGACATAGGAAATGGGACTTCCTTTCTCCAGTCCGCTGTCTTGTGTGTGAGACAAGACTTAAATAACAGCCTTCTCAGAAATGATAATGTGAATACAATACTCATATAGAAGCAGAGTGGCGCAGCGGAAGCATGCTGGGCCTATAACTCAGAGGTCGATGGATCGAAACAATCCTCTGCTAATTGTTTACAACTGTAATAATGTTACTACCTTGCGATCGGACCTACTCAACAGAAGGTTTTATCTCCAAACAACGCCTCTCTACACCCGCTTCCTCAGAAAGCAAAAGACGTAGGAAATGGGACCAGTAAAAGCATTTTGATGATAACATCTAAAGCAAAGCGTATAGAGCCCATCCTTAGCTATTGAGGAACATTTTACTTGAATTTATACTTCAAATTTCTGAAATAAGTTATGTTCATATTAAATCCATGTCAGACGAGGCCATCCATGTCAATCTAATCATGGTAAGTCTAATAGTGAGCTTCTTTTCTCCAGGTAGAATAGTCCGTTCTCTTGTGTGTGAGACAAGACTTAAATAACAGCTTTCTCAGATATGATAATGTGAATACAATACTCATATAGAAGCAGAGTGGCGCAGCGGAAGCGTGCTGGGCCCATAACCCAGAGGTCGATGGATCAAAACCATCCTCTGCTAATTGTTTACTACTGTAATAATGTTAGTATCTTGCTATCGGATCTACTCAACAGAAGTTTGTATCTCAAAACAACGCCTCTCTAGACCCGCTTCCTCAGAAAGCAAAAGACGTAGGAAATGGACAAGTGAAAGCATATATAAGCGTATAAAGCCCAAATTAAGGCAAATTTGACTTCAAGTGACAGTTTACCTTTTTCTGAAATACAATATGTTCCATGTCAGACGAGGCAATCCATGTCAATCTAATGATGGTACGTCTAATAATGAGCTTCTTTTCTCCAGGTAGAATAATCCGCTCTCTAGTGTTTTAAATAAAAGCCTTCTCAGATATGATAATGTGAATACAAGTGTTGATTGAGACATATAGAAGCAGAGTGGCGCAGCGGAAGTGTGCTGGGCCCATAACCCAGAGGTCGATGGACGGAAACCATCCTCTGCTAATTGTTTACAACTGTAATAATGTTACTACCTTGCTATCGGACCTACTCAACAGCATGGTTTCTCTCAAAACAACGCCTCTCAGAAAGCAAAAGACGTAGGAAATGGGACTTCTTTTCTCCAGTCCGCTCTCTAGTGTTTGAGACAAGACTTAAATAACAGCCTTCTCAGAGATGATAATGTGAATACAATACTCATATAGAAGCAGAGTGGCGCAGCGGAAGCGTGCTGGGCCCATAACCCAGAGGTCGATGGATCGAAACCATCCTCTGCTAATTGTATACAACTGTAATAATGTTACAACCTTGCTATCGGACCTACTCAACAGAAGGATTTATCTCAAAACAACGCCTCTCTTCACCCGCTTCCTCAGAAAGCAAAAGACGTAGGACAGGGGACCAGTGATGGGACCATTTTGATGCTAACATCTAAAGCTAGGCGTAGAGAGCCCATCCTTTGCTATTGAGGCACATTTGACTTGAAGTTATAGTTCAACTTTCTGAAATAAGTTATGTTCATATTTACTCCATGTCAGACGAGGCGATCCATGTCAATCTAATGATGGTACATCTAATAATGAGCTTCTTTTCTCCAGGTAGAATAGTCCGTTCTCTTCTGTGTGAGACAAGACTTAAATAACAGCCTTCTGAGATATGATAATGTGAATACAATACTCATATAGAAGGAGAGTGGCGCAACAGAAGCGTGCTAGGCCCATAACCCAGAGGTCGATGGATCAAAACCATCCTCTGCTAATTGTTTACAACTGTAATAATGTTACTACCTTGCTATCGGACCTACTCAACGGTAGGTTTTATCTCAAGACAACGCCTCTCTACACCCGCTTCCTCAGAAAGAAAGACGTAGGACATGGGACCAGTGATGGGACCATTTTGATGCTAACATCTAAAGAAAAGCGTATAGAGCCCATCCTTTGCTATTGAGGCACATTTGACTTGAAGTTATAGTTCAACTTTCTGAAATAAGTTATGTTCATATTTACTCCATGTCAGACGAGGCGGTCCATGTCAATCTAATGATGGTATGTCTAATAATGAGCTTCTTTTCTCCAGGTAGAATAATCCGCTCTCTAGTGTTTTAAATAAAAGCCTTCTCAGATATGATAACGTGAAAACAAGTTTTGATTGAGACATATAGAAGCAGAGTGGCGCAGCGGAAGTGTGCTGGGCTGATAACCCAGAGGTCGATGGATGGAAACCATCCTCTGCTAATTCTTTACAATGTGTCCTTTGGCATGAGCCCATTGCACCCACACTAGGTATCCAGGCGCTCTGTTCATGTCTTTAGGCGCACGCTGCCAAGAAATGACGCCTAAAACTGGCGCTAACATTTAGCATTCTAACATCTAGCATGCTAACATCTAGCATGCTAACATCTGCCTCTCAGTCAAGTCATTACCCCACAATACATGTGAGCTTAGGTCTGAATTCCCCCACTAACCCCAAACCAACTGTCACACACACACACCAGGGGGCCAGGGTGTTTCACCGCTGTCTTTATACATACAGGGACTGTCATTCTGTGCTCTTGCGGCAGTCAGAATGCGGTTTAAGCTATGTGCGCTCTGTTCATTTCGTTAGGCGCACGCTGCCAAGAAATGGCGCCTAAAACTGGCGCTAACATTTAGCATGCTAACATCTAGCATGCTAACATCTAGCATGCTAACATCTAGCATGCTAAAATCTAGCATGCTAACATCAAACATGCTAACATCTAGCATGCTAACATCTAGCATGCTAACATATAGCATGCTAATATCTAACATGCTAACATCTAGCATGCTAACATCTGCCTCTCAGTCAAGTCATTACCCCACAATACATGTGAGCTTAGGTCTGAATTCCCCCACTAACCCCAAACCAACTGTCACACACACACACCAGGGTGCCAGGGTGTGTTTCACCGCTGTCTTTATACATACAGGGACTGTCATTCTGTGCTCTTGCGGCAGTCAGAATGCGGTTTAAGCTATGTGCGCTCTGTTCATTTCGTTAGGCGCACGCTGCCAAGAAATGGCGCCTAAAACTGGCGCTAACATTTAGCATGCTAACATCTAGCATAATAACATCTAGCATGCTAACATCTAGCATGCTAACATATAGCATGCTAATATCTAGCATGCTAACATATAAAATGCTAACATCTAGCATGCTAACATCTAGCATGCTAACATCTATCATGCTAACATATAGCATGCTAATATCTAACATGCTAAAATCTAGCATGCTAACATCTAGCATGCTAACATATAGCATGCTAACATCTAGCATGCTAACATCTAGCATGCTAACATCTAGCATGCTAAAATCTAGCATGCTAACATCAAACATGCTAACATCTAGCATGCTAACATCTAGCATGCTAACATATAGCATGCTAATATCTAACATGCTAACATCTGCCTCTCAGTCAAGTCATTACCCCACAATACATGTGAGCTTAGGTATGAATTCCCCCACTAACCCCAAACCAACTGTCACACACACACACCAGGGTGCCAGGGTGTGTTTCACCGCTGTCTTTATACATACAGGGACTGTCATTCTGTGCCCTTGCGGCAGTCAGAATGCGGTTTAAGCTATGTGCGCTCTGTTCATTTCGTTAGGCGCACGCTGCCAAGAAATGGCGCCTAAAACTGGCGCTAACATTTAGCATGCTAACATCTAGCATGCTAACATCTAGCATGCTAACATCTAGCATGCTAAAATCTAGCATGCTAACATCTAACATGCTAACATCTAGCATGCTAACATCTAGCATGCTAACATATAGCATGCTAATATCTAACATGCTAACATCTAGAATGCTAACATCTGCCTATCAGTCAAGTCATTACCCCACAATACATGTGAGCTTAGGTCTGAATTCCCCCACTAACCCCAAACCAACTGTCACACACACACACCAGGGTGCCAGGGTGTGTTTCACCGCTGTCTTTATACATACAGGGACTGTCATTCTGTGCTCTTGCGGCAGTCAGAATGCGGTTTAAGCTATGTGCGCTCTGTTCATTTCGTTAGGCGCACGCTGCCAAGAAATGACGCCTAAAACTGGCGCTAACATTTAGCATGCTAACATCTAGCATGCTAACATCTAGCATGCTAACATCTAGCATGCTAAAATCTAGCATGCCAACATCAAACATGCTAACATCTAGCATGCTAACATCTAGCATGCTAACATATAGCATGCTAATATCTAACATGCTAACATCTAGCATGCTAACATATAGCATGCTAATATCTAACCTGCTAATATCTAGAATGCTAACATCTGCCTATCAGTCAAGTCATTACCCCACAATACATGTGAGCTTAGGTCTGAATTCCCCCACTAACCCCAAACCAACTGTCACACACACACACCAGGGTGCCAGGGTGTGTTTCACCGCTGTCTTTATACATACAGGGACTGTCATTCTGTGCTCTTGCGGCAGTCAGAATGCGGTTTAAGCTATGTGCGCTCTCTTCATTTCGTTAGGCGCACGCTGCCAAGAAATGGCGCCTAAAACTGGCGCTAACATTTAGCATGCTAACATCTAGCATGCTAACATCTAGCATGCTAAAATCTAGCATGCTAACATCAAACATGCTAACATCTAGCATGCTAACATCTAGCATGCTAACATATAGCATGCTAATATCTAACATGCTAACATCTGCCTCTCAGTCAAGTCATTACCCCACAATACATGTGAGCTTAGGTCTGAATTCCCCCACTAACCCCAAACCAACTGTCACACACACACACCAGGGTGCCAGGGTGTGTTTCACCGCTGTCTTTATACATACAGGGACTGTCATTCTGTGCTCTTGCGGCAGTCAGAATGCGGTTTAAGCTATGTGCGCTCTGTTCATTTCGTTAGGCGCACGCTGCCAAGAAATGACGCCTAAAACTGGCGCTAACATTTAGCATGCTAACATCTAGCATAATAACATCTAGCATGCTAACATCTAGCATGCTAAAATCTAGCATGCCAACATCAAACATGCTAACATCTAGCATGCTAACATCTAGCATGCTAACATATAGCATGCTAATATCTAACATGCTAACATCTAGCATGCTAACATATAGCATGCTAATATCTAACATGCTAATATCTAGAATGCTAAAATCTGCCTATCAGTCAAGTCATTACCCCACAATACATGTGAGCTTAGGTCTGAATTCCCCCACTAACCCCAAACCAACTGTCACACACACACACCAGGGTGCCAGGGTGTGTTTCACCGCTGTCTTTATACATACAGGGACTGTCATTCTGTGCTCTTGCGGCAGTCAGAATGCGGTTTAAGCTATGTGCGCTCTGTTCATTTCGTTAGGCGCACGCTGCCAAGAAATGGCGCCTAAAACTGGCGCTAACATTTAGCATGCTAACATCTAGCATGCTAACATCTAGCATGCTAACATCTAGCATGCTAACATCTAACATGCTAAAATCTAGCATGCTAACATCTAGCATGCTAACATCTGCCTCTCAGTCAAGTCATTACCCCACAATACATGTGAGCTTAGGTCTGAATTCCCCCACTAACCCCAAACCAACTGTCACACACACAAACCAGGGTGCCAGGGGGCCAGGGTGTTTCACCGCTGTCTTTATACATACAGGGACTGTCATTCTGTGCTCTTGCGGCAGTCAGAATGCGGTTTAAGCTATGTGCGCTCTGTTCATTTCGTTAGGCGCACGCTGCCAAGAAATGGCGCCTAAAACTGGCGCTAACATTTAGCTTGCTAACATCTAGCATGCTAACATCTGGCATGCTAACATCTAGCATGCTAACATCTAGCATGCTAACATCTAGCATGCTAACATCTGCCTCTCAGTCAAGTCATTACCCCACAATACATGTGAGCTTAGGTCTGAATTCCCCCACTAACCCCAAACCAACTCTCACACACACACACCAGGGTGCCAGGGTGTGTTTCACCGCTGTCTTTATACATACAGGGACTGTCATTCTGTGCTCTTGCGGCAGTCAGAATGCGGTTTAAGCTATGTGCGCTCTGTTCATTTCGTTAGGCGCACGCTGCCAAGAAATGGCGCTTAAAACTGGCGCTAACATTTAGCATGCTAACATCTAGCATGCTAACATCTAGCATGCTAACATCTAGCATGCTAAAATCTAGCATGCTAAAATCTAGCATGCTAACATCTAACATGCTAACATCTAGCATGCTAACATCTAGCATGCTAACATCTAGCATGCTAACATATAGCATGCTAATATCTAACATGCTAACATCTAGCATGCTAACATCTGCCTCTCAGTCAAGTCATTACCCCACAATACATGTGAGATTAGGTCTGAATTCCCCCACTAACCCCAAATCAACTGTCACACACACACACCAGGGTGCCAGGGTGTATTTCACCGCTGTCTTTATACATACAGGGACTGTCATTCTGTGCTCTTGCGGCAGTCAGAATGCGGTTTAAGCTATGTGCGCTCTGTTCATTTCGTTAGGCGCACGCTGCCAAGAAATGGCGCCTAAAACTGGCGCTAACATTTAGCATGCTAACATCTAGCATGCTAACATCTGGCATGCTAACATCTAGCATGCTAACATCTAGCATGCTAACATCTAGCATGCTAACATCTGCCTCTCAGTCAAGTCATTACCCCACAATACATGTGAGCTTAGGTCTGAATTCCCCCACTAACCCCAAACCAACTCTCACACACACACACCAGGGTGCCAGGGTGTGTTTCACCGCTGTCTTTATACATACAGGGACTGTCATTCTGTGCTCTTGCGGCAGTCAGAATGCGGTTTAAGCTATATGCGCTCTGTTCATTTCGTTAGGCGCACGCTGCCAAGAAATGGCGCCTAAAACTGGCGCTAACATTTAGCATGCTAACATCTAGCATGCTAACATCTGGCATGCTAACATCTAGCATGCTAACATCTAGCATGCTAACATCTAGCATGCTAACATCTAGCATGCTAACATCTAGCATGCTAACATATAGCATGCTAATATCTAAAATGCTAACATCTAGCATGCTAACATCTGCCTCTCAGTCAAGTCATTACCCCACAATACATATGAGATTAGGTCTGAATTCCCCCACTAACCCCAAACCAACTGTCACACACACACACCAGGGTGCCAGGGTGTATTTCACCGCTGTCTTTATACATACAGGGACTGTCATTCTGTGCTCTTGCGGCAGTCAGAATGCGGTTTAAGCTATGTGCGCTCTGTTCATTTCGTTAGGCGCACGCTGCCAAGAAATGGCGCCTAAAACTGGCGCTAACATTTAGCATGCTAACATCTAGCATGCTAACATCTGGCATGCTAACATCTAGCATGCTAACATCTAGCATGCTAACATCTAGCATGCTAACATCTGCCTCTCAGTCAAGTCATTACCCCACAATACATGTGAGCTTAGGTCTGAATTCCCCCACTAACCCCAAACCAACTGTCACACACACACACCAGGGTGCCAGGGTGTGTTTCACCGCTGTCTTTATACATACAGGGACTGTCATTCTGTGCTCTTGCGGCAGTCAGAATGCGGTTTAAGCTATGTGCGCTCTGTTCATTTCGTTAGGCGCACGCTGCCAAGAAATGGCGCTTAAAACTGGCGCTAACATTTAGCATGCTAACATCTAGCATGCTAACATCTAGCATGCTAACATCTAGCATGCTAACATCTAGCATGCTAAAATCTAGCATGCAAACATCTAACATGCTAACATCTAGCATGCTAACATCTAGCATGCTAACATCTAGCATGCTAACATCTAGCATGCTAACATATAGCATGCTAATATCTAACATGCTAACATCTAGCATGCTAACATCTGCCTCTCAGTCAAGTCATTACCCCACAATACATGTGAGCTTAGGTCTGAATTCCCCCACTAACCCCAAACCAACTGTCACACACACACACCAGGGTGCCAGGGTGTGTTTCACCGCTGTCTTTATACATACAGGGACTGTCATTCTGTGCTCTTGCGGCAGTCAGAATGCGGTTTAAGCTATGTGCGCTCTGTTCATTTCGTTAGGCGCACGCTGCCAAGAAATGGCGCTTAAAACTGGCGCTAACATTTAGCATGCTAACATCTAGCATGCTAACATCTAGCATGCTAACATCTAGCATGCTAACATCTAGCATGCTAAAATCTAGCATGCTAACATCTAACATGCTAACATCTAGCATGCTAACATCTAGCATGCTAACATCTAGCATGCTAACATATAGCATGCTAATATCTAACATGCTAACATCTAGCATGCTAACATCTGCCTCTCAGTCAAGTCATTACCCCACAATACATGTGAGATTAGGTCTGAATTCCCCCACTAACCCCAAACCAACTGTCACACACACACACCAGGGTGCCAGGGTGTATTTCACCGCTGTCTTTATACATACAGGGACTGTCATTCTGTGCTCTTGCGGCAGTCAGAATGCGGTTTAAGCTATGTGCGCTCTGTTCATTTCGTTAGGCGCACGCTGCCAAGAAATGGCGCTTAAAACTGGCGCTAACATTTAGCATGCTAACATCTAGCATGCTAACATCTAGCATGCTAACATCTAGCATGCTAACATCTAGCATGCTAAAATCTAGCATGCAAACATCTAACATGCTAACATCTAGCATGCTAACATCTAGCATGCTAACATCTAGCATGCTAACATATAGCATGCTAATATCTAACATGCTAACATCTAGCATGCTAACATCTGCCTCTCAGTCAAGTCATTACCCCACAATACATGTGAGCTTAGGTCTGAATTCCCCCACTAACCCCAAACCAACTGTCACACACACACACCAGGGTGCCAGGGTGTGTTTCACCGCTGTCTTTATACATACAGGGACTGTCATTCTGTGCTCTTGCGGCAGTCAGAATGCGGTTTAAGCTATGTGCGCTCTGTTCATTTCGTTAGGCGCACGCTGCCAAGAAATGGCGCTTAAAACTGGCGCTAACATTTAGCATGCTAACATCTAGCATGCTAACATCTAGCATGCTAACATCTAGCATGCTAACATCTAGCATGCTAAAATCTAGCATGCTAACATCTAACATGCTAACATCTAGCATGCTAACATCTAGCATGCTAACATCTAGCATGCTAACATATAGCATGCTAATATCTAACATGCTAACATCTAGCATGCTAACATCTGCCTCTCAGTCAAGTCATTACCCCACAATACATGTGAGATTAGGTCTGAATTCCCCCACTAACCCCAAACCAACTGTCACACACACACACCAGGGTGCCAGGGTGTATTTCACCGCTGTCTTTATACATACAGGGACTGTCATTCTGTGCTCTTGCGGCAGTCAGAATGCGGTTTAAGCTATGTGCGCTCTGTTCATTTCGATAGGCGCACGCTGCCAAGAAATGGCGCCTAAAACTGGCGCTAACATTTAGCATGCTAACATCTAGCATGCTAACATCTGGCATGCTAACATCTAGCATGCTAACATCTAGCATGCTAACATCTAGCATGCTAACATCTGCCTCTCAGTCAAGTCATTACCCCACAATACATGTGAGCTTAGGTCTGAATTCCCCCACTAACCCCAAACCAACTGTCACACACACACACCAGGGTGCCAGGGTGTGTTTCACCGCTGTCTTTATACATACAGGGACTGTCATTCTGTGCTCTTGCGGCAGTCAGAATGCGGTTTAAGCTATGTGCGCTCTGTTCATTTCGTTAGGCGCACGCTGCCAAGAAATGGCGCTTAAAACTGGCGCTAACATTTAGCATGCTAACATCTAGCATGCTAACATCTAGCATGCTAACATCTAGCATGCTAACATCTAGCATGCTAAAATCTAGCATGCAAACATCTAACATGCTAACATCTAGCATGCTAACATCTAGCATGCTAACATCTAGCATGCTAACATATAGCATGCTAATATCTAACATGCTAACATCTAGCATGCTAACATCTGCCTCTCAGTCAAGTCATTACCCCACAATACATGTGAGCTTAGGTCTGAATTCCCCCACTAACCCCAAACCAACTGTCACACACACACACCAGGGTGCCAGGGTGTGTTTCACCGCTGTCTTTATACATACAGGGACTGTCATTCTGTGCTCTTGCGGCAGTCAGAATGCGGTTTAAGCTATGTGCGCTCTGTTCATTTCGTTAGGCGCACGCTGCCAAGAAATGGCGCTTAAAACTGGCGCTAACATTTAGCATGCTAACATCTAGCATGCTAACATCTAGCATGCTAACATCTAGCATGCTAACATCTAGCATGCTAAAATCTAGCATGCTAACATCTAACATGCTAACATCTAGCATGCTAACATCTAGCATGCTAACATCTAGCATGCTAACATATAGCATGCTAATATCTAACATGCTAACATCTAGCATGCTAACATCTGCCTCTCAGTCAAGTCATTACCCCACAATACATGTGAGCTTAGGTCTGAATTCCCCCACTAACCCCAAACCAACTGTCACACACACACACCAGGGTGCCAGGGGGCCAGGGTGTTTCACCGCTGTCTTTATACATACAGGGACTGTCATTCTGTGCTCTTGCGTCAGTCAGAATGCGGTTTAAGCTATGTGCGCTCTGTTCATTTCGTTAGGCGCACGCTGCCAAGAAATGGTGCCTAAAACTGGCGCTAACATTTAGCATGCTAACATCTAGCATGCTAAAATCTAACATGCTAACATCTAGCATGCTAACATCTAGCATGCTAACATCTAGCATGCTAACATCTAGCATGCTAACATCTAGCATGCTAACATATAGCATGCTAATATCTAACATGCTAACATCTAGCATGCTAACATCTGCCTCTCAGTCAAGTCATTACCCCACAATACATGTGAGCTTAGGTCTGAATTCCCCCACTAACCCCAAACCAACTCTCACACACACACACCAGGGTGCCAGGGTGTGTTTCACCGCTGTCTTTATACATACAGGGACTGTCATTCTGTGCTCTTGCGGCAGTCAGAATGCGGTTTAAGCTATGTGCGCTCTGTTCATTTCGTTAGGCGCACGCTGCCAAGAAATGGCGCCTAAAACTGGCGCTAACATTTAGCATGCTAACATCTAGCATGCTAACATCTAGCATGCTAACATCTAGCATGCTAACATCTAGCATGCTAAAATCTAGCATGCTAACATCAAACATGCTAACATCTAGCATGCTAACATCTAGAATGCTAACATCTAGCATGCGAACATATAGCATGCTAATATCTAACATGCTAACATCTAGCATGCTAACATCTGCCTCTCAGTCAAGTCATTACCCCACAATACATGTGAGCTTAGGTCTGAATTCCCCCACTAACCCCAAACCAACTGTCACACACACACACCAGGGTGCCAGGGGGCCAGGGTGTTTCACCGCTGTCTTTATACATACAGGGACTGTCATTCTGTGCTCTTGCGGCAGTCAGAATGCGGTTTAAGCTATGTGCGCTCTGTTCATTTCGTTAGGCGCACGCTGCCAAGAAATGGCGCCTAAAACTGGCGCTAACATTTAGCATGCTAACATCTAGCATGCTAACATCTAGCATGCTAACATCTAGCATGCTAACATCTAGCATGCTAAAATCTAGCATGCTATAATTAAACATGCTAACATCTAGCATGCTAACATCTAGCATGCTAACATCTAGCATGCTAATATCTAACATGCTAACATCTAGCATGCTAACATCTAGCATGCTAACATATAGCATGCTAATATCTAACATGCTAACATCTAGCATGCTAACATCTGCCTCTCAGTCAAGTCATTACCCCAAAATACATGTGAGCTTAGGTCTGAATTCCCCCACTAACCCCAAACCAACTGTCACACACACACACCAGGGTGCCAGGGGGCCAGGGTGTTTCACCGCTGTCTTTATACATACAGGGACTGTCATTCTGTGCTCTTGCGGCAGTCAGAATGCGGTTTAAGCTATGTGCGCTCTGTTCATTTCGTTAGGCGCACGCTGCCAAGAAATGGCGCCTAAAACTGGCGCTAACATTTAGCATGCTAACATCTAGCATGCTAACATCTAGCATGCTAACATCTAGCATGCTAACATCTAGCATGCTAAAATCTAGCATGCTAACATCAAACATGCTAACATCTAGCATGCTAACATCTAGCATGCTAAAATATAGCATGCTAATATCTAACATGCTAACATCTAGCATGCTAACATCTGCCTCTCAGTCAAGTCATTACCCCACAATACATGTGAGCTTAGGTCTGAATTCCCCCACTAACCCCAAACCAACTCTCACACACACACACCAGGGTGCCAGGGTGTGTTTCACCGCTGTCTTTATACATACAGGGACTGTCATTCTGTGCTCTTGCGGCAGTCAGAATGCGGTTTAAGCTATGTGCGCTCTGTTCATTTCGTTAGGCGCACGCTGCCAAGAAATGGCGCCTAAAACTGGCGCTAACATTTAGCATGCTAACATCTAGCATGCTAACATCTAGCATGCTAACATCTAGCATGCTAACATCTAGCATGCTAAAATCTAGCATGCTAACATCAAACATGCTAACATCTAGCATGCTAACATATAGCATGCTAACATATAGCATGCTAATATCTAACATGCTAACATCTAGCATGCTAACATCTGCCTCTCAGTCAAGTCATTACCCCACAATACATGTGAGCTTAGGTCTGAATTCCCCCACTAACCCCAAACAAACTCTCACACACACACACCAGGGTGCCAGGGTGTGTTTCACCGCTGTCTTTATACATACAGGGACTGTCATTCTGTGCTCTTGCGGCAGTCAGAATGCGGTTTAAGCTATGTGCGCTCTGTTCATTTCGTTAGGCGCACGCTGCCAAGAAATGGCGCCTAAAACTGGCGCTAACATTTAGCATGCTAACATCTAGCATGCTAACATCTAGCATGCTAACATCTAGCATGCTAACATCTAGCATGCTAAAATCTAGCATGCTAACATCTAACATGCTAACATCTAGCATGCTAACATCTAGCATGCTAACATCTAGCATGCTAACATATAGCATGCTAATATCTAACATGCTAACATCTAGCATGCTAACATCTGCCTCTCAGTCAAGTCATTACCCCACAATACATGTGAGATTAGGTCTGAATTCCCCCACTAACCCCAAACCAACTGTCACACACACACACCAGGGTGCCAGGGTGTATTTCACCGCTGTCTTTATACATACAGGGACTGTCATTCTGTGCTCTTGCGGCAGTCAGAATGCGGATTAAGCTATGTGCGCTCTGTTCATTTCGTTAGGCGCACGCTGCCAAGAAATGGCGCCTAAAACTGGCGCTAACATTTAGCATGCTAACATCTAGCATGCTAACATCTGGCATGCTAACATCTAGCATGCTAACATCTAGCATGCTAACATCTAGCATGCTAACATCTGCCTCTCAGTCAAGTCATTACCCCACAATACATGTGAGCTTAGGTCTGAATTCCCCCACTAACCCCAAACCAACTCTCACACACACACACCAGGGTGCCAGGGTGTGTTTCACCGCTGTCTTTATACATACAGGGACTGTCATTCTGTGCTCTTGCGGCAGTCAGAATGCGGTTTAAGCTATGTGCGCTCTGTTCATTTCGTTAGGCGCACGCTGCCAAGAAATGGCGCCTAAAACTGGCGCTAACATTTAGCATGCTAACATCTAGCATGCTAACATCTGGCATGCTAACATCTAGCATGCTATCATCTAGCATGCTAACATCTAGCATGCTAACATCTGCCTCTCAGTCAAGTCATTACCCCACAATACATGTGAGCTTAGGTCTGAATTCCCCCACTAACCCCAAACCAACTGTCACACACACACACCAGGGTGCCAGGGTGTGTTTCACCGCTGTCTTTATACATACAGGGACTGTCATTCTGTGCTCTTGCGGCAGTCAGAATGCGGTTTAAGCTATGTGCGCTCTGTTCATTTCGTTAGGCGCACGCTGCCAAGAAATGGCGCTTAAAACTGGCGCTAACATTTAGCATGCTAACATCTAGCATGCTAACATCTAGCATGCTAACATCTAGCATGCTAACATCTAGCATGCTAAAATCTAGCATGCTAACATCTAACATGCTAACATCTAGCATGCTAACATCTAGCATGCTAACATCTAGCATGCTAACATATAGCATGCTAATATCTAACATGCTAACATCTAGCATGCTAACATCTGCCTCTCAGTCAAGTCATTACCCCACAATACATGTGAGATTAGGTCTGAATTCCCCCACTAACCCCAAACCAACTGTCACACACACACACCAGGGTGCCAGGGTGTATTTCACCGCTGTCTTTATACATACAGGGACTGTCATTCTGTGCTCTTGCGGCAGTCAGAATGCGGTTTAAGCTATGTGCGCTCTGTTCATTTCGTTAGGCGCACGCTGCCAAGAAATGGCGCTTAAAACTGGCGCTAACATTTAGCATGCTAACATCTAGCATGCTAACATCTAGCATGCTAACATCTAGCTTGCTAAAATCTAGCATGCTAAAATCTAGCATGCTAACATCTAGCATGCTAACATATAGCATGCTAATATCTAACATGCTAACATCTAGCATGCTAACATCTGCCTCTCAGTCAAGTCATTACCCCACAATACATGTGAGCTTAGGTCTGAATTCCCCCACTAACCCCAAACCAACTCTCACACACACACACCAGGGTGCCAGGGTGTGTTTCACCGCTGTCTTTATACATACAGGGACTGTCATTCTGTGCTCTTGCGGCAGTCAGAATGCGGTTTAAGCTATGTGCGCTCTGTTCATTTCGTTAGGCGCACGCTGCCAAGAAATGGCGCCTAAAACTGGCGCTAACATTTAGCATGCTAACATCTAGCATGCTAACATCTAGCATGCTAACATCTAGCATGCTAACATCTAGCATGCTAAAATCTAGCATGCTAACATCTAACATGCTAACATCTAGCATGCTAACATCTAGCATGCTAACATCTAGCATGCTAACATATAGCATGCTAATATCTAACATGCTAACATCTAGCATGCTAACATCTGCCTCTCAGTCAAGTCATTACCCCACAATACATGTGAGATTAGGTCTGAATTCCCCCACTAACCCCAAACCAACTGTCACACACACACACCAGGGTGCCAGGGTGTATTTCACCGCTGTCTTTATACATACAGGGACTGTCATTCTGTGCTCTTGCGGCAGTCAGAATGCGGTTTAAGCTATGTGCGCTCTGTTCATTTCGTTAGGCGCACGCTGCCAAGAAATGGCGCCTAAAACTGGCGCTAACATTTAGCATGCTAACATCTAGCATGCTAACATCTGGCATGCTAACATCTAGCATGCTAACATCTAGCATGCTAACATCTAGCATGCTAACATCTGCCTCTCAGTCAAGTCATTACCCCACAATACATGTGAGATTAGGTCTGAATTCCCCCACTAACCCCAAACCAACTGTCACACACACACACCAGGGTGCCAGGGTGTATTTCACCGCTGTCTTTATACATACAGGGACTGTCATTCTGTGCTCTTGCGGCAGTCAGAATGCGGTTTAAGCTATGTGCGCTCTGTTCATTTCGTTAGGCGCACGCTGCCAAGAAATGGCGCCTAAAACTGGCGCTAACATTTAGCATGCTAACATCTAGCATGCTAACATCTGGCATGCTAACATCTAGCATGCTAACATCTAGCATGCTATCATCTAGCATGCTAACATCTGCCTCTCAGTCAAGTCATTACCCCACAATACATGTGAGCTTAGGTCTGAATTCCCCCACTAACCCCAAACCAACTGTCACACACACACACCAGGGTGCCAGGGTGTGTTTCACCGCTGTCTTTATACATACAGGGACTGTCATTCTGTGCTCTTGCGGCAGTCAGAATGCGGTTTAAGCTATGTGCGCTCTGTTCATTTCGTTAGGCGCACGCTGCCAAGAAATGGCGCCTAAAACTGGCGCTAACATTTAGCATGCTAACATCTAGCATGCTAACATCTAGCATGCTAACATCTAGCATGCTAACATCTAGCATGCTAAAATCTAGCATGCTAACATCTAACATGCTAACATCTAGCATGCTAACATCTAGCATGCTAACATCTAGCATGCTAACATATAGCATGCTAATATCTAACATGCTAACATCTAGCATGCTAACATCTGCCTCTCAGTCAAGTCATTACCCCACAATACATGTGAGATTAGGTCTGAATTCCCCCACTAACCCCAAACCAACTGTCACACACACACACCAGGGTGCCAGGGTGTATTTCACCGCTGTCTTTATACATACAGGGACTGTCATTCTGTGCTCTTGCGGCAGTCAGAATGCGGTTTAAGCTATGTGCGCTCTGTTCATTTCGTTAGGCGCACGCTGCCAAGAAATGGCGCCTAAAACTGGCGCTAACATTTAGCATGCTAACATCTAGCATGCTAACATCTGGCATGCTAACATCTAGCATGCTAACATCTAGCATGCTAACATCTAGCATGCTAACATCTGCCTCTCAGTCAAGTCATTACCCCACAATACATGTGAGATTAGGTCTGAATTCCCCCACTAACCCCAAACCAACTGTCACACACACACACCAGGGTGCCAGGGTGTATTTCACCGCTGTCTTTATACATACAGGGACTGTCATTCTGTGCTCTTGCGGCAGTCAGAATGCGGTTTAAGCTATGTGCGCTCTGTTCATTTCGTTAGGCGCACGCTGCCAAGAAATGGCGCCTAAAACTGGCGCTAACATTTAGCATGCTAACATCTAGCATGCTAACATCTAGCATGCTAACATCTAGCATGCTAACATCTGCCTCTCAGTCAAGTCATTACCCCACAATACATGTGAGCTTAGGTCTGAATTCCCCCACTAACCCCAAACCAACTGTCACACACACACACCAGGGTGCCAGGGTGTATTTCACCGCTGTCTTTATACATACAGGGACTGTCATTCTGTGCTCTTGCGGCAGTCAGAATGCGGTTTAAGCTATGTGCGCTCTGTTCATTTCGTTAGGCGCACGCTGCCAAGAAATGGCGCCTAAAACTGGCGCTAACATCTAGCATGCTAACATCTAGCATGCTAACATCTAGCATGCTAAAATCTAGCATGCTAACATCTAACATGCTAACATCTAGCATGCTAACATCTAGCATGCTAACATATAGCATGCTAATATCTAACATGCTAACATCTAGCATGCTAACATCTGCCTCTCAGTCAAGTCATTACCCCACAATACATGTGAGATTAGGTCTGAATTCCCCCACTAACCCCAAACCAACTGTCACACACACACACCAGGGTGCCAGGGGGCCAGGGTGTTTCACCGCTGTCTTTATACATACAGGGACTGTCATTCTGTGCTCTTGCGGCAGTCAGAATGCGGTTTAAGCTATGTGCGCTCTGTTCATTTCGTTAGGCGCACGCTGCCAAGAAATGGCGCCTAAAACTGGCGCTAACATTTAGCATGCTAGATGCTAGCATGCTAACATCTAGCATGCTAACATCTAGCATGCTAACATCTAGCATGCTAAAATCTAGCATGCTAACATCTAACATGCTAACATCTAGCATGCTAACATCTAGCATGCTAACATCTAGCATGCTAACATATAGCATGCTAATATCTAACATGCTAACATCTAGCATGCTAACATCTGCCTCTCAGTCAAGTCATTACCCCACAATACATGTGAGATTAGGTCTGAATTCCCCCACTAACCCCAAACCAACTGTCACACACACACACCAGGGTGCCAGGGTGTATTTCACCGCTGTCTTTATACATACAGGGACTGTCATTCTGTGCTCTTGCGGCAGTCAGAATGCGGTTTAAGCTATGTGCGCTCTGTTCATTTCGTTAGGCGCACGCTGCCAAGAAATGGCGCCTAAAACTGGCGCTAACATTTAGCATGCTAACATCTAGCATGCTAACATCTGGCATGCTAACATCTAGCATGCTAACATCTAGCATGCTAACATCTAGCATGCTAACATCTGCCTCTCAGTCAAGTCATTACCCCACAATACATGTGAGATTAGGTCTGAATTCCCCCACTAACCCCAAACCAACTGTCACACACACACACCAGGGTGCCAGGGTGTATTTCACCGCTGTCTTTATACATACAGGGACTGTCATTCTGTGCTCTTGCGGCAGTCAGAATGCGGTTTAAGCTATGTGCGCTCTGTTCATTTCGTTAGGCGCACGCTGCCAAGAAATGGCGCCTAAAACTGGCGCTAACATTTAGCATGCTAACATCTAGCATGCTAACATCTGGCATGCTAACATCTAGCATGCTAACATCTAGCATGCTAACATCTAGCATGCTAACATCTGCCTCTCAGTCAAGTCATTACCCCACAATACATGTGAGCTTAGGTCTGAATTCCCCCACTAACCCCAAACCAACTGTCACACACACACACCAGGGTGCCAGGGTGTGTTTCACCGCTGTCTTTATACATACAGGGACTGTCATTCTGTGCTCTTGCGGCAGTCAGAATGCGGTTTAAGCTATGTGCGCTCTGTTCATTTCGTTAGGCGCACGCTGCCAAGAAATGGCGCTTAAAACTGGCGCTAACATTTAGCATGCTAACATCTAGCATGCTAACATCTAGCATGCTAACATCTAGCATGCTAACATCTAGCATGCTAAAATCTAGCATGCTAACATCTAACATGCTAACATCTAGCATGCTAACATCTAGCATGCTAACATCTAGCATGCTAACATATAGCATGCTAATATCTAACATGCTAACATCTAGCATGCTAACATCTGCCTCTCAGTCAAGTCATTACCCCACAATACATGTGAGATTAGGTCTGAATTCCCCCACTAACCCCAAACCAACTGTCACACACACACACCAGGGTGCCAGGGTGTATTTCACCGCTGTCTTTATACATACAGGGACTGTCATTCTGTGCTCTTGCGGCAGTCAGAATGCGGTTTAAGCTATGTGCGCTCTGTTCATTTCGTTAGGCGCACGCTGCCAAGAAATGGCGCCTAAAACTGGCGCTAACATTTAGCATGCTAACATCTAGCATGCTAACATCTGGCATGCTAACATCTAGCATGCTAACATCTAGCATGCTAACATCTAGCATGCTAACATCTGCCTCTCAGTCAAGTCATTACCCCACAATACATGTGAGATTAGGTCTGAATTCCCCCACTAACCCCAAACCAACTGTCACACACACACACCAGGGTGCCAGGGTGTATTTCACCGCTGTCTTTATACATACAGGGACTGTCATTCTGTGCTCTTGCGGCAGTCAGAATGCGGTTTAAGCTATGTGCGCTCTGTTCATTTCGTTAGGCGCACGCTGCCAAGAAATGGCGCCTAAAACTGGCGCTAACATTTAGCATGCTAACATCTAGCATGCTAACATCTGGCATGCTAACATCTAGCATGCTAACATCTAGCATGCTAACATCTAGCATGCTAACATCTGCCTCTCAGTCAAGTCATTACCCCACAATACATGTGAGATTAGGTCTGAATTCCCCCACTAACCCCAAACCAACTGTCACACACACACACCAGGGTGCCAGGGTGTTTTTCACCGCTGTCTTTATACATACAGGGACTGTCATTCTGTGCTCTTGCGGCAGTCAGAATGCGGTTTAAGCTATGTGCGCTCTGTTCATTTCGTTAGGCGCACGCTGCCAAGAAATGGCGCCTAAAACTGGCGCTAACATTTAGCATGCTAACATCTAGCATGCTAACATCTGGCATGCTAACATCTAGCATGCTAACATCTAGCATGCTAACATCTAGCATGCTAACATCTGCCTCTCAGTCAAGTCATTACCCCACAATACATGTGAGCTTAGGTCTGAATTCCCCCACTAACCCCAAACCAACTGTCACACACACACACCAGGGTGCCAGGGTGTGTTTCATCACCGCTGTCTTTATACATACAGGGACTGTCATTCTGTGCTCTTGCGGCAGTCAGAATGCGGTTTAAGCTATGTGCGCTCTGTTCATTTCGTTAGGCGCACGCTGCCAAGAAATGGCGCTTAAAACTGGCGCTAACATTTAGCATGCTAACATCTAGCATGCTAACATCTAGCATGCTAACATCTAGCATGCTAACATCTAGCATGCTAAAATCTAGCATGCTAACATCTAACATGCTAACATCTAGCATGCTAACATCTAGCATGCTAACATCTAGCATGCTAACATATAGCATGCTAATATCTAACATGCTAACATCTAGCATGCTAACATCTGCCTCTCAGTCAAGTCATTACCCCACAATACATGTGAGATTAGGTCTGAATTCCCCCACTAACCCCAAACCAACTGTCACACACACACACCAGGGTGCCAGGGTGTATTTCACCGCTGTCTTTATACATACAGGGACTGTCATTCTGTGCTCTTGCGGCAGTCAGAATGCGGTTTAAGCTATGTGCGCTCTGTTCATTTCGTTAGGCGCACGCTGCCAAGAAATGGCGCCTAAAACTGGCGCTAACATTTAGCATGCTAACATCTAGCATGCTAACATCTGGCATGCTAACATCTAGCATGCTAACATCTAGCATGCTAACATCTAGCATGCTAACATCTGCCTCTCAGTCAAGTCATTACCCCACAATACATGTGAGCTTAGGTCTGAATTCCCCCACTAACCCCAAACCAACTGTCACACACACACACCAGGGTGCCAGGGTGTATTTCACCGCTGTCTTTATACATACAGGGACTGTCATTCTGTGCTCTTGCGGCAGTCAGAATGCGGTTTAAGCTATGTGCGCTCTGTTCATTTCGTTAGGCGCACGCTGCCAAGAAATGGCGCCTAAAACTGGCGCTAACATCTAGCATGCTAACATCTAGCATGCTAACATCTAGCATGCTAAAATCTAGCATGCTAACATCAAACATGCTAACATCTAGCATGCTAACATCTAGCATGCTAACATATAGCATGCTAATATCTAACATGCTAACATCTAGCATGCTAACATCTGCCTCTCAGTCAAGTCATTACCCCACAATACATGTGAGATTAGGTCTGAATTCCCCCACTAACCCCAAACCAACTGTCACACACACACACCAGGGTGCCAGGGGGCCAGGGTGTTTCAACCGCTGTCTTTATACATACAGGGACTGTCATTCTGTGCTCTTGCGGCAGTCAGAATGCGGTTTAAGCTATGTGCGCTCTGTTCATTTCGTTAGGCGCACGCTGCCAAGAAATGGCGCCTAAAACTGGCGCTAACATTTAGCATGCTAACATCTAGCATGCTAACATCTAGCATGCTAACATCTAGCATGCTAACATCTAGCATGCTAAAATCTAGCATGCTAACATCTAACATGCTAACATCTAGCATGCTAACATCTAGCATGCTAACATCTAGCATGCTAACATATAGCATGCTAATATCTAACATGCTAACATCTAGCATGCTAACATCTGCCTCTCAGTCAAGTCATTACCCCACAATACATGTGAGATTAGGTCTGAATTCCCCCACTAACCCCAAACCAACTGTCACACACACACACCAGGGTGCCAGGGTGTATTTCACCGCTGTCTTTATACATACAGGGACTGTCATTCTGTGCTCTTGCGGCAGTCAGAATGCGGTTTAAGCTATGTGCGCTCTGTTCATTTCGTTAGGCGCACGCTGCCAAGAAATGGCGCCTAAAACTGGCGCTAACATTTAGCATGCTAACATCTAGCATGCTAACATCTGGCATGCTAACATCTAGCATGCTAACATCTAGCATGCTAACATCTAGCATGCTAACATCTGCCTCTCAGTCAAGTCATTACCCCACAATACATGTGAGATTAGGTCTGAATTCCCCCACTAACCCCAAACCAACTGTCACACACACACACCAGGGTGCCAGGGTGTATTTCACCGCTGTCTTTATACATACAGGGACTGTCATTCTGTGCTCTTGCGGCAGTCAGAATGCGGTTTAAGCTATGTGCGCTCTGTTCATTTCGTTAGGCGCACGCTGCCAAGAAATGGCGCCTAAAACTGGCGCTAACATTTAGCATGCTAACATCTAGCATGCTAACATCTAGCATGCTAACATCTAGCATGCTAACATCTAGCATGCTAAAATCTAGCATGCTAACATCTAACATGCTAACATCTAGCATGCTAACATCTAGCATGCTAACATCTAGCATGCTAACATCTAGCATGCTAATATCTAACATGCTAACATCTAGCATGCTAACATCTGCCTCTCAGTCAAGTCATTACCCCACAATACATGTGAGATTAGGTCTGAATTCCCCACTAACCCCAAACCAACTGTCACACACACACACCAGGGTGCCAGGGTGTATTTCACCGCTGTCTTTATACATACAGGGACTGTCATTCTGTGCTCTTGCGGCAGTCAGAATGCGGTTTAAGCTATGTGCGCTCTGTTCATTTCGTTAGGCGCACGCTGCCAAGAAATGGCGCCTAAAACTGGCGCTAACATTTAGCATGCTAACATCTAGCATGCTAACATCTGGCATGCTAACATCTAGCATGCTAACATCTAGCATGCTAACATCTAGCATGCTAACATCTGCCTCTCAGTCAAGTCATTACCCCACAATACATGTGAGATTAGGTCTGAATTCCCCCACTAACCCCAAACCAACTGTCACACACACACACCAGGGTGCCAGGGTGTATTTCACCGCTGTCTTTATACATACAGGGACTGTCATTCTGTGCTCTTGCGGCAGTCAGAATGCGGTTTAAGCTATGTGCGCTCTGTTCATTTCGTTAGGCGCACGCTGCCAAGAAATGGCGCCTAAAACTGGCGCTAACATTTAGCATGCTAACATCTAGCATGCTAACATCTGGCATGCTAACATCTAGCATGCTAACATCTAGCATGCTAACATCTAGCATGCTAACATCTGCCTCTCAGTCAAGTCATTACCCCACAATACATGTGAGCTTAGGTCTGAATTCCCCCACTAACCCAAACCAACTGTCACACACACACACCAGGGTGCCAGGGTGTGTTTCACCGCTGTCTTTATACATACAGGGACTGTCATTCTGTGCTCTTGCGGCAGTCAGAATGCGGTTTAAGCTATGTGCGCTCTGTTCATTTCGTTAGGCGCACGCTGCCAAGAAATGGCGCTTAAAACTGGCGCTAACATTTAGCATGCTAACATCTAGCATGCTAACATCTAGCATGCTAACATCTAGCATGCTAACATCTAGCATGCTAAAATCTAGCATGCTAACATCTAACATGCTAACATCTAGCATGCTAACATCTAGCATGCTAACATCTAGCATGCTAACATATAGCATGCTAATATCTAACATGCTAACATCTAGCATGCTAACATCTGCCTCTCAGTCAAGTCATTACCCCACAATACATGTGAGATTAGGTCTGAATTCCCCACTAACCCCAAACCAACTGTCACACACACACACCAGGGTGCCAGGGTGTATTTCACCGCTGTCTTTATACATACAGGGACTGTCATTCTGTGCTCTTGCGGCAGTCAGAATGCGGTTTAAGCTATGTGCGCTCTGTTCATTTCGTTAGGGCGCACGCTGCCAAGAAATGGCGCCTAAAACTGGCGCTAACATTTAGCATGCTAACATCTAGCATGCTAACATCTGGCATGCTAACATCTAGCATGCTAACATCTAGCATGCTAACATCTAGCATGCTAACATCTGCCTCTCAGTCAAGTCATTACCCCACAATACATGTGAGATTAGGTCTGAATTCCCCCACTAACCCCAAACCAACTGTCACACACACACACCAGGGTGCCAGGGTGTATTTCACCGCTGTCTTTATACATACAGGGACTGTCATTCTGTGCTCTTGCGGCAGTCAGAATGCGGTTTAAGCTATGTGCGCTCTGTTCATTTCGTTAGGCGCACGCTGCCAAGAAATGGCGCCTAAAACTGGCGCTAACATTTAGCATGCTAACATCTAGCATGCTAACATCTGGCATGCTAACATCTAGCATGCTAACATCTAGCATGCTAACATCTAGCATGCTAACATCTGCCTCTCAGTCAAGTCATTACCCCACAATACATGTGAGATTAGGTCTGAATTCCCCCACTAACCCCAAACCAACTGTCACACACACACACCAGGGTGCCAGGGTGTATTTCACCGCTGTCTTTATACATACAGGGACTGTCATTCTGTGCTCTTGCGGCAGTCAGAATGCGGTTTAAGCTATGTGCGCTCTGTTCATTTCGTTAGGCGCACGCTGCCAAGAAATGGCGCCTAAAACTGGCGCTAACATTTAGCATGCTAACATCTAGCATGCTAACATCTGGCATGCTAACATCTAGCATGCTAACATCTAGCATGCTAGATGTTAGCATGCTAACATCTGCCTCTCAGTCAAGTCATTACCCCACAATACATGTGAGCTTAGGTCTGAATTCCCCCACTAACCCCAAACCAACTGTCACACAACACACACCAGGGTGCCAGGGTGTATTTCACCGCTGTCTTTATACATACAGGGACTGTCATTCTGTGCTCTTGCGGCAGTCAGAATGCGGTTTAAGCTATGTGCGCTCTGTTCATTTCGTTAGGCGCACGCTGCCAAGAAATGGCGCCTAAAACTGGCGCTAACATCTAGCATGCTAACATCTAGCATGCTAACATCTAGCATGCTAAAATCTAGCATGCTAACATCAAACATGCTAACATCTAGCATGCTAACATCTAGCATGCTAACATATAGCATGCTAATATCTAACATGCTAACATCTAGCATGCTAACATCTGCCTCTCAGTCAAGTCATTACCCCACAATACATGTGAGATTAGGTCTGAATTCCCCACTAACCCCAAACCAACTGTCACACACACACACCAGGGTGCCAGGGGGCCAGGGTGTTTCACCGCTGTCTTTATACATACAGGGACTGTCATTCTGTGCTCTTGCGGCAGTCAGAATGCGGTTTAGCTATGTGCGCTCTGTTCATTTCGTTAGGCGCACGCTGCCAAGAAATGGCGCCTAAAACTGGCGCTAACATTTAGCATGCTAACATCTAGCATGCTAACATCTAGCATGCTAACATCTAGCATGCTAACATCTAGCATGCTAAAATCTAGCATGCTAACATCTAACATGCTAACATCTAGCATGCTAACATCTAGCATGCTAACATCTAGCATGCTAACATATAGCATGCTAATATCTAACATGCTAACATCTAGCATGCTAACATCTGCCTCTCAGTCAAGTCATTACCCCACAATACATGTGAGATTAGGTCTGAATTCCCCCACTAACCCCAAACCAACTGTCACACACACACACCAGGGTGCCAGGGTGTATTTCACCGCTGTCTTTATACATACAGGGACTGTCATTCTGTGCTCTTGCGGCAGTCAGAATGCGGTTTAAGCTATGTGCGCTCTGTTCATTTCGTTAGGCGCACGCTGCCAAGAAATGGCGCCTAAAACTGGCGCTAACATTTAGCATGCTAACATCTAGCATGCTAACATCTGGCATGCTAACATCTAGCATGCTAACATCTAGCATGCTAACATCTAGCATGCTAACATCTGCCTCTCAGTCAAGTCATTACCCCACAATACATGTGAGATTAGGTCTGAATTCCCCCACTAACCCCAAACCAACTGTCACACACACACACCAGGGTGCCAGGGTGTATTTCACCGCTGTCTTTATACATACAGGGACTGTCATTCTGTGCTCTTGCGGCAGTCAGAATGCGGTTTAAGCTATGTGCGCTCTGTTCATTTCGTTAGGCGCACGCTGCCAAGAAATGGCGCCTAAAACTGGCGCTAACATTTAGCATGCTAACATCTAGCATGCTAACATCTGGCATGCTAACATCTAGCATGCTAACATCTAGCATGCTAACATTTAGCATGCTAACATCTGCCTCTCAGTCAAGTCATTACCCCACAATACATGTGAGCTTAGGTCTGAATTCCCCCACTAACCCCAAACCAACTGTCACACACACACACCAGGGTGCCAGGGTGTGTTTCACCGCTGTCTTTATACATACAGGGACTGTCATTCTGTGCTCTTGCGGCAGTCAGAATGCGGTTTAAGCTATGTGCGCTCTGTTCATTTCGTTAGGCGCACGCTGCCAAGAAATGGCGCTTAAAACTGGCGCTAACATTTAGCATGCTAACATCTAGCATGCTAACATCTAGCATGCTAACATCTAGCATGCTAACATCTAGCATGCTAAAATCTAGCATGCTAACATCTAACATGCTAACATCTAGCATGCTAACATCTAGCATGCTAACATCTAGCATGCTAACATATAGCATGCTAATATCTAACATGCTAACATCTAGCATGCTAACATCTGCCTCTCAGTCAAGTCATTACCCCACAATACATGTGAGATTAGGTCTGAATTCCCCCACTAACCCCAAACCAACTGTCACACACACACACCAGGGTGCCAGGGTGTATTTCACCGCTGTCTTTATACATACAGGGACTGTCATTCTGTGCTCTTGCGGCAGTCAGAATGCGGTTTAAGCTATGTGCGCTCTGTTCATTTCGTTAGGCGCACGCTGCCAAGAAATGGCGCCTAAAACTGGCGCTAACATTTAGCATGCTAACATCTAGCATGCTAACATCTGGCATGCTAACATCTAGCATGCTAACATCTAGCATGCTAACATCTAGCATGCTAACATCTGCCTCTCAGTCAAGTCATTACCCCACAATACATGTGAGATTAGGTCTGAATTCCCCCACTAACCCCAAACCAACTGTCACACACACACACCAGGGTGCCAGGGTGTATTTCACCGCTGTCTTTATACATACAGGGACTGTCATTCTGTGCTCTTGCGGCAGTCAGAATGCGGTTTAAGCTATGTGCGCTCTGTTCATTTCGTTAGGCGCACGCTGCCAAGAAATGGCGCCTAAAACTGGCGCTAACATTTAGCATGCTAACATCTAGCATGCTAACATCTGGCATGCTAACATCTAGCATGCTAACATCTAGCATGCTAACATCTAGCATGCTAACATCTGCCTCTCAGTCAAGTCATTACCCCACAATACATGTGAGATTAGGTCTGAATTCCCCCACTAACCCCAAACCAACTGTCACACACACACACCAGGGTGCCAGGGTGTATTTCACCGCTGTCTTTATACATACAGGGACTGTCATTCTGTGCTCTTGCGGCAGTCAGAATGCGGTTTAAGCTATGTGCGCTCTGTTCATTTCGTTAGGCGCACGCTGCCAAGAAATGGCGCCTAAAACTGGCGCTAACATTTAGCATGCTAACATCTAGCATGCTAACATCTGGCATGCTAACATCTAGCATGCTATCATCTAGCATGCTAACATCTAGCATGCTAACATCTGCCTCTCAGTCAAGTCATTACCCCACAATACATGTGAGCTTAGGTCTGAATTCCCCCACTAACCCCAAACCAACTGTCACACACACACACCAGGGTGCCAGGGTGTGTTTCACCGCTGTCTTTATACATACAGGGACTGTCATTCTGTGCTCTTGCGGCAGTCAGAATGCGGTTTAAGCTATGTGCGCTCTGTTCATTTCGTTAGGCGCACGCTGCCAAGAAATGGCGCTTAAAACTGGCGCTAACATTTAGCATGCTAACATCTAGCATGCTAACATCTAGCATGCTAACATCTAGCATGCTAACATCTAGCATGCTAAAATCTAGCATGCTAACATCTAACATGCTAACATCTAGCATGCTAACATCTAGCATGCTAACATCTAGCATGCTAACATATAGCATGCTAATATCTAACATGCTAACATCTAGCATGCTAACATCTGCCTCTCAGTCAAGTCATTACCCCACAATACATGTGAGATTAGGTCTGAATTCCCCCACTAACCCCAAACCAACTGTCACACACACACACCAGGGTGCCAGGGTGTATTTCACCGCTGTCTTTATACATACAGGGACTGTCATTCTGTGCTCTTGCGGCAGTCAGAATGCGGTTTAAGCTATGTGCGCTCTGTTCATTTCGTTAGGCGCACGCTGCCAAGAAATGGCGCCTAAAACTGGCGCTAACATTTAGCATGCTAACATCTAGCATGCTAACATCTGGCATGCTAACATCTAGCATGCTAACATCTAGCATGCTAACATCTAGCATGCTAACATCTGCCTCTCAGTCAAGTCATTACCCCACAATACATGTGAGCTTAGGTCTGAATTCCCCCACTAACCCCAAACCAACTGTCACACACACACACCAGGGTGCCAGGGTGTGTTTCACCGCTGTCTTTATACATACAGGGACTGTCATTCTGTGCTCTTGCGGCAGTCAGAATGCGGTTTAAGCTATGTGCGCTCTGTTCATTTCGTTAGGCGCACGCTGCCAAGAAATGGCGCTTAAAACTGGCGCTAACATTTAGCATGCTAACATCTAGCATGCTAACATCTAGCATGCTAACATCTAGCATGCTAACATCTAGCATGCTAAAATCTAGCATGCTAACATCTAACATGCTAACATCTAGCATGCTAACATCTAGCATGCTAACATCTAGCATGCTAAAATATAGCATGCTAATATCTAACATGCTAACATCTAGCATGCTAACATCTGCCTCTCAGTCAAGTCATTACCCCACAATACATGTGAGCTTAGGTCTGAATTCCCCCACTAACCCCAAACCAACTCTCACACACACACACCAGGGTGCCAGGGTGTGTTTCACCGCTGTCTTTATACATACAGGGACTGTCATTCTGTGCTCTTGCGGCAGTCAGAATGCGGTTTAAGCTATGTGCGCTCTGTTCATTTCGTTAGGCGCACGCTGCCAAGAAATGGCGCCTAAAACTGGCGCTAACATCTAGCATGCTAACATCTAGCATGCTAAAATCTAGCATGCTAACATCAAACATGCTAACATCTAGCATGCTAACATCTAGCATGCTAACATCTAGCATGCTAACATCTAGCATGCTAACATATAGCATGCTAATATCTAACATGCTAACATCTAGCATGCTAACATCTGCCTCTCAGTCAAGTCATTACCCCACAATACATGTGAGCTTAGGTCTGAATTCCCCCACTAACCCCAAACCAACTCTCACACACACACACCAGGGTGCCAGGGTGTGTTTCACCGCTGTCTTTATACATACAGGGACTGTCATTCTGTGCTCTTGCGGCAGTCAGAATGCGGTTTAAGCTATGTGCGCTCTGTTCATTTCGTTAGGCGCACGCTGCCAAGAAATGGCGCCTAAAACTGGCGCTAACATTTAGCATGCTAACATCTAGCATGCTAACATCTAGCATGCTAACATCTAGCATGCTAACATCTAGCATGCTAACATCTAGCATGCTAACATCAAACATGCTAACATCTAGCATGCTAACATCTAGCATGCTAACATATAGCATGCTAATATCTAACATGCTAACATCTAGCATGCTAACATCTGCCTCTCAGTCAAGTCATTACCCCACAATACATGTGAGCTTAGGTCTGAATTCCCCCACTAACCCCAAACAAACTCTCACACACACACACCAGGGTGCCAGGGTGTGTTTCACCGCTGTCTTTATACATACAGGGACTGTCATTCTGTGCTCTTGCGGCAGTCAGAATGCGGTTTAAGCTATGTGCGCTCTGTTCATTTCGTTAGGCGCACGCTGCCAAGAAATGGCGCCTAAAACTGGCGCTAACATTTAGCATGCTAACATCTAGCATGCTAACATCTGGCATGCTAACATCTAGCATGCTAACATCTAGCATGCTAACATCTAGCATGCTAACATCTGCCTCTCAGTCAAGTCATTACCCCACAATACATGTGAGCTTAGGTCTGAATTCCCCCACTAACCCCAAACCAACTGTCACACACACACACCAGGGTGCCAGGGGGCCAGGGTGTTTCACCGCTGTCTTTATACATACAGGGACTGTCATTCTGTGCTCTTGCGGCAGTCAGAATGCGGTTTAAGCTATGTGCGCTCTGTTCATTTCGTTAGGCGCACGCTGCCAAGAAATGGCGCCTAAAACTGGCGCTAACATTTAGCATGCTAACATCTAGCATGCTAACATCTAGCATGCTAAAATCTAGCATGCTAAAATCTAACATGCTAACATCTAGCATGCTAACATCTAGCATGCTAACATCTAGCATGCTAACATCTAGCATGCTAACATCTAGCATGCTAACATATAGCATGCTAATATCTAACATGCTAACATCTAGCATGCTAACATCTGCCTCTCAGTCAAGTCATTACCCCACAATACATGTGAGCTTAGGTCTGAATTCCCCCACTAACCCCAAACCAACTCTCACACACACACACCAGGGTGCCAGGGTGTGTTTCACCGCTGTCTTTATACATACAGGGACTGTCATTCTGTGCTCTTGCGGCAGTCAGAATGCGGTTTAAGCTATGTGCGCTCTGTTCATTTCGTTAGGCGCACGCTGCCAAGAAATGGCGCCTAAAACTGGCGCTAACATTTAGCATGCTAACATCTAGCATGCTAACATCTAGCATGCTAACATCTAGCATGCTAACATCTAGCATGCTAACATCTAGCATGCTAACATCAAACATGCTAACATCTAGCATGCTAACATCTAGCATGCTAACATATAGCATGCTAATATCTAACATGCTAACATCTAGCATGCTAACATCTGCCTCTCAGTCAAGTCATTACCCCACAATACATGTGAGCTTAGGTCTGAATTCCCCACTAACCCCAAACAAACTCTCACACACACACACCAGGGTGCCAGGGTGTGTTTCACCGCTGTCTTTATACATACAGGGACTGTCATTCTGTGCTCTTGCGGCAGTCAGAATGCGGTTTAAGCTATGTGCGCTCTGTTCATTTCGTTAGGCGCACGCTGCCAAGAAATGGCGCCTAAAACTGGCACTAACATTTAGCATGCTAACATCTAGCATGCTAACATCTAGCATGCTAACATCTAGCATGCTAACATCTAGCATGCTAAAATCTAGCATGCTAACATCTAACATGCTAACATCTAGCATGCTAACATCTAGCATCCTAACATATAGCATGCTAATATCTAACATGCTAACATCTAGCATGCTAACATCTGCCTCTCAGTCAAGTCATTACCCCACAATACATGTGAGCTTAGGTCTGAATTCCCCCACTAACCCCAAACCAACTGTCACACACACACACCAGGGTGCCAGGGGGCCAGGGTGTTTCACCGCTGTCTTTATACATACAGGGACTGTCATTCTGTGCTGTTGCGGCATTCAGAATGCGGTTTAAGCTATGTGCGCTCTGTTCATTTCGTTAGGCGCACGCTGCCAAGAAATGGCGCCTAAAACTGGCGCTAACATTTAGCATGCTAACATCTAGCATGCTAACATCTAGCATGCTAACATCTAGCATGCTAACATCTAGCATGCTAACATCTGCCTCTCAGTCAAGTCATTACCCCACAATACATGTGAGCTTAGGTCTGAATTCCCCCACTAACCCCAAACAAACTCTCACACACACACACCAGGGTGCCAGGGTGTGTTTCACCGCTGTCTTTATACATACAGGGACTGTCATTCTGTGCTCTTGCGGCAGTCAGAATGCGGTTTAAGCTATGTGCGCTCTGTTCATTTCGTTAGGCGCACGCTGCCAAGAAATGGCGCCTAAAACTGGCGCTAACATTTAGCATGCTAACATCTAGCATGCTAACATCTAGCATGCTAACATCTAGCATGCTAACATCTAGCATGCTAACATCTAGCATGCTAACATCTGCCTCTCAGTCAAGTCATTACCCCACAATACATGTGAGCTTAGGTCTGAATTCCCCCACTAACCCCAAACCAACTGTCACACACACACACCAGGGTGCCAGGGGGCCAGGGTGTTTCACCGCTGTCTTTATACATACAGGGACTGTCATTCTGTGCTCTTGCGGCAGTCAGAATGCGGTTTAAGCTATGTGCGCTCTGTTCATTTCGTTAGGCGCACGCTGCCAAGAAATGGCGCCTAAAACTGGCGCTAACATTTAGCATGCTAACATCTAGCATGCTAACATCTAGCATGCTAACATCTAGCATGCTAACATCTAGCATGCTAACATCTAGCATGCTAACATCAAACATGCTAACATCTAGCATGCTAACATCTAGCATGCTAACATATAGCATGCTAATATCTAACATGCTAACATCTAGCATGCTAACATCTGCCTCTCAGTCAAGTCATTACCCCACAATACATGTGAGCTTAGGTCTGAATTCCCCCACTAACCCCAAACAAACTCTCACACACACACACCAGGGTGCCAGGGTGTGTTTCACCGCTGTCTTTATACATACAGGGACTGTCATTCTGTGCTCTTGCGGCAGTCAGAATGCGGTTTAAGCTATGTGCGCTCTGTTCATTTCGTTAGGCGCACGCTGCCAAGAAATGGCGCCTAAAACTGGCACTAACATTTAGCATGCTAACATCTAGCATGCTAACATCTAGCATGCTAACATCTAGCATGCTAACATCTAGCATGCTAAAATCTAGCATGCTAACATCTAACATGCTAACATCTAGCATGCTAACATCTAGCATCCTAACATATAGCATGCTAATATCTAACATGCTAACATCTAGCATGCTAACATCTGCCTCTCAGTCAAGTCATTACCCCACAATACATGTGAGCTTAGGTCTGAATTCCCCCACTAACCCCAAACCAACTGTCACACACACACACCAGGGTGCCAGGGGGCCAGGGTGTTTCACCGCTGTCTTTATACATACAGGGACTGTCATTCTGTGCTCTTGCGGCAGTCAGAATGCGGTTTAAGCTATGTGCGCTCTGTTCATTTCGTTAGGCGCACGCTGCCAAGAAATGGCGCCTAAAACTGGCGCTAACATTTAGCATGCTAACATCTAGCATGCTAACATCTAGCATGCTAACATCTAGCATGCTAACATCTAGCATGCTAACATCTGCCTCTCAGTCAAGTCATTACCCCACAATACATGTGAGCTTAGGTCTGAATTCCCCCACTAACCCCAAACAAACTCTCACACACACACACCAGGGTGCCAGGGTGTGTTTCACCGCTGTCTTTATACATACAGGGACTGTCATTCTGTGCTCTTGCGGCAGTCAGAATGCGGTTTAAGCTATGTGCGCTCTGTTCATTTCGTTAGGCGCACGCTGCCAAGAAATGGCGCCTAAAACTGGCGCTAACATTTAGCATGCTAACATCTAGCATGCTAACATCTAGCATGCTAACATCTAGCATGCTAACATCTAGCATGCTAACATCTAGCATGCTAACATCTGCCTCTCAGTCAAGTCATTACCCCACAATACATGTGAGCTTAGGTCTGAATTCCCCCACTAACCCCAAACCAACTGTCACACACACACACCAGGGTGCCAGGGGGCCAGGGTGTTTCACCGCTGTCTTTATACATACAGGGACTGTCATTCTGTGCTCTTGCGGCAGTCAGAATGCGGTTTAAGCTATGTGCGCTCTGTTCATTTCGTTAGGCGCACGCTGCCAAGAAATGGCGCCTAAAACTGGCGCTAACATTTAGCATGCTAACATCTAGCATGCTAACATCTAGCATGCTAACATCTAGCATGCTAACATCTAGCATGCTAAAATCTAGCATGCTAACATCTAACATGCTAACATCTAGCATGCTAACATCTAGCATGCTAACATCTAGCATCCTAACATATAGCATGCTAATATCTAACATGCTAACATCTAGCATGCTAACATCTGCCTCTCAGTCAAGTCATTACCCCACAATACATGTGAGCTTAGGTCTGAATTCCCCCACTAACCCCAAACCAACTGTCACACACACACACCAGGGTGCCAGGGGGCCAGGGTGTTTCACCGCTGTCTTTATACATACAGGGACTGTCATTCTGTGCTCTTGCGGCAGTCAGAATGCGGTTTAAGCTATGTGCGCTCTGTTCATTTCGTTAGGCGCACGCTGCCAAGAAATGGCGCCTAAAACTGGCGCTAACATTTAGCATGCTAACATCTAGCATGCTAACATCTAGCATGCTAACATCTAGCATGCTAACATCTAGCATGCTAAAATCTAGCATGCTAACATCAAACATGCTAACATCTAGCATGCTAACATCTAGCATGCTAACATCTAGCATGCTAGCATCTAACATGCTAACATCTAGCATGCTAACCTCTAGCATGCTAACATATAGCATGCTAATATCTAACATGCTAACATCTAGCATGCTAACATCTGCCTCTCAGTCAAGTCATTACCCCACAATACATGTGAGCTTAGGTCTGAATTCCCCCACTAACCCCAAACCAACTGTCACACACACACACCAGGGTGCCAGGGGGCCAGGGTGTTTCACCGCTGTCTTTATACATACAGGGACTGTCATTCTGTGCTCTTGCGGCAGTCAGAATGCGGTTTAAGCTATGTGCGCTCTGTTCATTTCGTTAGGCGCACGCTGCCAAGAAATGGCGCCTAAAACTGGCGCTAACATTTAGCATGCTAACATCTAGCATGCTAACATCTAGCATGCTAACATCTAGCATGCTAACATCTAGCATGCTAAAATCTAGCATGCTAACCTCAAACATGCTAACATCTAGCATGCTAACATATAGCATGCTAACATATAGCATGCTAATATCTAACATGCTAACATCTAGCATGCTAACATCTGCCTCTCAGTCAAGTCATTACCCCACAATACATGTGAGCTTAGGTCTGAATTCCCCCACTAACCCCAAACAAACTCTCACACACACACACCAGGGTGCCAGGGTGTGTTTCACCGCTGTCTTTATACATACAGGGACTGTCATTCTGTGCTCTTGCGGCAGTCAGAATGCGGTTTAAGCTATGTGCGCTCTGTTCATTTAGTTAGGCGCACGCTGCCAAGAAATGGCGCCTAAAACTGGCGCTAACATTTAGCATGCTAACATCTAGCATGCTAACATCTAGCATGCTAACATCTAGCATGCTAACATCTAGCATGCTAAAATCTAGCATGCTAACATCTAACATGCTAACATCTAGCATGCTAACATCTAGAATGCTAACATCTAGCATGCTAACATATAGCATGCTAATATCTAACATGCTAACATCTAGCATGCTAACATCTGCCTCTCAGTCAAGTCATTACCCCACAATACATGTGAGCTTAGGTCTGAATTCCCCCACTAACCCCAAACCAACTGTCACACACACACACCAGGGTGCCAGGGGGCCAGGGTGTTTCACCGCTGTCTTTATACATACAGGGACTGTCATTCTGTGCTCTTGCGGCAGTCAGAATGCGGTTTAAGCTATGTGCGCTCTGTTCATTTCGTTAGGCGCACGCTGCCAAGAAATGGCGCCTAAAACTGGCGCTAACATTTAGCATGCTAACATCTAGCATGCTAACATCTAGCATGCTAACATCTAGCATGCTAACATCTAGCATGCTAAAATCTAGCATGCTAACATCAAACATGCTAACATCTAGCATGCTAACATCTAGCATGCTAACATCTAGCATGCTAATATCTAACATGCTAACATCTAGCATGCTAACCTCTAGCATGCTAACATATAGCATGCTAATATCTAACATGCTAACATCTAGCATGCTAACATCTGCCTCTCAGTCAAGTCATTACCCCACAATACATGTGAGCTTAGGTCTGAATTCCCCCACTAACCCCAAACCAACTGTCACACACACACACCAGGGTGCCAGGGGGCCAGGGTGTTTCACCGCTGTCTTTATACATACAGGGACTGTCATTCTGTGCTCTTGCGGCAGTCAGAATGCGGTTTAAGCTATGTGCGCTCTGTTCATTTCGTTAGGCGCACGCTGCCAAGAAATGGCGCCTAAAACTGGCGCTAACATTTAGCATGCTAACATCTAGCATGCTAACATCTAGCATGCTAAAATCTAGCATGCTAAAATCTAACATGCTAACATCTAGCATGCTAACATCTAGCATGCTAACATCTAGCATGCTAACATCTAGCATGCTAACATCTAGCATGCTAACATATAGCATGCTAATATCTAACATGCTAACATCTAGCATGCTAACATCTGCCTCTCAGTCAAGTCATTACCCCACAATACATGTGAGCTTAGGTCTGAATTCCCCCACTAACCCCAAACCAACTCTCACACACACACACCAGGGTGCCAGGGTGTGTTTCACCGCTGTCTTTATACATACAGGGACTGTCATTCTGTGCTCTTGCGGCAGTCAGAATGCGGTTTAAGCTATGTGCGCTCTGTTCATTTCGTTAGGCGCACGCTGCCAAGAAAAGCGCCTAAAACTGGCGCTAACATTTAGCATGCTAACATCTAGCATGCTAACATCTAGCATGCTAACATCTAGCATGCTAACATCTAGCATGCTAAAATCTAGCATGCTAACATCAAACATGCTAACATCTAGCATGCTAACATATAGCATGCTAACATATAGCATGCTAATATCTAACATGCTAACATCTAGCATGCTAACATCTGCCTCTCAGTCAAGTCATTACCCCACAATACATGTGAGATTAGGTCTGAATTCCCCCACTAACCCCAAACCAACTGTCACACACACACACCAGGGTGCCAGGGTGTATTTCACCGCTGTCTTTATACATACAGGGACTGTCATTCTGTGCTCTTGCGGCAGTCAGAATGCGGTTTAAGCTATGTGCGCTCTGTTCATTTCGTTAGGCGCACGCTGCCAAGAAATGGCGCCTAAAACTGGCGCTAACATTTAGCATGCTAACATCTAGCATGCTAAAATCTGGCATGCTAACATCTAGCATGCTAACATCTAGCATGCTAACATCTAGCATGCTAACATCTGCCTCTCAGTCAAGTCATTACCCCACAATACATGTGAGCTTAGGTCTGAATTCCCCCACTAACCCCAAACCAACTGTCACACACACACACCAGGGTGCCAGGGTGTGTTTCACCGCTGTCTTTATACATACAGGGACTGTCATTCTGTGCTCTTGCGGCAGTCAGAATGCGGTTTAAGCTATGTGCGCTCTGTTCATTTCGTTAGGCGCACGCTGCCAAGAAATGGCGCCTAAAACTGGCGCTAACATTTAGCATGCTAACATCTAGCATGCTAACATCTAGCATGCTAACATCTAGCATGCTAACATCTAGCATGCTAAAATCTAGCATGCTAACATCTAACATGCTAACATCTAGCATGCTAACATCTAGAATGCTAACATCTAGCATGCTAACATATAGCATGCTAATATCTAACATGCTAACATCTAGCATGCTAACATCTGCCTCTCAGTCAAGTCATTACCCCACAATACATGTGAGCTTAGGTCTGAATTCCCCCACTAACCCCAAACCAACTGTCACACACACACACCAGGGTGCCAGGGGGCCAGGGTGTTTCACCGCTGTCTTTATACATACAGGGACTGTCATTCTGTGCTCTTGCGGCAGTCAGAATGCGGTTTAAGCTATGTGCGCTCTGTTCATTTCGTTAGGCGCACGCTGCCAAGAAATGGCGCCTAAAACTGGCGCTAACATTTAGCATGCTAACATCTAGCATGCTAACATCTAGCATGCTAACATCTAGCATGCTAACATCTAGCATGCTAAAATCTAGCATGCTAACATCAAACATGCTAACATCTAGCATGCTAACATCTAGCATGCTAACATATAGCATGCTAATATCTAACATGCTAACATCTAGCATGCTAACATCTGCCTCTCAGTCAAGTCATTACCCCACAATACATGTGAGCTTAGGTCTGAATTCCCCCACTAACCCCAAACAAACTCTCACACACACACACCAGGGTGCCAGGGTGTGTTTCACCGCTGTCTTTATACATACAGGGACTGTCATTCTGTGCTCTTGCGGCAGTCAGAATGCGGTTTAAGCTATGTGCGCTCTGTTCATTTCGTTAGGCGCACGCTGCCAAGAAATGGCGCCTAAAACTGGCGCTAACATTTAGCATGCTAACATCTAGCATGCTAACATCTAGCATGCTAACATCTAGCATGCTAACATCTAGCATGCTAAAATCTAGCATGCTAACATCTAACATGCTAACATCTAGCATGCTAACATCTAGAATGCTAACATCTAGCATGCTAACATATAGCATGCTAATATCTAACATGCTAACATCTAGCATGCTAACATCTGCCTCTCAGTCAAGTCATTACCCCACAATACATGTGAGCTTAGGTCTGAATTCCCCCACTAACCCCAAACCAACTGTCACACACACACACCAGGGTGCCAGGGGGCCAGGGTGTTTCACCGCTGTCTTTATACATACAGGGACTGTCATTCTGTGCTCTTGCGGCAGTCAGAATGCGGTTTAAGCTATGTGCGCTCTGTTCATTTCGTTAGGCGCACGCTGCCAAGAAATGGCGCCTAAAACTGGCGCTAACATTTAGCATGCTAACATCTAGCATGCTAACATCTAGCATGCTAACATCTAGCATGCTAAAATCTAGCATGCTAACATCTAACATGCTAACATCTAGCATGCTAACATCTAGCATGCTAACATCTAGCATGCTAACATCTAGCATGCTAACATCTAGCATGCTAACATATAGCATGCTAATATCTAAAATGCTAACATCTAGCATGCTAACATCTGCCTCTCAGTCAAGTCATTACCCCACAATACATGTGAGATTAGGTCTGAATTCCCCCACTAACCCCAAACCAACTGTCACACACACACACCAGGGTGCCAGGGTGTATTTCACCGCTGTCTTTATACATACAGGGACTGTCATTCTGTGCTCTTGCGGCAGTCAGAATGCGGTTTAAGCTATGTGCGCTCTGTTCATTTCGTTAGGCGCACGCTGCCAAGAAATGGCGCCTAAAACTGGCGCTAACATTTAGCATGCTAACATCTAGCATGCTAACATCTGGCATGCTAACATCTAGCATGCTAACATCTAGCATGCTAACATCTAGCATGCTAACATCTGCCTCTATGTCAAGTCATTACCCCACAATACATGTGAGCTTAGGTCTGAATTCCCCCACTAACCCCAAACCAACTGTCACACACACACACCAGGGTGCCAGGGTGTGTTTCACCGCTGTCTTTATACATACAGGGACTGTCATTCTGTGCTCTTGCGGCAGTCAGAATGCGGTTTAAGCTATGTGCGCTCTGTTCATTTCGTTAGGCGCACGCTGCCAAGAAATGGCGCCTAAAACTGGCGCTAACATTTAGCATGCTAACATCTAGCATGCTAACATCTAGCATGCTAACATCTAGCATGCTAACATCTAGCATGCTAAAATCTAGCATGCTAACATCTAACATGCTAACATCTAGCATGCTAACATCTAGCATGCTAACATCTAGCATGCTAACATCTAGCATGCTAACATCTAGCATGCTAACATATAGCATGCTAATATCTAAAATGCTAACATCTAGCATGCTAACATCTGCCTCTCAGTCAAGTCATTACCCCACAATACATGTGAGATTAGGTCTGAATTCCCCCACTAACCCCAAACCAACTGTCACACACACACACCAGGGTGCCAGGGTGTATTTCACCGCTGTCTTTATACATACAGGGACTGTCATTCTGTGCTCTTGCGGCAGTCAGAATGCGGTTTAAGCTATGTGCGCTCTGTTCATTTCGTTAGGCGCACGCTGCCAAGAAATGGCGCCTAAAACTGGCGCTAACATTTAGCATGCTAACATCTAGCATGCTAACATCTGGCATGCTAACATCTAGCATGCTAACATCTAGCATGCTAACATCTAGCATGCTAACATCTGCCTCTATGTCAAGTCATTACCCCACAATACATGTGAGCTTAGGTCTGAATTCCCCCACTAACCCCAAACCAACTGTCACACACACACACCAGGGTGCCAGGGTGTGTTTCACCGCTGTCTTTATACATACAGGGACTGTCATTCTGTGCTCTTGCGGCAGTCAGAATGCGGTTTAAGCTATGTGCGCTCTGTTCATTTCGTTAGGCGCACGCTGCCAAGAAATGGCGCCTAAAACTGGCGCTAACATTTAGCATGCTAACATCTAGCATGCTAACATCTAGCATGCTAACATCTAGCATGCTAACATCTAGCATGCTAAAATCTAGCATGCTAACATCTAACATGCTAACATCTAGCATGCTAACATCTAGAATGCTAACATCTAGCATGCTAACATATAGCATGCTAATATCTAACATGCTAACATCTAGCATGCTAACATCTGCCTCTCAGTCAAGTCATTACCCCACAATACATGTGAGCTTAGGTCTGAATTCCCCCACTAACCCCAAACCAACTGTCACACACACACACCAGGGTGCCAGGGGGCCAGGGTGTTTCACCGCTGTCTTTATACATACAGGGACTGTCATTCTGTGCTCTTGCGGCAGTCAGAATGCGGTTTAAGCTATGTGCGCTCTGTTCATTTCGTTAGGCGCACGCTGCCAAGAAATGGCGCCTAAAACTGGCGCTAACATTTAGCATGCTAACATCTAGCATGCTAACATCTAGCATGCTAACATCTAGCATGCTAACATCTAGCATGCTAAAATCTAGCATGCTAACATCAAACATGCTAACATCTAGCATGCTAACATCTAGCATGCTAACATATAGCATGCTAATATCTAACATACTAACATCTAGCATGCTAACATCTGCCTCTCAGTCAAGTCATTACCCCACAATACATGTGAGCTTAGGTCTGAATTCCCCCACTAACCCCAAACAAACTCTCACACACACACACCAGGGTGCCAGGGTGTGTTTCACCGCTGTCTTTATACATACAGGGACTGTCATTCTGTGCTCTTGCGGCAGTCAGAATGCGGTTTAAGCTATGTGCGCTCTGTTCATTTCGTTAGGCGCACGCTGCCAAGAAATGGCGCCTAAAACCGGCGCTAACATTTAGCATGCTAACATCTAGCATGCTAACATCTAGCATGCTAACATCTAGCATGCTAACATCTAGCATGCTAAAATCTAGCATGCTAACATCTAACATGCTAACATCTAGCATGCTAACATCTAGAATGCTAACATCTAGCATGCTAACATATAGCATGCTAATATCTAACATGCTAACATCTAGCAGGCTAACATCTGCCTCTCAGTCAAGTCATTACCCCACAATACATGTGAGCTTAGGTCTGAATTCCCCCACTAACCCCAAACCAACTGTCACACACACACACCAGGGTGCCAGGGGGCCAGGGTGTTTCACCGCTGTCTTTATACATACAGGGACTGTCATTCTGTGCTCTTGCGGCAGTCAGAATGCGGTTTAAGCTATGTGCGCTCTGTTCATTTCGTTAGGCGCACGCTGCCAAGAAATGGCGCTTAAAACTGGCGCTAACATTTAGCATGCTAACATCTAGCATGCTAACATCTAGCATGCTAACATCTAGCATGCTAACATCTAGCATGCTAAAATCTAGCATGCTAAAATCTAACATGCTAACATCTAGCATGCTAACATCTAGCATGCTAACATCTAGCATGCTAACATATAGCATGCTAATATCTAACATGCTAACATCTAGCATGCTAACATCTGCCTCTCAGTCAAGTCATTACCCCACAATACATGTGAGATTAGGTCTGAATTCCCCCACTAACCCCAAACCAACTGTCACACACACACACCAGGGTGCCAGGGTGTATTTCACCGCTGTCTTTATACATACAGGGACTGTCATTCTGTGCTCTTGCGGCAGTCAGAATGCGGTTTAAGCTATGTGCGCTCTGTTCATTTCGTTAGGCGCACGCTGCCAAGAAATGGCGCCTAAAACTGGCGCTAACATTTAGCATGCTAACATCTAGCATGCTAACATCTAGCATGCTAAAATCTAGCATGCTAACATCTAGCATGCTAAAATCTAGCATGCTAACATCTAACATGCTAACATCTAGCATGCTAACATCTAGCATGCTAACATCTAGCATGCTAACATCTAGCATGCTAACATCTAGCATGCTAACATATAGCATGCTAATATCTAACATGCTAACATCTAGCATGCTAACATCTGCCTCTCAGTCAAGTCATTACCCCACAATACATGTGAGCTTAGGTCTGAATTCCCCCACTAACCCCAAACCAACTCTCACACACACACACCAGGGTGCCAGGGTGTGTTTCACCGCTGTCTTTATACATACAGGGACTGTCATTCTGTGCTCTTGCGGCAGTCAGAATGCGGTTTAAGCTATGTGCGCTCTGTTCATTTCGTTAGGCGCACGCTGCCAAGAAATGGCGCCTAAAACTGGCGCTAACATTTAGCATGCTAACATCTAGCATGCTAAAATCTAGCATGCTAAAATCTAGCATGCTAACATCAAACATGCTAACATCTAGCATGCTAACATCTAGCATGCTAACATATAGCATGCTAATATCTAACATGCTAACATCTAGCATGCTAACATCTAGCATGCTAACATCTAGCATGCTAACATCTGCCTCTCAGTCAAGTCATTACCCCACAATACATGTGAGATTAGGTCTGAATTCCCCCACTAACCCCAAACCAACTGTCACACACACACACCAGGGTGCCAGGGTGTATTTCACCGCTGTCTTTATACATACAGGGACTGTCATTCTGTGCTCTTGCGGCAGTCAGAATGCGGTTTAAGCTATGTGCGCTCTGTTCATTTCGTTAGGCGCACGCTGCCAAGAAATGGCGCCTAAAACTGGCGCTAACATTTAGCATGCTAACATCTAGCATGCTAACATCTAGCATGCTAACATCTAGCATGCTAACATCTGCCTCTCAGTCAAGTCATTACCCCACAATACATGTGAGCTTAGGTCTGAATTCCCCCACTAACCCCAAACCAACTGTCACACACACACACCAGGGTACCAGGGGGCCAGGGTGTTTCACCGCTGTCTTTATACATACAGGGACTGTCATTCTGTGCTCTTGCGGCAGTCAGAATGCGGTTTAAGCTATGTGCGCTCTTTTCATTTCGTTAGGCGCACGCTGCCAAGAAATGGCGCCTAAAACTGGCGCTAACATTTAGCATGCTAACATCTAGCATGCTAACATCTAGCATGCTAACATCTAGCATGCTAACATCTAGCATGCTAAAATCTAGCATGCTAACATCTAACATGCTAACATCTAGCATGCTAACATCTAGCATGCTAACATCTAGCATGCTAACATCTAGCATGCTAACATCTAGCATGCTAACATATAGCATGCTAATATCTAACATGCTAACATCTAGCATGCTAACATCTGCCTCTCAGTCAAGTCATTACCCCACAATACATGTGAGATTAGGTCTGAATTCCCCCACTAACCCCAAACCAACTGTCACACACACACACCAGGGTGCCAGGGTGTATTTCACCGCTGTCTTTATACATACAGGGACTGTCATTCTGTGCTCTTGCGGCAGTCAGAATGCGGTTTAAGCTATGTGCGCTCTGTTCATTTCGTTAGGCGCACGCTGCCAAGAAATGGCGCTTAAAACTGGCGCTAACATTTAGCATGCTAACATCTAGCATGCTAACATCTAGCATGCTAACATTTAGCATGCTAGATTTTAGCATGCTAACATCTAACATGCTAACATCTAGCATGCTAACATCTAGCATGCTAACATCTAGCATGCTAACATATAGCATGCTAATATCTAACATGCTAACATCTAGCATGCTAACATCTGCCTCTCAGTCAAGTCATTACCCCACAATACATGTGAGATTAGGTCTGAATTCCCCCACTAACCCCAAACCAACTGTCACACACACACACCAGGGCGCCAGGGTGTATTTCACCGCTGTCTTTATACATACAGGGACTGTCATTCTGTGCTCTTGCGGCAGTCAGAATGCGGTTTAAGCTATGTGCGCTCTGTTCATTTCGTTAGGCGCACGCTGCCAAGAAATGGCGCTTAAAACTGGCGCTAACATTTAGCATGCTAACATCTAGCATGCTAACATCTAGCATGCTAACATCTAGCATGCTAACATCTAGCATGCTAAAATCTAGCATGCTAACATCTAACATGCTAACATCTAGCATGCTAACATCTAGCATGCTAACATCTAGCATGCTAACATATAGTATGCTAATATCTAACATGCTAACATCTAGCATGCTAACATCTGCCTCTCAGTCAAGTCATTACCCCACAATACATGTGAGATTAGGTCTGAATTCCCCCACTAACCCCAAACCAACTGTCACACACACACACCAGGGTGCCAGGGTGTATTTCACCGCTGTCTTTATACATACAGGGACTGTCATTCTGTGCTCTTGCGGCAGTCAGAATGCGGTTTAAGCTATGTGCGCTCTGTTCATTTCGTTAGGCGCACGCTGCCAAGAAATGGCGCCTAAAACTGGCGCTAACATTTAGCATGCTAACATCTAGCATGCTAACATCTAGCATGCTAAAATCTAGCATGCTAACATCTAGCATGCTAAAATCTAGCATGCTAACATCTAACATGCTAACATCTAGCATGCTAACATCTAGCATGCTAACATCTAGCATGCTAACATCTAGCATGCTAACATCTAGCATGCTAACATATAGCATGCTAATATCTAACATGCTAACATCTAGCATGCTAACATCTGCCTCTCAGTCAAGTCATTACCCCACATTACATGTGAGATTAGGTCTGAATTCCCCCACTAACCCCAAACCAACTGTCACACACACAAACCAGGGTGCCAGGGTGTATTTCACCGCTGTCTTTATACATACAGGGACTGTCATTCTGTGCTCTTGCGGCAGTCAGAATGCGGTTTAAGCTATGTGCGCTCTGTTCATTTCGTTAGGCGCACGCTGCCAAGAAATGGCGCCTAAAACTGGCGCTAACATTTAGCATGCTAACATCTAGCATGCTAACATCTAGCATGCTAAAATCTAGCATGCTAACATCTAACATGCTAACATCTAGCATGCTAACATCTAGCATGCTAACATATAGCATGCTAATATCTAACATGCTAACATCTAGCATGCTAACATCTGCCTCTCAGTCAAGTCATTACCCCACAATACATGTGAGATTAGGTCTGAATTCCCCCACTAACCCCAAACCAACTCTCACACACACACACCAGGGTGCCAGGGTGTGTTTCACCGCTGTCTTTATACATACAGGGACTGTCATTCTGTGCTCTTGCGGCAGTCAGAATGCGGTTTAAGCTATGTGCGCTCTGTTCATTTCGTTAGGCGCACGCTGCCAAGAAATGGCGCCTAAAACTGGCGCTAACATTTAGCATGCTAACATCTAGCATGCTAAAATCTAGCATGCTAAAATCTAGCATGCTAACATCAAACATGCTAACATCTAGCATGCTAACATCTAGCATGCTAACATATAGCATGCTAATATCTAACATGCTAACATCTAGCATGCTAACATCTAGCATGCTAACATCTAGCATGCTAACATCTGCCTCTCAGTCAAGTCATTACCCCACAATACATGTGAGATTAGGTCTGAATTCCCCCACTAACCCCAAACCAACTGTCACACACACACACCAGGGTGCCAGGGTGTATTTCACCGCTGTCTTTATACATACAGGGACTGTCATTCTGTGCTCTTGCGGCAGTCAGAATGCGGTTTAAGCTATGTGCGCTCTGTTCATTTCGTTAGGCGCACGCTGCCAAGAAATGGCGCCTAAAACTGGCGCTAACATTTAGCATGCTAACATCTAGCATGCTAACATCTAGCATGCTAACATCTAGCATGCTAACATCTGCCTCTCAGTCAAGTCATTACCCCACAATACATGTGAGCTTAGGTCTGAATTCCCCCACTAACCCCAAACCAACTGTCACACACACACACCAGGGTACCAGGGGGCCAGGGTGTTTCACCGCTGTCTTTATACATACAGGGACTGTCATTCTGTGCTCTTGCGGCAGTCAGAATGCGGTTTAAGCTATGTGCGCTCTGTTCATTTCGTTAGGCGCACGCTGCCAAGATATGGCGCCTAAAACTGGCGCTAACATTTAGCATGCTAACATCTAGCATGCTAACATCTAGCATGCTAACATCTAGCATGCTAACATCTAGCATGCTAAAATCTAGCATGCTAACATCTAACATGCTAACATCTAGCATGCTAACATCTAGCATGCTAACATCTAGCATGCTAACATATAGCATGCTAATATCTAACATGCTAACATCTAGCATGCTAACATCTGCCTCTCAGTCAAGTCATTACCCCACAATACATGTGAGATTAGGTCTGAATTCCCCCACTAACCCCAAACCAACTGTCACACACACACACCAGGGTGCCAGGGTGTATTTCACCGCTGTCTTTATACATACAGGGACTGTCATTCTGTGCTCTTGCGGCAGTCAGAATGCGGTTTAAGCTATGTGCGCTCTGTTCATTTCGTTAGGCGCACGCTGCCAAGAAATGGCGCCTAAAACTGGCGCTAACATTTAGCATGCTAACATCTAGCATGCTAAAATCTAGCATGCTAACATCTAGCATGCTAACATCTAGCATGCTAAAATCTAGCATGCTAACATCTAACATGCTAACATCTAGCATGCTAACATCTAGCATGCTAACATCTAGCATGCTAACATCTAGCATGCTAACATATAGCATGCTAATATCTAAAATGCTAACATCTAGCATGCTAACATCTGCCTCTCAGTCAAGTCATTACCCCACAATACATGTGAGATTAGGTCTGAATTCCCCCACTAACCCCAAACCAACTGTCACACACACACACCAGGGTGCCAGGGTGTATTTCACCGCTGTCTTTATACATACAGGGACTGTCATTCTGTGCTCTTGCGGCAGTCAGAATGCGGTTTAAGCTATGTGCGCTCTGTTCATTTCGTTAGGCGCACGCTGCCAAGAAATGGCGCCTAAAACTGGCGCTAACATTTAGCATGCTAACATCTAGCATGCTAACATCTAGCATGCTAAAATCTAGCATGCTAACATCTAACATGCTAACATCTAGCATGCTAACATCTAGCATGCTAACATATAGCATGCTAATATCTAACATGCTAACATCTAGCATGCTAACATCTGCCTCTCAGTCAAGTCATTACCCCACAATACATGTGAGCTTAGGTCTGAATTCCCCCACTAACCCCAAACCAACTCTCACACACACACACCAGGGTGCCAGGGTGTGTTTCACCGCTGTCTTTATACATACAGGGACTGTCATTCTGTGCTCTTGCGGCAGTCAGAATGCGGTTTAAGCTATGTGCGCTCTGTTCATTTCGTTAGGCGCACGCTGCCAAGAATGGCGCCTAAAACTGGCGCTAACATTTAGCATGCTAACATCTAGCATGCTAAAATCTAGCATGCTAAAATCTAGCATGCTAACATCAAACATGCTAACATCTAGCATGCTAACATCTAGCATGCTAACATATAGCATGCTAATATCTAACATGCTAACATCTAGCATGCTAACATCTAGCATGCTAACATCTAGCATGCTAACATCTGCCTCTCAGTCAAGTCATTACCCCACAATACATGTGAGATTAGGTCTGAATTCCCCCACTAACCCCAAACAAACTGTCACACACACACACCAGGGTGCCAGGGTGTATTTCACCGCTGTCTTTATACATACAGGGACTGTCATTCTGTGCTCTTGCGGCAGTCAGAATGCGGTTTAAGCTATGTGCGCTCTGTTCATTTCGTTAGGCGCACGCTGCCAAGAAATGGCGCCTAAAACTGGCGCTAACATTTAGCATGCTAACATCTAGCATGCTAACATCTAGCATGCTAACATCTAGCATGCTAACATCTGCCTCTCAGTCAAGTCATTACCCCACAATACATGTGAGCTTAGGTCTGAATTCCCCCACTAACCCCAAACCAACTGTCACACACACACACCAGGGTGCCAGGGTGTATTTCACCGCTGTCTTTATACATACAGGGACTGTCATTCTGTGCTCTTGCGGCAGTCAGAATGCGGTTTAAGCTATGTGCGCTCTGTTCATTTCGTTAGGCGCACGCTGCCAAGAAATGGCGCCTAAAACTGGCGCTAACATCTAGCATGCTAACATCTAGCATGCTAACATCTAGCATGCTAAAATCTAGCATGCTAACATCAAACATGCTAACATCTAGCATGCTAACATCTAGCATGCTAACATATAGCATGCTAATATCTAACATGCTAACATCTAGCATGCTAACATCTGCCTCTCAGTCAAGTCATTACCCCACAATACATGTGAGATTAGGTCTGAATTCCCCCACTAACCCCAAACCAACTGTCACACACACACACCAGGGTGCCAGGGGGCCAGGGTGTTTCACCGCTGTCTTTATACATACAGGGACTGTCATTCTGTGCTCTTGCGGCAGTCAGAATGCGGTTTAAGCTATGTGCGCTCTGTTCATTTCGTTAGGCGCACGCTGCCAAGAAATGGCGCCTAAAACTGGCGCTAACATTTAGCATGCTAACATCTAGCATGCTAACATCTAGCATGCTAACATCTAGCATGCTAACATCTAGCATGCTAAAATCTAGCATGCTAACATCTAACATGCTAACATCTAGCATGCTAACATCTAGCATGCTAACATCTAGCATGCTAACATATAGCATGCTAATATCTAACATGCTAACATCTAGCATGCTAACATCTGCCTCTCAGTCAAGTCATTACCCCACAATACATGTGAGCTTAGGTCTGAATTCCCCCACTAACCCCAAACCAACTCTCACACACACACACCAGGGTGCCAGGGTGTGTTTCACCGCTGTCTTTATACATACAGGGACTGTCATTCTGTGCTCTTGCGGCAGTCAGAATGCGGTTTAAGCTATGTGCGCTCTGTTCATTTCGTTAGGCGCACGCTGCCAAGAAATGGCGCCTAAAACTGGCGCTAACATTTAGCATGCTAACATCTAGCATGCTAACATCTAGCATGCTAACATCTAGCATGCTAACATCTAGCATGCTAAAATCTAGCATGCTAACATCTAACATGCTAACATCTAACATGCTAACATCTAGCATGCTAACATCTAGCATGCTAACATCTAGCATGCTAACATCTAGCATGCTAACATCTGCCTCTCAGTCAAGTCATTACCCCACAATACATGTGAGATTAGGTCTGAATTCCCCCACTAACCCCAAACAAACTGTCACACACACACACCAGGGTGCCAGGGTGTATTTCACCGCTGTCTTTATACATACAGGGACTGTCATTCTGTGCTCTTGCGGCAGTCAGAATGCGGTTTAAGCTATGTGCGCTCTGTTCATTTCGTTAGGCGCACGCTGCCAAGAAATGGCGCCTAAAACTGGCGCTAACATTTAGCATGCTAACATCTAGCATGCTAACATCTGGCATTCTAACATCTAGCATGCTAACATCTAGCATGCTAACATCTAGCATGCTAACATCTAGCATGCTAAAATCTAGCATGCTAACATCAAACATGCTAACATCTAGCATGCTAACATATAGCATGCTAATATCTAACATGCTAACATCTAGCATGCTAACATCTGCCTCTCAGTCAAGTCATTACCCCACAATACATGTGAGCTTAGGTCTGAATTCCCCCACTAACCCCAAACCAACTGTCACACACACACACCAGGGTGTCTAGCATGCTAACATCTAGCATGCTAACATCTAGCATGCTAACATCTAGCATGCTAACATCTAGCATGCTAACATATAGCATGCTAATATCTAACATGCTAACATCGAGCATGCTAACATCTGCCTCTCAGTCAAGTCATTACCCCACAATACATGTGAGATTAGGTCTGAATTCCCCCACTAACCCCAAACCAACTGTCACACACACACACCAGGGTGCCAGGGTGTGTTTCACCGCTGTCTTTATACATACAGGGACTGTCATTCTGTGCTCTTGCGGCATTCAGAATGCGGTTTAAGCTATGTGCGCTCTGTTCATTTCGTTAGGCGCACGCTGCCAAGAAATGGCGCCTAAAACTGGCGCTAACATTTAGCATGCTAACATCTAGCATGCTAACATCTAGCATGCTAACATCTAGCATGCTAACATCAAACATGCTAACATCTAGCATGCTAACATCTAGCATGCTAACATATAGCATGCTAATATCTAACATGCTAACATCTAGCATGCTAACATCTGCCTCTCAGTCAAGTCATTACCCCACAATACATGTGAGCTTAGGTCTGAATTCCCCCACTAACCCCAAACCAACTGTCACACACACACACCAGGGTGCCAGGGGGCCAGGGTGTTTCACCGCTGTCTTTATACATACAGGGACTGTCATTCTGTGCTCTTGCGGCAGTCAGAATGCGGTTTAAGCTATGTGCGCTCTGTTCATTTCGTTAGGCGCACGCTGCCAAGAAATGGCGCCTAAAACTGGCGCTAACATTTAGCATGCTAACATCTAGCATGCTAACATCTAGCATGCTAACATCTAGCATGCTAACATCTAGCATGCTAAAATCTAGCATGCTAACATCTAACATGCTAACATCTAGCATGCTAACATCTAGCATGCTAACATCTAGCATGCTAACATATAGCATGCTAATATCTAACATGCTAACATCTAGCATGCTAACATCTGCCTCTCAGTCAAGTCATTACCCCACAATACATGTGAGCTTAGGTCTGAATTCCCCCACTAACCCCAAACCAACTCTCACACACACACACCAGGGTGCCAGGGTGTATTTCACCGCTGTCTTTATACATACAGGGACTGTCATTCTGTGCTCTTGCGGCAGTCAGAATGCGGTTTAAGCTATGTGCGCTCTGTTCATTTCGTTAGGCGCACGCTGCCAAGAAATGGCGCCTAAAACTGGCGCTAACATTTAGCATGCTAACATCTAGCATGCTAACATCTGGCATGCTAACATCTAGCATGCTAACATCTAGCATGCTAACATCTAGCATGCTAACATCTGCCTCTCAGTCAAGTCATTACCCCACAATACATGTGAGCTTAGGTCTGAATTCCCCCACTAACCCCAAACCAACTCTCACACACACACCCCAGGGTGCCAGGGTGTGTTTCACCGCTGTCTTTATACATACAGGGACTGTCATTCTGTGCTCTTGCGGCAGTCAGAATGCGGTTTAAGCTATGTGCGCTCTGTTCATTTCGTTAGGCGCACGCTGCCAAGAAATGGCGCCTAAAACTGGCGCTAACATTTAGCATGCTAACATCTAGCATGCTAACATCTGGCATGCTAACATCTAGCATGCTAACATCTAGCATGCTAACATCTAACATGCTAACATCTAGCATGCTAACATCTAGCATGCTAACATCTAGCATGCTAAAATCTAGCATGCTAACATCAAACATGCTAACATCTAGCATGCTAACATATAGCATGCTAATATCTAACATGCTAACATCTAGCATGCTAACATCTGCCTCTCAGTCAAGTCATTACCCCACAATACATGTGAGCTTAGGTCTGAATTCCCCCACTAACCCCAAACCAACTGTCACACACACACACCAGGGTGCCAGGGGGCCAGGGTGTTTCACCGCTGTCTTTATACATACAGGGACTGTCATTCTGTGCTCTTGCGGCAGTCAGAATGCGGTTTAAGCTATGTGCGCTCTGTTCATTTCGTTAGGCGCACGCTGCCAAGAAATGGCGCCTAAAACTGGCGCTAACATTTAGCATGCTAACATCTAGCATGCTAACATCTGGCATGCTAACATCTAGCATGCTAACATCTAGCATGCTAACATCTAACATGCTAACATCTAGCATGCTAACATCTAGCATGCTAAAATCTAGCATGCTAACATCAAACATGCTAACATCTAGCATGCTAACATATAGCATGCTAATATCTAACATGCTAACATCTAGCATGCTAACATCTGCCTCTCAGTCAAGTCATTACCCCACAATACATGTGAGCTTAGGTCTGAATTCCCCCACTAACCCCAAACCAACTGTCACACACACACACCAGGGTGCCAGGGGGCCAGGGTGTTTCACCGCTGTCTTTATACATACAGGGACTGTCATTCTGTGCTCTTGCGGCAGTCAGAATGCGGTTTAAGCTATGTGCGCTCTGTTCATTTCGTTAGGCGCACGCTGCCAAGAAATGGCGCCTAAAACTGGCGCTAACATTTAGCATGCTAACATCTAGCATGCTAACATCTAGCATGCTAACATCTAGCATGCTAACATCTAGCATGCTAAAATCTAGCATGCTAACATCTAACATGCTAACATCTAGCATGCTAACATCTAGCATGCTAACATCTAGCATGCTAACATATAGCATGCTAATATCTAACATGCTAACATCTAGCATGCTAACATCTGCCTCTCAGTCAAGTCATTACCCCACAATACATGTGAGCTTAGGTCTGAATTCCCCCACTAACCCCAAACCAACTCTCACACACACACACCAGGGTGCCAGGGTGTGTTTCACCGCTGTCTTTATACATACAGGGACTGTCATTCTGTGCTCTTGCGGCAGTCAGAATGCGGTTTAAGCTATGTGCGCTCTGTTCATTTCGTTAGGCGCACGCTGCCAAGAAATGGCGCCTAAAACTGGCGCTAACATTTAGCATGCTAACATCTAGCATGCTAACATCTGGCATGCTAACATCTAGCATGCTAACATCTAGCATGCTAACATCTAGCATGCTAACATCTGCCTCTCAGTCAAGTCATTACCCCACAATACATGTGAGCTTAGGTCTGAATTCCCCCACTAACCCCAAACCAACTGTCACACACACACACCAGGGTGCCAGGGTGTGTTTCACCGCTGTCTTTATACATACAGGGACTGTCATTCTGTGCTCTTGCGGCAGTCAGAATGCGGTTTAAGCTATGTGCGCTTTGTTCATTTCGTTAGGCGCACGCTGCCAAGAAATGGCGCTTAAAACTGGCGCTAACATTTAGCATGCTAACATCTAGCATGCTAACATCTAGCATGCTAACATCTAGCATGCTAACATCTAGCATGCTAAAATCTAGCATGCTAAAATCTAACATGCTAACATCTAGCATGCTAACATCTAGCATGCTAACATCTAGCATGCTAACATATAGCATGCTAATATCTAACATGCTAACATCTAGCATGCTAACATCTGCCTCTCAGTCAAGTCATTACCCCACAATACATGTGAGCTTAGGTCTGAATTCCCCCACTAACCCCAAACCAACTCTCACACACACACACCAGGGTGCCAGGGTGTGTTTCACCTTTGTCTTTATACATACAGGGACTGTCATTCTGTGCTCTTGCGGCAGTCAGAATGCGGTTTAAGCTATGTGCGCTCTGTTCATTTCGTTAGGCGCACGCTGCCAAGAAATGGCGCCTAAAACTGGCGCTAACATTTAGCATGCTAACATCTAGCATGCTAAAATCTAGCATGCTAAAATCTAGCATGCTAACATCAAACATGCTAACATCTAGCATGCTAACATCTAGCATGCTAACATATAGCATGCTAATATCTAACATGCTAACATCTAGCATGCTAACATCTAGCATGCTAACATCTAGCATGCTAACATCTGCCTCTCAGTCAAGTCATTACCCCACAATACATGTGAGATTAGGTCTGAATTCCCCCACTAACCCCAAACCAACTGTCACACACACACACCAGGGTGCCAGGGTGTATTTCACCGCTGTCTTTATACATACAGGGACTGTCATTCTGTGCTCTTGCGGCAGTCAGAATGCGGTTTAAGCTATGTGCGCTCTGTTCATTTCGTTAGGCGCACGCTGCCAAGAAATGGCGCCTAAAACTGGCGCTAACATTTAGCATGCTAACATCTAGCATGCTAACATCTAGCATGCTAACATCTAGCATGCTAACATCTGCCTCTCAGTCAAGTCATTACCCCACAATACATGTGAGCTTAGGTCTGAATTCCCCCACTAACCCCAAACCAACTGTCACACACACACACCAGGGTACCAGGGGGCCAGGGTGTTTCACCGCTGTCTTTATACATACAGGGACTGTCATTCTGTGCTCTTGCGGCAGTCAGAATGCGGTTTAAGCTATGTGCGCTCTGTTCATTTCGTTAGGCGCACGCTGCCAAGAAATGGCGCCTAAAACTGGCGCTAACATTTAGCATGCTAACATCTAGCATGCTAACATCTAGCATGCTAACATCTAGCATGCTAACATCTAGCATGCTAAAATCTAGCATGCTAACATCTAACATGCTAACATCTAGCATGCTAACATCTAGCATGCTAACATCTAGCATGCTAACATCTAGCATGCTAACATCTAGCATGCTAACATATAGCATGCTAATATCTAACATGCTAACATCTAGCATGCTAACATCTGCCTCTCAGTCAAGTCATTACCCCACAATACATGTGAGATTAGGTCTGAATTCCCCCACTAACCCCAAACCAACTGTCACACACACACACCAGGGTGCCAGGGTGTATTTCACCGCTGTCTTTATACATACAGGGACTGTCATTCTGTGCTCTTGCGGCAGTCAGAATGCGGTTTAAGCTATGTGCGCTCTGTTCATTTCGTTAGGCGCACGCTGCCAAGAAATGGCGCTTAAAACTGGCGCTAACATTTAGCATGCTAACATCTAGCATGCTAACATCTAGCATGCTAACATTTAGCATGCTAAAATCTAGCATGCTAACATCTAACATGCTAACATCTAGCATGCTAACATCTAGCATGCTAACATCTAGCATGCTAACATATAGCATGCTAATATCTAACATGCTAACATCTAGCATGCTAACATCTGCCTCTCAGTCAAGTCATTACCCCACAATACATGTGAGATTAGGTCTGAATTCCCCCACTAACCCCAAACCAACTGTCACACACACACACCAGGGCGCCAGGGTGTATTTCACCGCTGTCTTTATACATACAGGGACTGTCATTCTGTGCTCTTGCGGCAGTCAGAATGCGGTTTAAGCTATGTGCGCTCTGTTCATTTCGTTAGGCGCACGCTGCCAAGAAATGGCGCCTAAAACTGGCGCTAACATTTAGCATGCTAACATCTAGCATGCTAACATCTGGCATGCTAACATCTAACATGCTAACATCTAGCATGCTAACATCTAGCATGCTAACATCTAGCATGCTAACATATAGCATGCTAATATCTAACATGCTAACATCTAGCATGCTAACATCTGCCTCTCAGTCAAGTCATTACCCCACAATACATGTGAGATTAGGTCTGAATTCCCCCACTAACCCCAAACCAACTGTCACACACACACACCAGGGTGCCAGGGTGTATTTCACCGCTGTCTTTATACATACAGGGACTGTCATTCTGTGCTCTTGCGGCAGTCAGAATGCGGTTTAAGCTATGTGCGCTCTGTTCATTTCGTTAGGCGCACGCTGCCAAGAAATGGCGCTTAAAACTGGCGCTAACATTTAGCATGCTAACATCTAGCATGCTAACATCTAGCATGCTAACATCTAGCATGCTAACATCTAGCATGCTAAAATCTAGCATGCTAACATCTAACATGCTAACATCTAGCATGCTAACATCTAGCATGCTAACATATAGCATGCTAATATCTAACATGCTAACATCTAGCATGCTAACATCTGCCTCTCAGTCAAGTCATTACCCCACAATACATGTGAGATTAGGTCTGAATTCCCCCACTAACCCCAAACCAACTGTCACACACACACACCAGGGTGCCAGGGTGTATTTCACCGCTGTCTTTATACATACAGGGACTGTCATTCTGTGCTCTTGCGGCAGTCAGAATGCGGTTTAAGCTATGTGCGCTCTGTTCATTTCGTTAGGCGCACGCTGCCAAGAAATGGCGCCTAAAACTGGCGCTAACATTTAGCATGCTAACATCTAGCATGCTAACATCTCGCATGCTAACATCTAGCATGCTAACATCTAGCATGCTAACATCTAGCATGCTAACATCTGCCTCTCAGTCAAGTCATTACCCCACAATACATGTGAGCTTAGGTCTGAATTCCCCCACTAACCCCAAACCAACTGTCACACACACACACCAGGGTGCCAGGGTGTGTTTCACCGCTGTCTTTATACATACAGGGACTGTCATTCTGTGCTCTTGCGGCAGTCAGAATGCGGTTTAAGCTATGTGCGCTTTGTTCATTTCGTTAGGCGCACGCTGCCAAGAAATGGCGCTTAAAACTGGCGCTAACATTTAGCATGCTAACATCTAGCATGCTAACATCTAGCATGCTAACATCTAGCATGCTAACATCTAGCATGCTAAAATCTAGCATGCTAAAATCTAACATGCTAACATCTAGCATGCTAACATCTAGCATGCTAACATCTAGCATGCTAACATATAGCATGCTAATATCTAACATGCTAACATCTAGCATGCTAACATCTGCCACTCAGTCAAGTCATTACCCCACAATACATGTGAGATTAGGTCTGAATTCCCCCACTAACCCCAAACCAACTGTCACACACACACACCAGGGTGCCAGGGTGTATTTCACCGCTGTCTTTATACATACAGGGACTGTCATTCTGTGCTCTTGCGGCAGTCAGAATGCGGTTTAAGCTATGTGCGCTCTGTTCATTTCGTTAGGCGCACGCTGCCAAGAAATGGCGCCTAAAACTGGCGCTAACATTTAGCATGCTAACATCTAGCATGCTAACATCTAGCATGCTAAAATCTAGCATGCTAACATCTAGCATGCTAAAATCTAGCATGCTAACATCTAACATGCTAACATCTAGCATGCTAACATCTAGCATGCTAACATCTAGCATGCTAACATCTAGCATGCTAACATCTAGCATGCTAACATATAGCATGCTAATATCTAACATGCTAACATCTAGCATGCTAACATCTGCCTCTCAGTCAAGTCATTACCCCACAATACATGTGAGATTAGGTCTGAATTCCCCCACTAACCCCAAACCAACTGTCACACACACAAACCAGGGTGCCAGGGTGTATTTCACCGCTGTCTTTATACATACAGGGACTGTCATTCTGTGCTCTTGCGGCAGTCAGAATGCGGTTTAAGCTATGTGCGCTCTGTTCATTTCGTTAGGCGCACGCTGCCAAGAAATGGCGCCTAAAACTGGCGCTAACATTTAGCATGCTAACATCTAGCATGCTAACATCTAGCATGCTAAAATCTAGCATGCTAACATCTAACATGCTAACATCTAGCATGCTAACATCTAGCATGCTAACATATAGCATGCTAATATCTAACATGCTAACATCTAGCATGCTAACATCTGCCTCTCAGTCAAGTCATTACCCCACAATACATGTGAGCTTAGGTCTGAATTCCCCCACTAACCCCAAACCAACTCTCACACACACACACCAGGGTGCCAGGGTGTGTTTCACCGCTGTCTTTATACATACAGGGACTGTCATTCTGTGCTCTTGCGGCAGTCAGAATGCGGTTTAAGCTATGTGCGCTCTGTTCATTTCGTTAGGCGCACGCTGCCAAGAAATGGCGCCTAAAACTGGCGCTAACATTTAGCATGCTAACATCTAGCATGCTAAAATCTAGCATGCTAAAATCTAGCATGCTAACATCAAACATGCTAACATCTAGCATGCTAACATCTAGCATGCTAACATATAGCATGCTAATATCTAACATGCTAACATCTAGCATGCTAACATCTAGCATGCTAACATCTAGCATGCTAACATCTGCCTCTCAGTCAAGTCATTACCCCACAATACATGTGAGATTAGGTCTGAATTCCCCCACTAACCCCAAACCAACTGTCACACACACACACCAGGGTGCCAGGGTGTATTTCACCGCTGTCTTTATACATACAGGGACTGTCATTCTGTGCTCTTGCGGCAGTCAGAATGCGGTTTAAGCTATGTGCGCTCTGTTCATTTCGTTAGGCGCACGCTGCCAAGAAATGGCGCCTAAAACTGGCGCTAACATTTAGCATGCTAACATCTAGCATGCTAACATCTAGCATGCTAACATCTAGCATGCTAACATCTAGCATGCTAAAATCTAGCATGCTAACATCTAACATGCTAACATCTAACATGCTAACATCTAGCATGCTAACATCTAGCATGCTAACATCTAGCATGCTAACATCTAGCATGCTAACATCTGCCTCTCAGTCAAGTCATTACCCCACAATACATGTGAGATTAGGTCTGAATTCCCCCACTAACCCCAAACAAACTGTCACACACACACACCAGGGTGCCAGGGTGTATTTCACCGCTGTCTTTATACATACAGGGACTGTCATTCTGTGCTCTTGCGGCAGTCAGAATGCGGTTTAAGCTATGTGCGCTCTGTTCATTTCGTTAGGCGCACGCTGCCAAGAAATGGCGCCTAAAACTGGCGCTAACATTTAGCATGCTAACATCTAGCATGCTAACATCTGGCATTCTAACATCTAGCATGCTAACATCTAGCATGCTAACATCTAGCATGCTAACATCTAGCATGCTAAAATCTAGCATGCTAACATCAAACATGCTAACATCTAGCATGCTAACATCTAGCATGCTAACATATAGCATGCTAATATCTAACATGCTAACATCTAGCATGCTAACATCTGCCTCTCAGTCAAGTCATTACCCCACAATACATGTGAGCTTAGGTCTGAATTCCCCCACTAACCCCAAACCAACTGTCACACACACACACCAGGGTGTCTAGCATGCTAACATCTAGCATGCTAACATCTAGCATGCTAACATCTAGCATGCTAACATCTAGCATGCTAACATATAGCATGCTAATATCTAACATGCTAACATCTAGCATGCTAACATCTGCCTCTCAGTCAAGTCATTACCCCACAATACATGTGAGATTAGGTCTGAATTCCCCCACTAACCCCAAACCAACTGTCACACACACACACCAGGGTGCCAGGGTGTGTTTCACCGCTGTCTTTATACATACAGGGACTGTCATTCTGTGCTCTTGCGGCATTCAGAATGCGGTTTAAGCTATGTGCGCTCTGTTCATTTCGTTAGGCGCACGCTGCCAAGAAATGGCGCCTAAAACTGGCGCTAACATTTAGCATGCTAAGATCTAGCATGCTAACATCTAGCATGCTAACATCTAGCATGCTAACATCTAGCATGCTAACATCTAGCATGCTAACATCAAACATGCTAACATCTAGCATGCTAACATCTAGCATGCTAACATCTAGCATGCTAACATATAGCATGCTAATATCTAACATGCTAACATCTAGCATGCTAACATCTGCCTCTCAGTCAAGTCATTACCCCACAATACATGTGAGCTTAGGTCTGAATTCCCCCACTAACCCCAAACCAACTCTCACACACACACACCAGGGTGCCAGGGTGTATTTCACCGCTGTCTTTATACATACAGGGACTGTCATTCTGTGCTCTTGCGGCAGTCAGAATGCGGTTTAAGCTATGTGCGCTCTGTTCATTTCGTTAGGCGCACGCTGCCAAGAAATGGCGCCTAAAACTGGCGCTAACATTTAGCATGCTAACATCTAGCATGCTAACATCTAGCATGCTAACATCTAGCATGCTAACATCTAGCATGCTAACATCTAGCATGCTAACATCTAACATGCTAACATCTAGCATGCTAACATCTAGCATGCTAACATCTAGCATGCTAACATATAGCATGCTAATATCTAACATGCTAACATCTAGCATGCTAACATCTGCCTCTCAGTCAAGTCATTACCCCACAATACATGTGAGCTTAGGTCTGAATTCCCCCACTAACCCCAAACCAACTCTCACACACACACACCAGGGTGCCAGGGTGTGTTTCACCGCTGTCTTTATACATACAGGGACTGTCATTCTGTGCTCTTGCGGCAGTCAGAATGCGGTTTAAGCTATGTGCGCTCTGTTCATTTCGTTAGGCGCACGCTGCCAAGAAATGGCGCCTAAAACTGGCGCTAACATTTAGCATGCTAACATCTAGCTTGCTAACATCTGGCATGCTAACATCTAGCATGCTAACATCTAGCATGCTAACATCTAGCATGCTAACATCTAGCATGCTAACATCTAGCATGCTAAAATCTAGCATGCTAACATCAAACATGCTAACATCTAGCATGCTAACATCTAGCATGCTAACATCTAGCATGCTAACATCTAGCATGCTAACATCTAGCATGCTAAAATCTAGCATGCTAACATATAGCATGCTAATATCTAACATGCTAACATCTAGCATGCTAACATCTGCCTCTCAGTCAAGTCATTACCCCACAATACATGTGAGATTAGGTCTGAATTCCCCCACTAACCCCAAACCAACTGTCACACACACACACCAGGGTGCCAGGGTGTATTTCACCGCTGTCTTTATACATACAGGGACTGTCATTCTGTGCTCTTGCGGCAGTCAGAATGCGGTTTAAGCTATGTGCGCTCTGTTCATTTCGTTAGGCGCACGCTGCCAAGAAATGGCGCCTAAAACTGGCGCTAACATTTAGCATGCTAACATCTAGCATGCTAACATCTGGCATGCTAACATCTAGCATGCTAACATCTAGCATGCTAACATCTAGCATGCTAACATCTGCCTCTCAGTCAAGTCATTACCCCACAATACATGTGAGCTTAGGTCTGAATTCCCCCACTAACCCCAAACCAACTCTCACACACACACACCAGGGTGCCAGGGTGTGTTTCACCGCTGTCTTTATACATACAGGGACTGTCATTCTGTGCTCTTGCGGCAGTCAGAATGCGGTTTAAGCTATGTGCGCTCTGTTCATTTCGTTAGGCGCACGCTGCCAAGAAATGGCGCCTAAAACTGGCGCTAACATTTAGCATGCTAACATCTAGCTTGCTAACATCTGGCATGCTAACATCTAGCATGCTAACATCTAGCATGCTAACATCTAACATGCTAAAATCTAGCATGCTAACATCTAGCATGCTAAAATCTAGCATGCTAACATCAAACATGCTAACATCTAGCATGCTAACATCTAGCATGCTAACATCTAGCATGCTAACATCTAGCATGCTAACATCTAGCATGCTAAAATCTAGCATGCTAACATATAGCATGCTAATATCTAACATGCTAACATCTACCATGCTAACATCTGCCTCTCAGTCAAGTCATTACCCCACAATACATGTGAGATTAGGTCTGAATTCCCCCACTAACCCCAAACCAACTGTCACACACACACACCAGGGTGCCAGGGTGTATTTCACCGCTGTCTTTATACATACAGGGACTGTCATTCTGTGCTCTTGCGGCAGTCAGAATGCGGTTTAAGCTATGTGCGCTCTGTTCATTTCGTTAGGCGCACGCTGCCAAGAAATGGCGCCTAAAACTGGCGCTAACATTTAGCATGCTAACATCTAGCATGCTAACATCTGGCATGCTAACATCTAGCATGCTAACATCTAGCATGCTAACATCTAGCATGCTAACATCTGCCTCTCAGTCAAGTCATTACCCCACAATACATGTGAGCTTAGGTCTGAATTCCCCCACTAACCCCAAACCAACTCTCACACACACACACCAGGGTGCCAGGGTGTGTTTCACCGCTGTCTTTATACATACAGGGACTGTCATTCTGTGCTCTTGCGGCAGTCAGAATGCGGTTTAAGCTATGTGCGCTCTGTTCATTTCGTTAGGCGCACGCTGCCAAGAAATGGCGCCTAAAACTGGCGCTAACATTTAGCATGCTAACATCTAGCATGCTAACATCTGGCATGCTAACATCTAGCATGCTAACATCTAGCATGCTAACATCTAACATGCTAACATCTAGCATGCTAACATCTAGCATGCTAACATCTAGCATGCTAAAATCTAGCATGCTAACATCAAACATGCTAACATCTAGCATGCTAACATATAGCATGCTAATATCTAACATGCTAACATCTAGCATGCTAACATCTGCCTCTCAGTCAAGTCATTACCCAACAATACATGTGAGCTTAGGTCTGAATTCCCCCACTAACCCCAAACCAACTGTCACACACACACACCAGGGTGCCAGGGGGCCAGGGTGTTTCACCGCTGTCTTTATACATACAGGGACTGTCATTCTGTGCTCTTGCGGCAGTCAGAATGCGGTTTAAGCTATGTGCGCTCTGTTCATTTCGTTAGGCGCACGCTGCCAAGAAATGGCGCCTAAAACTGGCGCTAACATTTAGCATGCTAACATCTAGCATGCTAACATCTAGCATGCTAACATCTAGCATGCTAACATCTAGCATGCTAAAATCTAGCATGCTAACATCTACCATGCTAACATCTAGCATGCTAACATCTAGCATGCTAACATCTAGCATGCTAACATATAGCATGCTAATATCTAACATGCTAACATCTAGCATGCTAACATCTGCCTCTCAGTCAAGTCATTACCCCACAATACATGTGAGCTTAGGTCTGAATTCCCCCACTAACCCCAAACCAACTGTCACACACACACACCAGGGTGCCAGGGTGTATTTCACCGCTGTCTTTATACATACAGGGACTGTCATTCTGTGCTCTTGCGGCAGTCAGAATGCGGTTTAAGCTATGTGCGCTCTGTTCATTTCGTTAGGCGCACGCTGCCAAGAAATGGCGCCTAAAACTGGCGCTAACATCTAGCATGCTAACATCTAGCATGCTAACATCTAGCATGCTAAAATCTAGCATGCTAACATCAAACATGCTAACATCTAGCATGCTAACATCTAGCATGCTAACATATAGCATGCTAATATCTAACATGCTAACATCTAGCATGCTAACATCTGCCTCTCAGTCAAGTCATTACCCCACAATACATGTGAGATTAGGTCTGAATTCCCCCACTAACCCCAAAACCAACTGTCACACACACACACCAGGGTGCCAGGGGGCCAGGGTGTTTCACCGCTGTCTTTATACATACAGGGACTGTCATTCTGTGCTCTTGCGGCAGTCAGAATGCGGTTTAAGCTATGTGCGCTCTGTTCATTTCGTTAGGCGCACGCTGCCAAGAAATGGCGCCTAAAACTGGCGCTAACATTTAGCATGCTAACATCTAGCATGCTAACATCTAGCATGCTAACATCTAGCATGCTAACATCTAGCATGCTAAAATCTAGCATGCTAACATCTAACATGCTAACATCTAGCATGCTAACATCTAGCATGCTAACATCTAGCATGCTAACATATAGCATGCTAATATCTAACATGCTAACATCTAGCATGCTAACATCTGCCTCTCAGTCAAGTCATTACCCCACAATACATGTGAGCTTAGGTCTGAATTCCCCACTAACCCCAAACCAACTCTCACACACACACACCAGGGTGCCAGGGTGTGTTTCACACCGCTGTCTTTATACATACAGGGACTGTCATTCTGTGCTCTTGCGGCAGTCAGAATGCGGTTTAAGCTATGTGCGCTCTGTTCATTTCGTTAGGCGCACGCTGCCAAGAAATGGCGCCTATAACTGGCGCTAACATTTAGCATGCTAACATCTAGCATGCTAACATCTAGCATGCTAACATCTAGCATGCTAACATCTAGCATGCTAAAATCTAGCATGCTAACATCTAACATGCTAACATCTAACATGCTAACATCTAGCATGCTAACATCTAGCATGCTAACATCTAGCATGCTAACATCTAGCATGCTAACATCTGCCTCTCAGTCAAGTCATTACCCCACAATACATGTGAGATTAGGTCTGAATTCCCCCACTAACCCCAAACAAACTGTCACACACACACACCAGGGTGCCAGGGTGTATTTCACCGCTGTCTTTATACATACAGGGACTGTCATTCTGTGCTCTTGCGGCAGTCAGAATGCGGTTTAAGCTATGTGCGCTCTGTTCATTTCGTTAGGCGCACGCTGCCAAGAAATGGCGCCTAAAACTGGCGCTAACATTTAGCATGCTAACATCTAGCATGCTAACATCTAGCATGCTAACATCTAGCATGCTAACATCTAGCATGCTAAAATCTAGCATGCTAACATCTAACATGCTAACATCTAGCATGCTAACATCTGCCTCTCAGTCAAGTCATTACCCCACAATACATGTGAGATTAGGTCTGAATTCCCCCACTAACCCCAAACCAACTGTCACACACACACACCAGGGTGCCAGGGTGTATTTCACCGCTGTCTTTATACATACAGGGACTGTCATTCTGTGCTCTTGCGGCAGTCAGAATGCGGTTTAAGCTATGTGCGCTCTGTTCATTTCGTTAGGCGCACGCTGCCAAGAAATGGCGCCTAAAACTGGCGCTAACATTTAGCATGCTAACATCTAGCATGCTAACATCTAGCATGCTAACATCTAGCATGCTAACATCTGCCTCTCAGTCAAGTCATTACCCCACAATACATGTGAGCTTAGGTCTGAATTCCCCACTAACCCCAAACCAACTGTCACACACACACACCAGGGTGCCAGGGTGTATTTCACCGCTGTCTTTATACATACAGGGACTGTCATTCTGTGCTCTTGCGGCAGTCAGAATGCGGTTTAAGCTATGTGCGCTCTGTTCATTTCGTTAGGCGCACGCTGCCAAGAAATGGCGCCTAAAACTGGCGCTAACATCTAGCATGCTAACATCTAGCATGCTAACATCTAGCATGCTAAAATCTAGCATGCTAACATCAAACATGCTAACATCTAGCATGCTAACATCTAGCATGCTAACATATAGCATGCTAATATCTAACATGCTAACATCTAGCATGCTAACATCTGCCTCTCAGTCAAGTCATTACCCCACAATACATGTGAGATTAGGTCTGAATTCCCCCACTAACCCCAAACCAACTGTCACACACACACACCAGGGTGCCAGGGGGCCAGGGTGTTTCACCGCTGTCTTTATACATACAGGGACTGTCATTCTGTGCTCTTGCGGCAGTCAGAATGCGGTTTAAGCTATGTGCGCTCTGTTCATTTCGTTAGGCGCACGCTGCCAAGAAATGGCGCCTAAAACTGGCGCTAACATTTAGCATGCTAACATCTAGCATGCTAACATCTAGCATGCTAACATCTAGCATGCTAACATCTAGCATGCTAAAATCTAGCATGCTAACATCTAACATGCTAACATCTAGCATGCTAACATCTAGCATGCTAACATCTAGCATGCTAACATATAGCATGCTAATATCTAACATGCTAACATCTAGCATGCTAACATCTGCCTCTCAGTCAAGTCATTACCCCACAATACATGTGAGCTTAGGTCTGAATTCCCCCACTAACCCCAAACCAACTCTCACACACACACACCAGGGTGCCAGGGTGTGTTTCACCGCTGTCTTTATACATACAGGGACTGTCATTCTGTGCTCTTGCGGCAGTCAGAATGCGGTTTAAGCTATGTGCGCTCTGTTCATTTCGTTAGGCGCACGCTGCCAAGAAATGGCGCCTAAAACTGGCGCTAACATTTAGCTTGCTAACATCTAGCATGCTAACATCTAGCATGCTAACATCTAGCATGCTAACATCTAGCATGCTAAAATCTAGCATGCTAACATCTAACATGCTAACATCTAACATGCTAACATCTAGCATGCTAACATCTAGCATGCTAACATCTAGCATGCTAACATCTAGCATGCTAACATCTGCCTCTCAGTCAAGTCATTACCCCACAATACATGTGAGATTAGGTCTGAATTCCCCCACTAACCCCAAACAAACTGTCACACACACACACCAGGGTGCCAGGGTGTATTTCACCGCTGTCTTTATACATACAGGGACTGTCATTCTGTGCTCTTGCGGCAGTCAGAATGCGGTTTAAGCTATGTGCGCTCTGTTCATTTCGTTAGGCGCACGCTGCCAAGAAATGGCGCCTAAAACTGGCGCTAACATTTAGCATGCTAACATCTAGCATGCTAACATCTGGCATTCTAACATCTAGCATGCTAACATCTAGCATGCTAACATCTAGCATGCTAACATCTAGCATGCTAAAATCTAGCATGCTAACATCAAACATGCTAACATCTAGCATGCTAACATATAGCATGCTAATATCTAACATGCTAACATCTAGCATGCTAACATCTGCCTCTCAGTCAAGTCATTACCCCACAATACATGTGAGCTTAGGTCTGAATTCCCCCACTAACCCCAAACCAACTGTCACACACACACACCAGGGTGTCTAGCATGCTAACATCTAGCATGCTAACATCTAGCATGCTAACATCTAGCATGCTAACATCTAGCATGCTAACATATAGCATGCTAATATCTAACATGCTAACATCGAGCATGCTAACATCTGCCTCTCAGTCAAGTCATTACCCCACAATACATGTGAGATTAGGTCTGAATTCCCCCACTAACCCCAAACCAACTGTCACACACACACACCAGGGTGCCAGGGTGTGTTTCACCGCTGTCTTTATACATACAGGGACTGTCATTCTGTGCTCTTGCGGCATTCAGAATGCGGTTTAAGCTATGTGCGCTCTGTTCATTTCGTTAGGCGCACGCTGCCAAGAAATGGCGCCTAAAACTGGCGCTAACATTTAGCATGCTAAGATCTAGCATGCTAACATCTAGCATGCTAACATCTAGCATGCTAACATCTAGCATGCTAACATCTAGCATGCTAACATCAAACATGCTAACATCTAGCATGCTAACATCTAGCATGCTAACATATAGCATGCTAATATCTAACATGCTAACATCTAGCATGCTAACATCTAGCATGCTAACATATAGCATGCTAATATCTAACATGCTAACATCTAGCATGCTAACATCTGCCTCTCAGTCAAGTCATTACCCCACAATACATGTGAGCTTAGGTCTGAATTCCCCCACTAACCCCAAACCAACTGTCACACACACACACCAGGGTGCCAGGGGGCCAGGGTGTTTCACCGCTGTCTTTATACATACAGGGACTGTCATTCTGTGCTCTTGCGGCAGTCAGAATGCGGTTTAAGCTATGTGCGCTCTGTTCATTTCGTTAGGCGCACGCTGCCAAGAAATGGCGCCTAAAACTGGCGCTAACATTTAGCATGCTAACATCTAGCATGCTAACATCTAGCATGCTAACATCTAGCATGCTAACATCTAGCATGCTAAAATCTAGCATGCTAACATCTAACATGCTAACATCTAGCATGCTAACATCTAGCATGCTAACATCTAGCATGCTAACATATAGCATGCTAATATCTAACATGCTAACATCTAGCATGCTAACATCTGCCTCTCAGTCAAGTCATTACCCCACAATACATGTGAGCTTAGGTCTGAATTCCCCCACTAACCCCAAACCAACTCTCACACACACACACCAGGGTGCCAGGGTGTGTTTCAACCGCTGTCTTTATACATACAGGGACTGTCATTCTGTGCTCTTGCGGCAGTCAGAATGCGGTTTAAGCTATGTGCGCTCTGTTCATTTCGTTAGGCGCACGCTGCCAAGAAATGGCGCCTAAAACTGGCGCTAACATTTAGCATGCTAACATCTAGCATGCTAACATCTAGCATGCTAACATCTAGCATGCTAACATCTAGCATGCTAAAATCTAGCATGCTAACATCTAACATGCTAACATCTAGCATGCTAACATCTAGCATGCTAACATCTAGCATGCTAACATATAGCATGCTAATATCTAACATGCTAACATCTACCATGCTAACATCTGCCTCTCAGTCAAGTCATTACCCCACAATACATGTGAGATTAGGTCTGAATTCCCCCACTAACCCCAAACCAACTGTCACACACACACACCAGGGTGCCAGGGTGTATTTCACCGCTGTCTTTATACATACAGGGACTGTCATTCTGTGCTCTTGCGGCAGTCAGAATGCGGTTTAAGCTATGTGCGCTCTGTTCATTTCGTTAGGCGCACGCTGCCAAGAAATGGCGCCTAAAACTGGCGCTAACATTTAGCATGCTAACATCTAGCATGCTAACATCTGGCATGCTAACATCTAGCATGCTAACATCTAGCATGCTAACATCTAGCATGCTAACATCTGCCTCTCAGTCAAGTCATTACCCCACAATACATGTGAGCTTAGGTCTGAATTCCCCCACTAACCCCAAACCAACTCTCACACACACACACCAGGGTGCCAGGGTGTGTTTCACCGCTGTCTTTATACATACAGGGACTGTCATTCTGTGCTCTTGCGGCAGTCAGAATGCGGTTTAAGCTATGTGCGCTCTGTTCATTTCGTTAGGCGCACGCTGCCAAGAAATGGCGCCTAAAACTGGCGCTAACATTTAGCATGCTAACATCTAGCATGCTAACATCTGGCATGCTAACATCTAGCATGCTAACATCTAGCATGCTAACATCTAACATGCTAACATCTAGCATGCTAACATCTAGCATGCTAACATCTAGCATGCTAAAATCTAGCATGCTAACATCAAACATGCTAACATCTAGCATGCTAACATATAGCATGCTAATATCTAACATGCTAACATCTAGCATGCTAACATCTGCCTCTCAGTCAAGTCATTACCCCACAATACATGTGAGCTTAGGTCTGAATTCCCCCACTAACCCCAAACCAACTGTCACACACACACACCAGGGTGCCAGGGGGCCAGGGTGTTTCACCGCTGTCTTTATACATACAGGGACTGTCATTCTGTGCTCTTGCGGCAGTCAGAATGCGGTTTAAGCTATGTGCGCTCTGTTCATTTCGTTAGGCGCACGCTGCCAAGAAATGGCGCCTAAAACTGGCGCTAACATTTAGCATGCTAACATCTAGCATGCTAACATCTGGCATGCTAACATCTAGCATGCTAACATCTAGCATGCTAACATCTAACATGCTAACATCTAGCATGCTAACATCTAGCATGCTAACATCTAGCATGCTAAAATCTAGCATGCTAACATCAAACATGCTAACATCTAGCATGCTAACATATAGCATGCTAATATCTAACATGCTAACATCTAGCATGCTAACATCTGCCTCTCAGTCAAGTCATTACCCCACAATACATGTGAGCTTAGGTCTGAATTCCCCCACTAACCCCAAACCAACTGTCACACACCACACACCAGGGTGCCAGGGGGCCAGGGTGTTTCACCGCTGTCTTTATACATACAGGGACTGTCATTCTGTGCTCTTGCGGCAGTCAGAATGCGGTTTAAGCTATGTGCGCTCTGTTCATTTCGTTAGGCGCACGCTGCCAAGAAATGGCGCCTAAAACTGGCGCTAACATTTAGCATGCTAACATCTAGCATGCTAACATCTAGCATGCTAACATCTAGCATGCTAACATCTAGCATGCTAAAATCTAGCATGCTAACATCTAACATGCTAACATCTAGCATGCTAACATCTAGCATGCTAACATCTAGCATGCTAACATATAGCATGCTAATATCTAACATGCTAACATCTAGCATGCTAACATCTGCCTCTCAGTCAAGTCATTACCCCACAATACATGTGAGCTTAGGTCTGAATTCCCCCACTAACCCCAAACCAACTCTCACACACACACACCAGGGTGCCAGGGTGTGTTTCACCGCTGTCTTTATACATACAGGGACTGTCATTCTGTGCTCTTGCGGCAGTCAGAATGCGGTTTAAGCTATGTGCGCTCTGTTCATTTCGTTAGGCGCACGCTGCCAAGAAATGGCGCCTAAAACTGGCGCTAACATTTAGCATGCTAACATCTAGCATGCTAACATCTGGCATGCTAACATCTAGCATGCTAACATCTAGCATGCTAACATCTAGCATGCTAACATCTGCCTCTCAGTCAAGTCATTACCCCACAATACATGTGAGCTTAGGTCTGAATTCCCCCACTAACCCCAAACCAACTGTCACACACACACACCAGGGTGCCAGGGTGTGTTTCACCGCTGTCTTTATACATACAGGGACTGTCATTCTGTGCTCTTGCGGCAGTCAGAATGCGGTTTAAGCTATGTGCGCTTTGTTCATTTCGTTAGGCGCACGCTGCCAAGAAATGGCGCTTAAAACTGGCGCTAACATTTAGCATACTAACATCTAGCATGCTAACATCTAGCATGCTAACATCTAGCATGCTAACATCTAGCATGCTAAAATCTAGCATGCTAAAATCTAACATGCTAACATCTAGCATGCTAACATCTAGCATGCTAACATCTAGCATGCTAACATATAGCATGCTAATATCTAACATGCTAACATCTAGCATGCTAACATCTGCCTCTCAGTCAAGTCATTACCCCACAATACATGTGAGCTTAGGTCTGAATTCCCCCACTAACCCCAAACCAACTCTCACACACACACACCAGGGTGCCAGGGTGTGTTTCACACCGCTGTCTTTATACATACAGGGACTGTCATTCTGTGCTCTTGCGGCAGTCAGAATGCGGTTTAAGCTATGTGCGCTCTGTTCATTTCGTTAGGCGCACGCTGCCAAGAAATGGCGCCTAAAACTGGCGCTAACATTTAGCATGCTAACATCTAGCATGCTAACATCTGGCATGCTAACATCTAGCATGCTAACATCTAGCATGCTAACATCTAGCATGCTAACATCTGCCTCTCAGTCAAGTCATTACCCCACAATACATGTGAGCTTAGGTCTGAATTCCCCCACTAACCCCAAACCAACTGTCACACACACACACCAGGGTGCCAGGGTGTGTTTCACCGCTGTCTTTATACATACAGGGACTGTCATTCTGTGCTCTTGCGGCAGTCAGAATGCGGTTTAAGCTATGTGCGCTTTGTTCATTTCGTTAGGCGCACGCTGCCAAGAAATGGCGCTTAAAACTGGCGCTAACATTTAGCATACTAACATCTAGCATGCTAACATCTAGCATGCTAACATCTAGCATGCTAACATCTAGCATGCTAAAATCTAGCATGCTAAAATCTAACATGCTAACATCTAGCATGCTAACATCTAGCATGCTAACATCTAGCATGCTAACATATAGCATGCTAATATCTAACATGCTAACATCTAGCATGCTAACATCTGCCTCTCAGTCAAGTCATTACCCCACAATACATGTGAGCTTAGGTCTGAATTCCCCCACTAACCCCAAACCAACTCTCACACACACACACCAGGGTGCCAGGGTGTGTTTCACCGCTGTCTTTATACATACAGGGACTGTCATTCTGTGCTCTTGCGGCAGTCAGAATGCGGTTTAAGCTATGTGCGCTCTGTTCATTTCGTTAGGCGCACGCTGCCAAGAAATGGCGCCTAAAACTGGCGCTAACATTTAGCATGCTAACATCTAGCATGCTAAAATCTAGCATGCTAAAATCTAGCATGCTAACATCAAACATGCTAACATCTAGCATGCTAACATCTAGCATGCTAACATATAGCATGCTAATATCTAACATGCTAACATCTAGCATGCTAACATCTAGCATGCTAACATCTAGCATGCTAACATCTGCCTCTCAGTCAAGTCATTACCCCACAATACATGTGAGATTAGGTCTGAATTCCCCCACTAACCCCAAACCAACTGTCACACACACACACCAGGGTGCCAGGGTGTATTTCACCGCTGTCTTTATACATACAGGGACTGTCATTCTGTGCTCTTGCGGCAGTCAGAATGCGGTTTAAGCTATGTGCGCTCTGTTCATTTCGTTAGGCGCACGCTGCCAAGAAATGGCGCCTAAAACTGGCGCTAACATTTAGCATGCTAACATCTAGCATGCTAACATCTAGCATGCTAACATCTAGCATGCTAACATCTGCCTCTCAGTCAAGTCATTACCCCACAATACATGTGAGCTTAGGTCTGAATTCCCCCACTAACCCCAAACCAACTGTCACACACACACACCAGGGTACCAGGGGGCCAGGGTGTTTCACCGCTGTCTTTATACATACAGGGACTGTCATTCTGTGCTCTTGCGGCAGTCAGAATGCGGTTTAAGCTATGTGCGCTCTGTTCATTTCGTTAGGCGCACGCTGCCAAGAAATGGCGCCTAAAACTGGCGCTAACATTTAGCATGCTAACATCTAGCATGCTAACATCTAGCATGCTAACATCTAGCATGCTAACATCTAGCATGCTAAAATCTAGCATGCTAACATCTAACATGCTAACATCTAGCATGCTAACATCTAGCATGCTAACATCTAGCATGCTAACATCTAGCATGCTAACATCTAGCATGCTAACATATAGCATGCTAATATCTAACATGCTAACATCTAGCATGCTAACATCTGCCTCTCAGTCAAGTCATTACCCCACAATACATGTGAGATTAGGTCTGAATTCCCCCACTAACCCCAAACCAACTGTCACACACACACACCAGGGTGCCAGGGTGTATTTCACCGCTGTCTTTATACATACAGGGACTGTCATTCTGTGCTCTTGCGGCAGTCAGAATGCGGTTTAAGCTATGTGCGCTCTGTTCATTTCGTTAGGCGCACGCTGCCAGAAATGGCGCCTAAAACTGGCGCTAACATTTAGCATGCTAACATCTAGCATGCTAACATCTAGCATGCTAGATGTTAGCATGCTAGATTTTAGCATGCTAACATCTAACATGCTAACATCTAGCATGCTAACATCTAGCATGCTAACATCTAGCATGCTAACATATAGCATGCTAATATCTAACATGCTAACATCTAGCATGCTAACATCTGCCTCTCAGTCAAGTCATTACCCCACAATACATGTGAGCTTAGGTCTGAATTCCCCCACTAACCCCAAACCAACTGTCACACACACACACCAGGGCGCCAGGGTGTATTTCACCGCTGTCTTTATACATACAGGGACTGTCATTCTGTGCTCTTGCGGCAGTCAGAATGCGGTTTAAGCTATGTGCGCTCTGTTCATTTCGTTAGGCGCACGCTGCCAAGAAATGGCGCCTAAAACTGGCGCTAACATTTAGCATGCTAACATCTAGCATGCTAACATCTGGCATGCTAACATCTAACATGCTAACATCTAGCATGCTAACATCTAGCATGCTAACATCTAGCATGCTAACATATAGCATGCTAATATCTAACATGCTAACATCTAGCATGCTAACATCTGCCTCTCAGTCAAGTCATTACCCCACAATACATGTGAGATTAGGTCTGAATTCCCCCACTAACCCCAAACCAACTGTCACACACACACACCAGGGTGCCAGGGTGTATTTCACCGCTGTCTTTATACATACAGGGACTGTCATTCTGTGCTCTTGCGGCAGTCAGAATGCGGTTTAAGCTATTTGCGCTCTGTTCATTTCGTTAGGCGCACGCTGCCAAGAAATGGCGCTTAAAACTGGCGCTAACATTTAGCATGCTAACATCTAGCATGCTAACATCTAGCATGCTAACATCTAGCATGCTAACATCTAGCATGCTAAAATCTAGCATGCTAACATCTAACATGCTAACATCTAGCATGCTAACATCTAGCATGCTAACATATAGCATGCTAATATCTAACATGCTAACATCTAGCATGCTAACATCTGCCTCTCAGTCAAGTCATTACCCCACAATACATGTGAGATTAGGTCTGAATACCCCACTAACCCCAAACCAACTGTCACACACACACACCAGGGTGCCAGGGTGTATTTCACCGCTGTCTTTATACATACAGGGACTGTCATTCTGTGCTCTTGCGGCAGTCAGAATGCGGTTTAAGCTATGTGCGCTCTGTTCATTTCGTTAGGCGCACGCTGCCAAGAAATGGCGCCTAAAACTGGCGCTAACATTTAGCATGCTAACATCTAGCATGCTAACATCTGGCATGCTAACATCTAGCATGCTAACATCTAGCATGCTAACATCTAGCATGCTAACATCTGCCTCTCAGTCAAGTCATTACCCCACAATACATGTGAGCTTAGGTCTGAATTCCCCCACTAACCCCAAACCAACTGTCACACACACACACCAGGGTGCCAGGGTGTGTTTCACCGCTGTCTTTATACATACAGGGACTGTCATTCTGTGCTCTTGCGGCAGTCAGAATGCGGTTTAAGCTATGTGCGCTTTGTTCATTTCGTTAGGCGCACGCTGCCAAGAAATGGCGCTTAAAACTGGCGCTAACATTTAGCATGCTAACATCTAGCATGCTAACATCTAGCATGCTAACATCTAGCATGCTAACATCTAGCATGCTAAAATCTAGCATGCTAAAATCTAACATGCTAACATCTAGCATGCTAACATCTAGCATGCTAACATCTAGCATGCTAACATATAGCATGCTAATATCTAACATGCTAACATCTAGCATGCTAACATCTGCCTCTCAGTCAAGTCATTACCCCACAATACATGTGAGATTAGGTCTGAATTCCCCCACTAACCCCAAACCAACTGTCACACACACACACCAGGGTGCCAGGGTGTATTTCACCGCTGTCTTTATACATACAGGGACTGTCATTCTGTGCTCTTGCGGCAGTCAGAATGCGGTTTAAGCTATGTGCGCTCTGTTCATTTCGTTAGGCGCACGCTGCCAAGAAATGGCGCCTAAAACTGGCGCTAACATTTAGCATGCTAACATCTAGCATGCTAACATCTAGCATGCTAAAATCTAGCATGCTAACATCTAGCATGCTAAAATCTAGCATGCTAACATCTAACATGCTAACATCTAGCATGCTAACATCTAGCATGCTAACATCTAGCATGCTAACATCTAGCATGCTAACATCTAGCATGCTAACATATAGCATGCTAATATCTAACATGCTAACATCTAGCATGCTAACATCTGCCTCTCAGTCAAGTCATTACCCCACAATACATGTGAGATTAGGTCTGAATTCCCCCACTAACCCCAAACCAACTGTCACACACACAAACCAGGGTGCCAGGGTGTATTTCACCGCTGTCTTTATACATACAGGGACTGTCATTCTGTGCTCTTGCGGCAGTCAGAATGCGGTTTAAGCTATGTGCGCTCTGTTCATTTCGTTAGGCGCACGCTGCCAAGAAATGGCGCCTAAAACTGGCGCTAACATTTAGCATGCTAACATCTAGCATGCTAACATCTAGCATGCTAAAATCTAGCATGCTAACATCTAACATGCTAACATCTAGCATGCTAACATCTAGCATGCTAACATATAGCATGCTAATATCTAACATGCTAACATCTAGCATGCTAACATCTGCCTCTCAGTCAAGTCATTACCCCACAATACATGTGAGCTTAGGTCTGAATTCCCCCACTAACCCCAAACCAACTCTCACACACACACACCAGGGTGCCAGGGTGTGTTTCACCGCTGTCTTTATACATACAGGGACTGTCATTCTGTGCTCTTGCGGCAGTCAGAATGCGGTTTAAGCTATGTGCGCTCTGTTCATTTCGTTAGGCGCACGCTGCCAAGAAATGGCGCCTAAAACTGGCGCTAACATTTAGCATGCTAACATCTAGCATGCTAAAATCTAGCATGCTAAAATCTAGCATGCTAACATCAAACATGCTAACATCTAGCATGCTAACATCTAGCATGCTAACATATAGCATGCTAATATCTAACATGCTAACATCTAGCATGCTAACATCTAGCATGCTAACATCTAGCATGCTAACATCTGCCTCTCAGTCAAGTCATTACCCCACAATACATGTGAGATTAGGTCTGAATTCCCCCACTAACCCCAAACCAACTGTCACACACACACACCAGGGTGCCAGGGTGTATTTCACCGCTGTCTTTATACATACAGGGACTGTCATTCTGTGCTCTTGCGGCAGTCAGAATGCGGTTTAAGCTATGTGCGCTCTGTTCATTTCGTTAGGCGCACGCTGCCAAGAAATGGCGCCTAAAACTGGCGCTAACATTTAGCATGCTAACATCTAGCATGCTAACATCTAGCATGCTAACATCTAGCATGCTAACATCTAGCATGCTAAAATCTAGCATGCTAACATCTAACATGCTAACATCTAACATGCTAACATCTAGCATGCTAACATCTAGCATGCTAACATCTAGCATGCTAACATCTAGCATGCTAACATCTGCCTCTCAGTCAAGTCATTACCCCACAATACATGTGAGATTAGGTCTGAATTCCCCCACTAACCCCAAACAAACTGTCACACACACACACCAGGGTGCCAGGGTGTATTTCACCGCTGTCTTTATACATACAGGGACTGTCATTCTGTGCTCTTGCGGCAGTCAGAATGCGGTTTAAGCTATGTGCGCTCTGTTCATTTCGTTAGGCGCACGCTGCCAAGAAATGGCGCCTAAAACTGGCGCTAACATTTAGCATGCTAACATCTAGCATGCTAACATCTGGCATTCTAACATCTAGCATGCTAACATCTAGCATGCTAACATCTAGCATGCTAACATCTAGCATGCTAAAATCTAGCATGCTAACATCAAACATGCTAACATCTAGCATGCTAACATCTAGCATGCTAACATATAGCATGCTAATATCTAACATGCTAACATCTAGCATGCTAACATCTGCCTCTCAGTCAAGTCATTACCCCACAATACATGTGAGCTTAGGTCTGAATTCCCCCACTAACCCCAAACCAACTGTCACACACACACACCAGGGTGTCTAGCATGCTAACATCTAGCATGCTAACATCTAGCATGCTAACATCTAGCATGCTAACATCTAGCATGCTAACATATAGCATGCTAATATCTAACATGCTAACATCTAGCATGCTAACATCTGCCTCTCAGTCAAGTCATTACCCCACAATACATGTGAGATTAGGTCTGAATTCCCCCACTAACCCCAAACCAACTGTCACACACACACACCAGGGTGCCAGGGTGTGTTTCACCGCTGTCTTTATACATACAGGGACTGTCATTCTGTGCTCTTGCGGCATTCAGAATGCGGTTTAAGCTATGTGCGCTCTGTTCATTTCGTTAGGCGCACGCTGCCAAGAAATGGCGCCTAAAACTGGCGCTAACATTTAGCATGCTAAGATCTAGCATGCTAACATCTAGCATGCTAACATCTAGCATGCTAACATCTAGCATGCTAACATCTAGCATGCTAACATCAAACATGCTAACATCTAGCATGCTAACATCTAGCATGCTAACATCTAGCATGCTAACATATAGCATGCTAATATCTAACATGCTAACATCTAGCATGCTAACATCTGCCTCTCAGTCAAGTCATTACCCCACAATACATGTGAGCTTAGGTCTGAATTCCCCCACTAACCCCAAACCAACTCTCACACACACACACCAGGGTGCCAGGGTGTGTTTCACCGCTGTCTTTATACATACAGGGACTGTCATTCTGTGCTCTTGCGGCAGTCAGAATGCGGTTTAAGCTATGTGCGCTCTGTTCATTTCGTTAGGCGCACGCTGCCAAGAAATGGCGCCTAAAACTGGCGCTAACATTTAGCATGCTAACATCTAGCATGCTAACATCTAGCATGCTAACATCTAGCATGCTAACATCTAGCATGCTAAAATCTAGCATGCTAACATCTAACATGCTAACATCTAGCATGCTAACATCTAGCATGCTAACATCTAGCATGCTAACATATAGCATGCTAATATCTAACATGCTAACATCTAGCATGCTAACATCTGCCTCTCAGTCAAGTCATTACCCCACAATACATGTGAGCTTAGGTCTGAATCCCCCACTAACCCCAAACCAACTCTCACACACACACACCAGGGTGCCAGGGTGTGTTTCACCGCTGTCTTTATACATACAGGGACTGTCATTCTGTGCTCTTGCGGCAGTCAGAATGCGGTTTAAGCTATGTGCGCTCTGTTCATTTCGTTAGGCGCACGCTGCCAAGAAATGGCGCCTAAAACTGGCGCTAACATTTAGCATGCTAACATCTAGCATGCTAACATCTGGCATGCTAACATCTAGCATGCTAACATCTAGCATGCTAACATCTAGCATGCTAACATCTAGCATGCTAACATCTAGCATGCTAAAATCTAGCATGCTAACATCAAACATGCTAACATCTAGCATGCTAACATCTAGCATGCTAACATCTAGCATGCTAACATCTAGCATGCTAACATCTAGCATGCTAAAATCTAGCATGCTAACATATAGCATGCTAATATCTAACATGCTAACATCTACCATGCTAACATCTGCCTCTCAGTCAAGTCATTACCCCACAATACATGTGAGATTAGGTCTGAATTCCCCCACTAACCCCAAACCAACTGTCACACACACACACCAGGGTGCCAGGGTGTATTTCACCGCTGTCTTTATACATACAGGGACTGTCATTCTGTGCTCTTGCGGCAGTCAGAATGCGGTTTAAGCTATGTGCGCTCTGTTCATTTCGTTAGGCGCACGCTGCCAAGAAATGGCGCCTAAAACTGGCGCTAACATTTAGCATGCTAACATCTAGCATGCTAACATCTGGCATGCTAACATCTAGCATGCTAACATCTAGCATGCTAACATCTAGCATGCTAACATCTGCCTCTCAGTCAAGTCATTACCCCACAATACATGTGAGCTTAGGTCTGAATTCCCCCACTAACCCCAAACCAACTCTCACACACACACACCAGGGTGCCAGGGTGTGTTTCACCGCTGTCTTTATACATACAGGGACTGTCATTCTGTGCTCTTGCGGCAGTCAGAATGCGGTTTAAAGCTATGTGCGCTCTGTTCATTTCGTTAGGGCGCACGCTGCCAAGAAATGGCGCCTAAAACTGGCGCTAACATTTAGCATGCTAACATCTAGCTTGCTAACATCTGGCATGCTAACATCTAGCATGCTAACATCTAGCATGCTAACATCTAACATGCTAAAATCTAGCATGCTAACATCTAGCATGCTAAAATCTAGCATGCTAACATCAAACATGCTAACATCTAGCATGCTAACATCTAGCATGCTAACATCTAGCATGCTAACATCTAGCATGCTAACATCTAGCATGCTAAAATCTAGCATGCTAACATATAGCATGCTAATATCTAACATGCTAACATCTACCATGCTAACATCTGCCTCTCAGTCAAGTCATTACCCCACAATACATGTGAGATTAGGTCTGAATTCCCCCACTAACCCCAAACCAACTGTCACACACACACACCAGGGTGCCAGGGTGTATTTCACCGCTGTCTTTATACATACAGGGACTGTCATTCTGTGCTCTTGCGGCAGTCAGAATGCGGTTTAAGCTATGTGCGCTCTGTTCATTTCGTTAGGGCGCACGCTGCCAAGAAATGGCGCCTAAAACTGGCGCTAACATTTAGCATGCTAACATCTAGCATGCTAACATCTGGCATGCTAACATCTAGCATGCTAACATCTAGCATGCTAACATCTAGCATGCTAACATCTGCCTCTCAGTCAAGTCATTACCCCACAATACATGTGAGCTTAGGTCTGAATTCCCCACTAACCCCAAACCAACTCTCACACACACACACCAGGGTGCCAGGGTGTGTTTCACCGCTGTCTTTATACATACAGGGACTGTCATTCTGTGCTCTTGCGGCAGTCAGAATGCGGTTTAAGCTATGTGCGCTCTGTTCATTTCGTTAGGCGCACGCTGCCAAGAAATGGCGCCTAAAACTGGCGCTAACATTTAGCATGCTAACATCTAGCATGCTAACATCTGGCATGCTAACATCTAGCATGCTAACATCTAGCATGCTAACATCTAACATGCTAACATCTAGCATGCTAACATCTAGCATGCTAACATCTAGCATGCTAAAATCTAGCATGCTAACATCAAACATGCTAACATCTAGCATGCTAACATATAGCATGCTAATATCTAACATGCTAACATCTAGCATGCTAACATCTGCCTCTCAGTCAAGTCATTACCCCACAATACATGTGAGCTTAGGTCTGAATTCCCCCATTAACCCCAAACCAACTGTCACACACACACACCAGGGTGCCAGGGGGCCAGGGTGTTTCACCGCTGTCTTTATACATACAGGGACTGTCATTCTGTGCTCTTGCGGCAGTCAGAATGCGGTTTAAGCTATGTGCGCTCTGTTCATTTCGTTAGGCGCACGCTGCCAAGAAATGGCGCCTAAAACTGGCGCTAACATTTAGCATGCTAACATCTAGCATGCTAACATCTAGCATGCTAACATCTAGCATGCTAACATCTAGCATGCTAAAATCTAGCATGCTAACATCTAACATGCTAACATCTAGCATGCTAACATCTAGCATGCTAACATCTAGCATGCTAACATATAGCATGCTAATATCTAACATGCTAACATCTAGCATGCTAACATCTGCCTCTCAGTCAAGTCATTACCCCACAATACATGTGAGCTTAGGTCTGAATTCCCCCACTAACCCCAAACCAACTCTCACACACACACACCAGGGTGCCAGGGTGTGTTTCACCGCTGTCTTTATACATACAGGGACTGTCATTCTGTGCTCTTGCGGCAGTCAGAATGCGGTTTAAGCTATGTGCGCTCTGTTCATTTCGTTAGGCGCACGCTGCCAAGAAATGGCGCCTAAAACTGGCGCTAACATTTAGCATGCTAACATCTAGCTTGCTAACATCTGGCATGCTAACATCTAGCATGCTAACATCTAGCATGCTAACATCTATCATGCTAACATCTAGCATGCTAACATCTAGCATGCTAAAATCTAGCATGCTAACATCAAACATGCTAACATCTAGCATGCTAACATCTAGCATGCTAACATCTAGCATGCTAACATCTAGCATGCTAACATCTAGCATGCTAAAATCTAGCATGCTAACATATAGCATGCTAATATCTAACATGCTAACATCTACCATGCTAACATCTGCCTCTCAGTCAAGTCATTACCCCACAATACATGTGAGATTAGGTCTGAATTCCCCCACTAACCCAAACCAACTGTCACACACACACACCAGGGTGCCAGGGTGTATTTCACCGCTGTCTTTATACATACAGGGACTGTCATTCTGTGCTCTTGCGGCAGTCAGAATGCGGTTTAAGCTATGTGCGCTCTGTTCATTTCGTTAGGCGCACGCTGCCAAGAAATGGCGCCTAAAACTGGCGCTAACATTTAGCATGCTAACATCTAGCATGCTAACATCTGGCATGCTAACATCTAGCATGCTAACATCTAGCATGCTAACATCTAGCATGCTAACATCTGCCTCTCAGTCAAGTCATTACCCCACAATACATGTGAGCTTAGGTCTGAATTCCCCCACTAACCCCAAACCAACTCTCACACACACACACCAGGGTGCCAGGGTGTGTTTCACCGCTGTCTTTATACATACAGGGACTGTCATTCTGTGCTCTTGCGGCAGTCAGAATGCGGTTTAAGCTATGTGCGCTCTGTTCATTTCGTTAGGCGCACGCTGCCAAGAAATGGCGCCTAAAACTGGCGCTAACATTTAGCATGCTAACATCTAGCTTGCTAACATCTGGCATGCTAACATCTAGCATGCTAACATCTAGCATGCTAACATCTAACATGCTAAAATCTAGCATGCTAACATCTAGCATGCTAAAATCTAGCATGCTAACATCAAACATGCTAACATCTAGCATGCTAACATCTAGCATGCTAACATCTAGCATGCTAACATCTAGCATGCTAACATCTAGCATGCTAAAATCTAGCATGCTAACATATAGCATGCTAATATCTAACATGCTAACATCTACCATGCTAACATCTGCCTCTCAGTCAAGTCATTACCCCACAATACATGTGAGATTAGGTCTGAATTCCCCCACTAACCCCAAACCAACTGTCACACACACACACCAGGGTGCCAGGGTGTATTTCACCGCTGTCTTTATACATACAGGGACTGTCATTCTGTGCTCTTGCGGCAGTCAGAATGCGGTTTAAGCTATGTGCGCTCTGTTCATTTCGTTAGGCGCACGCTGCCAAGAAATGGCGCCTAAAACTGGCGCTAACATTTAGCATGCTAACATCTAGCATGCTAACATCTGGCATGCTAACATCTAGCATGCTAACATCTAGCATGCTAACATCTAGCATGCTAACATCTGCCTCTCAGTCAAGTCATTACCCCACAATACATGTGAGCTTAGGTCTGAATTCCCCCACTAACCCCAAACCAACTCTCACACACACACACCAGGGTGCCAGGGTGTGTTTCACCGCTGTCTTTATACATACAGGGACTGTCATTCTGTGCTCTTGCGGCAGTCAGAATGCGGTTTAAGCTATGTGCGCTCTGTTCATTTCGTTAGGCGCACGCTGCCAAGAAATGGCGCCTAAAACTGGCGCTAACATTTAGCATGCTAACATCTAGCATGCTAACATCTGGCATGCTAACATCTAGCATGCTAACATCTAGCATGCTAACATCTAACATGCTAACATCTAGCATGCTAACATCTAGCATGCTAACATCTAGCATGCTAAAATCTAGCATGCTAACATCAAACATGCTAACATCTAGCATGCTAACATATAGCATGCTAATATCTAACATGCTAACATCTAGCATGCTAACATCTGCCTCTCAGTCAAGTCATTACCCCACAATACATGTGAGCTTAGGTCTGAATCCCCCACTAACCCCAAACCAACTGTCACACACACACACCAGGGTGCCAGGGGGGCCAGGGTGTTTCACCGCTGTCTTTATACATACAGGGACTGTCATTCTGTGCTCTTGCGGCAGTCAGAATGCGGTTTAAGCTATGTGCGCTCTGTTCATTTCGTTAGGCGCACGCTGCCAAGAAATGGCGCCTAAAACTGGCGCTAACATTTAGCATGCTAACATCTAGCATGCTAACATCTAGCATGCTAACATCTAGCATGCTAACATCTAGCATGCTAAAATCTAGCATGCTAACATCTAACATGCTAACATCTAGCATGCTAACATCTAGCATGCTAACATCTAGCATGCTAACATATAGCATGCTAATATCTAACATGCTAACATCTAGCATGCTAACATCTGCCTCTCAGTCAAGTCATTACCCCACAATACATGTGAGCTTAGGTCTGAATTCCCCCACTAACCCCAAACCAACTGTCACACACACACACCAGGGTGCCAGGGTGTATTTCACCGCTGTCTTTATACATACAGGGACTGTCATTCTGTGCTCTTGCGGCAGTCAGAATGCGGTTTAAGCTATGTGCGCTCTGTTCATTTCGTTAGGCGCACGCTGCCAAGAAATGGCGCCTAAAACTGGCGCTAACATCTAGCATGCTAACATCTAGCATGCTAACATCTAGCATGCTAAAATCTAGCATGCTAACATCAAACATGCTAACATCTAGCATGCTAACATCTAGCATGCTAACATATAGCATGCTAATATCTAACATGCTAACATCTAGCATGCTAACATCTGCCTCTCAGTCAAGTCATTACCCCACAATACATGTGAGATTAGGTCTGAATTCCCCCACTAACCCAAACCAACTGTCACACACACACACCAGGGTGCCAGGGGGCCAGGGTGTTTCACCGCTGTCTTTATACATACAGGGACTGTCATTCTGTGCTCTTGCGGCAGTCAGAATGCGGTTTAAGCTATGTGCGCTCTGTTCATTTCGTTAGGCGCACGCTGCCAAGAAATGGCGCCTAAAACTGGCGCTAACATTTAGCATGCTAACATCTAGCATGCTAACATCTAGCATGCTAACATCTAGCATGCTAACATCTAGCATGCTAAAATCTAGCATGCTAACATCTAACATGCTAACATCTAGCATGCTAACATCTAGCATGCTAACATCTAGCATGCTAACATATAGCATGCTAATATCTAACATGCTAACATCTAGCATGCTAACATCTGCCTCTCAGTCAAGTCATTACCCCACAATACATGTGAGCTTAGGTCTGAATTCCCCACTAACCCCAAACCAACTCTCACACACACACACCAGGGTGCCAGGGTGTGTTTCACCGCTGTCTTTATACATACAGGGACTGTCATTCTGTGCTCTTGCGGCAGTCAGAATGCGGTTTAAGCTATGTGCGCTCTGTTCATTTCGTTAGGCGCACGCTGCCAAGAAATGGCGCCTAAAACTGGCGCTAACATTTAGCATGCTAACATCTAGCTTGCTAACATCTGGCATGCTAACATCTAGCATGCTAACATCTAGCATGCTAACATCTAACATGCTAACATCTAGCATGCTAACATCTAGCATGCTAAAATCTAGCATGCTAACATCAAACATGCTAACATCTAGCATGCTAACATCTAGCATGCTAACATCTAGCATGCTAACATCTAGCATGCTAACATCTAGCATGCTAAAATCTAGCATGCTAACATATAGCATGCTAATATCTAACATGCTAACATCTACCATGCTAACATCTGCCTCTCAGTCAAGTCATTACCCCACAATACATGTGAGATTAGGTCTGAATTCCCCCACTAACCCCAAACCAACTGTCACACACACACACCAGGGTGCCAGGGTGTATTTCACCGCTGTCTTTATACATACAGGGACTGTCATTCTGTGCTCTTGCTGCAGTCAGAATGCGGTTTAAGCTATGTGCGCTCTGTTCATTTCGTTAGGCGCACGCTGCCAAGAAATGGCGCCTAAAACTGGCGCTAACCATTTAGCATGCTAACATCTAGCATGCTAACATCTGGCATGCTAACATCTAGCATGCTAACATCTAGCATGCTAACATCTAGCATGCTAACATCTGCCTCTCAGTCAAGTCATTACCCCACAATACATGTGAGCTTAGGTCTGAATTCCCCCACTAACCCCAAACCAACTCTCACACACACACACCAGGGTGCCAGGGTGTGTTTCACACCGCTGTCTTTATACATACAGGGACTGTCATTCTGTGCTCTTGCGGCAGTCAGAATGCGGTTTAAGCTATGTGCGCTCTGTTCATTTCGTTAGGCGCACGCTGCCAAGAAATGGCGCCTAAAACTGGCGCTAACATTTAGCATGCTAACATCTAGCATGCTAACATCTGGCATGCTAACATCTAGCATGCTAACATCTAGCATGCTAACATCTAACATGCTAACATCTAGCATGCTAACATCTAGCATGCTAACATCTAGCATGCTAAAATCTAGCATGCTAACATCAAACATGCTAACATCTAGCATGCTAACATATAGCATGCTAATATCTAACATGCTAACATCTAGCATGCTAACATCTGCCTCTCAGTCAAGTCATTACCCCACAATACATGTGAGCTTAGGTCTGAATTCCCCCACTAACCCAAACCAACTGTCACACACACACACCAGGGTGCCAGGGGGCCAGGGTGTTTCAACCGCTGTCTTTATACATACAGGGACTGTCATTCTGTGCTCTTGCGGCAGTCAGAATGCGGTTTAAGCTATGTGCGCTCTGTTCATTTCGTTAGGCGCACGCTGCCAAGAAAATGGCGCCTAAAACTGGCGCTAAAATTTAGCATGCTAACATCTAGCATGCTAACATCTAGCATGCTAACATCTAGCATGCTAACATCTAGCATGCTAAAATCTAGCATGCTAACATCTAACATGCTAACATCTAGCATGCTAACATCTAGCATGCTAACATCTAGCATGCTAACATATAGCATGCTAATATCTAACATGCTAACATCTAGCATGCTAACATCTGCCTCTCAGTCAAGTCATTACCCCACAATACATGTGAGCTTAGGTCTGAATTCCCCCACTAACCCCAAACCAACTGTCACACACACACACCAGGGTGCCAGGGGGGCCAGGGTGTTTCACCGCTGTCTTTATACATACAGGGACTGTCATTCTGTGCTCTTGCGGCAGTCAGAATGCGGTTTAAGCTATGTGCGCTCTGTTCATTTCGTTAGGCGCACGCTGCCAAGAAATGGCGCCTAAAACTGGCGCTAACATTTAGCATGCTAACATCTAGCATGCTAACATCTGGCATGCTAACATCTAGCATGCTAACATCTAGCATGCTAACATCTAACATGCTAACATCTAGCATGCTAACATCTAGCATGCTAACATCTAGCATGCTAAAATCTAGCATGCTAACATCAAACATGCTAACATCTAGCATGCTAACATATAGCATGCTAATATCTAACATGCTAACATCTAGCATGCTAACATCTGCCTCTCAGTCAAGTCATTACCCAACAATACATGTGAGCTTAGGTCTGAATTCCCCCACTAACCCCAAACCAACTGTCACACACACACACCAGGGTGCCAGGGGGCCAGGGTGTTTCACCGCTGTCTTTATACATACAGGGACTGTCATTCTGTGCTCTTTGCGGCAGTCAGAATGCGGTTTTAAGCTATGTGCGCTCTGTTCATTTCGTTAGGCGCACGCTGCCAAGAAATGGCGCCTAAAACTGGCGCTAACATTTAGCATGCTAACATCTAGCATGCTAACATCTAGCATGCTAACATCTAGCATGCTAACATCTAGCATGCTAAAATCTAGCATGCTAACATCTAACATGCTAACATCTAGCATGCTAACATCTAGCATGCTAACATCTAGCATGCTAACATATAGCATGCTAATATCTAACATGCTAACATCTAGCATGCTAACATCTGCCTCTCAGTCAAGTCATTACCCCACAATACATGTGAGCTTAGGTCTGAATTCCCCCACTAACCCCAAACCAACTCTCACACACACACACCAGGGTGCCAGGGTGTGTTTCACCGCTGTCTTTATACATACAGGGACTGTCATTCTGTGCTCTTGCGGCAGTCAGAATGCGGTTTAAGCTATGTGCGCTCTGTTCATTTCGTTAGGGCGCACGCTGCCAAGAAAATGGCGCCTAAAACTGGCGCTAACATTTAGCATGCTAACATCTAGCATGCTAACATCTAGCATGCTAACATCTAGCATGCTAACATCTAGCATGCTAAAATCTAGCATGCTAACATCTAACATGCTAACATCTAGCATGCTAACATCTAGCATGCTAACATCTAGCATGCTAACATATAGCATGCTAATATCTAACATGCTAACATCTAGCATGCTAACATCTGCCTCTCAGTCAAGTCATTACCCCACAATACATGTGAGCTTAGGTCTGAATTCCCCCACTAACCCCAAACCAACTCTCACACACACACACCAGGGTGCCAGGGTGTGTTTCACCGCTGTCTTTATACATACAGGGACTGTCATTCTGTGCTCTTGCGGCAGTCAGAATGCGGTTTAAGCTATGTGCGCTCTGTTCATTTCGTTAGGCGCACGCTGCCAAGAAATGGCGCCTAAAAACTGGCGCTAACATTTAGCATGCTAACATCTAGCATGCTAAAATCTGGCATGCTAACATCTAGCATGCTAACATCTAGCATGCTAACATCTAACATGCTAACATCTAGCATGCTAACATCTAGCATGCTAACATCTAGCATGCTAAAATCTAGCATGCTAACATCAAACATGCTAACATCTAGCATGCTAACATCTAGCATGCTAACATCTAGCATGCTAACATATAGCATGCTAATATCTAACATGCTAACATCTACCATGCTAACATCTGCCTCTCAGTCAAGTCATTACCCCACAATACATGTGAGCTTAGGTCTGAATTCCCCCACTAACCCCAAACCAACTCTCACACACACACAACCAGGGTGCCAGGGTGTGTTTCACACCGCTGTCTTTATACATACAGGGACTGTGATTCTGTGCTCTTGCGGCAGTCAGAATGCGGTTTAAGCTATGTGCGCTCTGTTCATTTCGTTAGGCGTACGCTGCCAGAAATGGCGCCTAAAACTGGCGCTAACATTTAGCATGCTAACATCTAGCATGCTAACATCTGGCATGCTAACATCTAGCATGCTAACATCTAGCATGCTAACATCTAACATGCTAACATCTAGCATGCTAACATCTAGCATGCTAACATCTAGCATGCTAAAATCTAGCATGCTAACATCTAACATGCTAACATCTAGCATGCTAACATATAGCATGCTAATATCTAACATGCTAATATCTAGCATGCTAACATCTGCCTCTCCAGTCAAGTCATTACCCCACAATACATGTGAGCTTAGGTCTGAATTCCCCCACTAACCCCAAACCAACTGTCACACACACACCACCAGGGTGCCAGGGGGCAGGGTGTTTCACCGCTGTCTTTATACATACAGGGACTGTCATTCTGTGCTCTTGCGGCAGTCAGAATGCGGTTTAAGCTATGTGCGCTCTGTTCATTTCGTTAGGCGCACGCTGCCAAGAAATGGCGCCTAAAACTGGCGCTAACATTTAGCATGCTAACATCTAGCATGCTAACATCTAGCATGCTAACATCTAGCATGCTAACATCTAGCATGCTAAAATCTAGCATGCTAACATCTAACATGCTAACATCTAGCATGCTAACATCTAGCATGCTAACATCTAGCATCCTAACATATAGCATGCTAATATCTAACATGCTAAAATCTAGCATGCTAACATCTGCCTCTCAGTCAAGTCATTACCCCACAATACATGTGAGCTTAGGTCTGAATTCCCCCACTAACCCCAAACCAACTCTCACACACACACACCAGGGTGCCAGGGTGTGTTTCATCACCGCTGTCTTTATACATACAGGGACTGTCATTCTGTGCTCTTGCGGCAGTCAGAATGCGGTTTAAGCTATGTGCGCTCTGTTCATTTCGTTAGGCGCACGCTGCCAAGAATGGCGCCTAAAACTGGCGCTAACATTTAGCATGCTAACATCTAGCATGCTAACATCTAGCATGCTAACATCTAGCATGCTAACATCTAGCATGCTAAAATCTAGCATGCTAACATCTAACATGCTAACATCTAGCATGCTAACATCTAGCATGCTAACATCTAGCATGCTAACATATAGCATGCTAATATCTAACATGCTAACATCTAGCATGCTAACATCTGCCTCTCAGTCAAGTCATTACCCCACAATACATGTGAGCTTAGGTCTGAATTCCCCCACTAACCCCAAACCAACTCTCACACACACACACCAGGGTGCCAGGGTGTGTTTCACCGCTGTCTTTATACATACAGGGACTGTCATTCTGTGCTCTTGCGGCAGTCAGAATGCGGTTTAAGCTATGTGCGCTCTGTTCATTTCGTTAGGCGCACGCTGCCAAGAAATGGCGCCTAAAACTGGCGCTAACATTTAGCATGCTAACATCTAGCATGCTAACATCTAGCATGCTAACATCTAGCATGCTAACATCTAGCATGCTAAAATCTAGCTGCTAACATCTAACATGCTAACATCTAGCATGCTAACATCTGCCTCTCAGTCAAGTCATTACCCCACAATACATGTGAGCTTAGGTCTGGAATTCCCCCACTAACCCCAAACCAACTGTCACACACACACACCAGGGTGCCAGGGGGCCAGGGTGTTTCACCGCTGTCTTTATACATACAGGGACTGTCATTCTGTGCTCTTGCGGCAGTCAGAATGCGGTTTAAGCTATGTGCGCTCTGTTCATTTCGTAGGCGCACGCTGCCAAGAAATGGCGCCTAAAACTGGCGCTAACATTTAGCATGCTAACATCTAGCATGCTAACATCTAGCATGCTAACATCTAGCATGCTAACATCTAGCATGCTAGAATCTAGCATGCTACCATCTAACATGCTAACATCTAGCATGCTAACATCTAGAATGCTAACATCTAGCATGCTAACATATAGCATGCTAATATCTAACATGCTAACATCTAGCATGCTAACATCTGCCTCTCAGTCAAGTCATTAACCCACAATACATGTGAGCTTAGGTCTGAATTCCCCACTAACCCCAAACCAACTGTCACACACACACACCAGGGTGCCAGGGGGCCAGGGTGTTTCACCGCTGTCTTTATACATACAGGGACTGTCATTCTGTGCTCTTGCGGCAGTCAGAATGCGGTTTAAGCTATGTGCGCTCTGTTCATTTCGTTAGGCGCACGCTGCCAAGAAATGGCGCCTAAAACTGGCGCTAACATTTAGCATGCTAACATCTAGCATGCTAACATCTAGCATGCTAACATCTAGCATGCTAACTCTAGCATGCTAAAATCTAGCATGCTAACATCAATCATGCTAACATCTAGCATGCTAACATCTAGCATGCTAACATATAGCATGCTAATATCTAACATGCTAACATCTAGCATGCTAACATCTGCCTCTCAGTCAAGTCATTACCCCACAATACATGTGAGCTAGGTCTGAATTCCCCCACTAACCCCAAACAAACTCTCACACACACACACCAGGGTGCCAGGGTGTGTTTCACCGCTGTCTTTATACATACAGGGACTGTCATTCTGTGCTCTTGCGGCAGTCAGAATGCGGTTTAAGCTATGTGCGCTCTGTTCATTTCGTTAGGCGCACGCTGCCAAGAAATGGCGCCTAAAACTGGCGCTAACATTTAGCATGCTAACATCTAGCATGCTAACATCTAGCATGCTAACATCTAGCATGCTAACATCTAGCATGCTAAAATCTAGGCATGCTAACATCTAACATGCTAACATCTAGCATGCTAACATCTAGAATGCTAACATCTAGCATGCTAACATATAGCATGCTAATATCTAACATGCTAACATCTAGCATGCTAACATCTGCCTCTCAGTCAAGTCATTACCCCACAATACATGTGAGCTTAGGTCTGAATTCCCCACTAACCCCAAACCAACTGTCACACACACACACCAGGGTGCCAGGGGGCCAGGGTGTTTCACCGCTGTCTTTATACATACAGGGACTGTCATTCTGTGCTCTTGCGGCAGTCAGAATGCGGTTTAAGCTATGTGCGCTCTGTTCATTTCGTTAGGCGCACGCTGCCAAGAAATGGCGCCTAAAACTGGCGCTAACATTTAGCATGCTAACATCTAGCATGCTAACATCTAGCATGCTAACATCTAGCATGCTAGATGTTAGCATGCTAAAATCTAGCATGCTAACATCTAACATGCTAACATCTAGCATGCTAACATCTAGCATGCTAACATCTAGCATGCTAACATCTAGCATGCTAACATCTAGCATGCTAACATATAGCATGCTAATATCTAAAATGCTAACATCTAGCATGCTAACATCTGCCTCTCAGTCAGTCATTACCCACAATACATGTGAGCTTAGGTCTGAATTCCCCCACTAACCCCAAACCAACTCTCACACACACACACCAGGGTGCCAGGGTGTGTTTCACCGCTGTCCTTTATACATACAGGGACTGTCATTCTGTGCTCTTGCGGCAGTCAGAATGCGGTTTAAGCTATGTGCGCTCTGTTCATTTCGTTAGGCGCACGCTGCCAAGAAATGGCGCCTAAAACTGGCGCTAACATTTAGCATGCTAACATCTAGCATGCTAACATCTAGCATGCTAACATCTAGCATGCTAACATCTAGCATGCTAAATCTAGCATGCTAACATCTAACATGCTAACATCTAGCATGCTAACATCTAGCATGCTAACATCTAGCATGCTAACATATAGCATGCTAATATCTAACATGCTAACATCTAGCATGCTAACATCTGCCTCTCAGTCAAGTCATTACCCCACAATACATGTGAGCTTAGGTCTGAATTCCCCCACTAACCCCAAACCAACTGTCACACACACACACCAGGGTGCCAGGGGGCCAGGGTGTTTCACCGCTGTCTTTATACATACAGGGACTGTCATTCTGTGCTCTTGCGGCAGTCAGAATGCGGTTTAAGCTATGTGCGCTCTGTTCATTTCGTTAGGCGCACGCTGCCAAGAAATGGCGCCTAAAACTGGCGCTAACATTTAGCATGCTAACATCTAGCATGCTAACATCTGGCATGCTAACATCTAGCATGCTAACATCTAGCATGCTAACATCTAACATGCTAACATCTAGCATGCTAACATCTAGCATGCTAACATCTAGCATGCTAAAATCTAGCATGCTAACATCAAACATGCTAACATCTAGCATGCTAACATATAGCATGCTAATATCTAACATGCTAACATCTAGCATGCTAACATCTGCCTCTCAGTCAAGTCATTACCCCACAATACATGTGAGCTTAGGTCTGAATTCCCCCACTAACCCCAAACCAACTGTCACACACACACACCAGGGTGCCAGGGGGCCAGGGTGTTTCACCGCTGTCTTTATACATACAGGGACTGTCATTCTGTGCTCTTGCGGCAGTCAGAATGCGGTTTAAGCTATGTGCGCTCTGTTCATTTCGTTAGGCGCACGCTGCCAAGAAATGGCGCCTAAAACTGGCGCTAACATTTAGCATGCTAACATCTAGCATGCTAACATCTAGCATGCTAACATCTAGCATGCTAACATCTAGCATGCTAAAATCTAGCATGCTAACATCTAACATGCTAACATCTAGCATGCTAACATCTAGCATGCTAACATCTAGCATGCTAACATCTAGCATGCTAACATCTAGCATGCTAACATATAGCATGCTAATATCTAAAATGCTAACATCTAGCATGCTAACATCTGCCTCTCAGTCAAGTCATTACCCCACAATACATGTGAGCTTAGGTCTGAATTCCCCCACTAACCCCAAACCAACTCTCACACACACACACCAGGGTGCCAGGGTGTGTTTCACCGCTGTCTTTATACATACAGGGACTGTCATTCTGTGCTCTTGCGGCAGTCAGAATGCGGTTTAAGCTATGTGCGCTCTGTTCATTTCGTTAGGCGCACGCTGCCAAGAAATGGCGCCTAAAACTGGCGCTAACATTTAGCATGCTAACATCTAGCATGCTAACATCTAGCATGCTAACATCTAGCATGCTAACATCTAGCATGCTAAAATCTAGCATGCTAACATCTAACATGCTAACATCTAGCATGCTAACATCTAGCATGCTAACATCTAGCATGCTAACATATAGCATGCTAATATCTAACATGCTAACATCTAGCATGCTAACATCTGCCTCTCAGTCAAGTCATTACCCCACAATACATGTGAGCTTAGGTCTGAATTCCCCCACTAACCCCAAACCAACTCTCACACACACACACCAGGGTGCCAGGGTGTGTTTCACCGCTGTCTTTATACATACAGGGACTGTCATTCTGTGCTCTTGCGGCAGTCAGAATGCGGTTTAAGCTATGTGCGCTCTGTTCATTTCGTTAGGCGCACGCTGCCAAGAAATGGCGCCTAAAACTGGCGCTAACATTTAGCATGCTAATATCTAGCATGCTAACATCTAGCATGCTAACATCTAGCATGCTAACATCTAGCATGCTAAAATCTAGCATGCTAACATCTAACATGCTAACATCTAGCATGCTAACATCTGCCTCTCAGTCAAGTCATTACCCCACAATACATGTGAGCTTAGGTCTGAATTCCCCCACTAACCCCAAACCAACTGTCACACACACACACCAGGGTGCCAGGGGGCCAGGGTGTTTCACCGCTGTCTTTATACATACAGGGACTGTCATTCTGTGCTCTTGCGGCAGTCAGAATGCGGTTTAAGCTATGTGCGCTCTGTTCATTTCGTTAGGCGCACGCTGCCAAGAAATGGCGCCTAAAACTGGCGCTAACATTTAGCATGCTAACATCTAGCATGCTAACATCTAGCATGCTAACATCTAGCATGCTAACATCTAGCATGCTAAAATCTAGCATGCTAACATCTAACATGCTAACATCTAGCATGCTAACATCTAGCATGCTAACATCTAGCATGCTAACATATAGCATGCTAATATCTAACATGCTAACATCTAGCATGCTAACATCTGCCTCTCAGTCAAGTCATTACCCCACAATACATGTGAGCTTAGGTCTGAATTCCCCCACTAACCCCAAACCAACTCTCACACACACACACCAGGGTGCCAGGGTGTTTTTCACCGCTGTCTTTATACATACAGGGACTGTCATTCTGTGCTCTTGCGGCAGTCAGAATGCGGTTTAAGCTATGTGCGCTCTGTTCATTTCGTTAGGCGCACGCTGCCAAGAAATGGCGCCTAAAACTGGCGCTAACATTTAGCATGCTAACATCTAGCATGCTAACATCTAGCATGCTAACATCTAGCATGCTAACATCTAGCATGCTAACATCTAGCATGCTAACATCTAACATGCTAACATCTAGCATGCTAACATCTAGCATGCTAACATCTAGCATGCTAACATATAGCATGCTAATATCTAACATGCTAACATCTAGCATGCTAACATCTGCCTCTCAGTCAAGTCATTACCCCACAATACATGTGAGCTTAGGTCTGAATTCCCCCACTAACCCCAAACCAACTCTCACACACACACACCAGGGTGCCAGGGTGTGTTTCACCGCTGTCTTTATACATACAGGGACTGTCATTCTGTGCTCTTGCGGCAGTCAGAATGCGGTTTAAGCTATGTGCGCTCTGTTCATTTCGTTAGGCGCACGCTGCCAAGAAATGGCGCCTAAAACTGGCGCTAACATTTAGCATGCTAACATCTAGCATGCTAGCATCTAGCATGCTAACATCTAGCATGCTAACATCTAGCATGCTAAAATCTAGCATGCTAACATCTAACATGCTAACATCTAGCATGCTAACATCTAGCATGCTAACATCTAGCATGCTAACATATAGCATGCTAATATCTAACATGCTAACATCTAGCATGCTAACATCTGCCTCTCAGTCAAGTCATTACCCCACAATACATGTGAGCTTAGGTCTGAATTCCCCCACTAACCCCAAACCAACTCTCACACACACACACCAGGGTGCCAGGGTGTGTTTCACCGCTGTCTTTATACATACAGGGACTGTCATTCTGTGCTCTTGCGGCAGTCAGAATGCGGTTTAAGCTATGTGCGCTCTGTTCATTTCGTTAGGCGCACGCTGCCAAGAAATGGCGCCTAAAACTGGCGCTAACATTTAGCATGCTAACATCTAGCATGCTAACATCTAGCATGCTAACATCTAGCATGCTAACATCTAGCATGCTAAAATCTAGCATGCTAACATCTAACATGCTAACATCTAGCATGCTAACATCTGCCTCTCAGTCAAGTCATTACCCCACAATACATGTGAGCTTAGGTCTGAATTCCCCCACTAACCCCAAACCAACTGTCACACACACACACCAGGGTGCCAGGGGGCCAGGGTGTTTCACCGCTGTCTTTATACATACAGGGACTGTCATTCTGTGCTCTTGCGGCAGTCAGAATGCGGTTTAAGCTATGTGCGCTCTGTTCATTTCGTTAGGCGCACGCTGCCAAGAAATGGCGCCTAAAACTGGCGCTAACATTTAGCATGCTAACATCTAGCATGCTAACATCTAGCATGCTAACATCTAGCATGCTAACATCTAGCATGCTAAAATCTAGCATGCTAACATCTAACATGCTAACATCTAGCATGCTAACATCTAGCATGCTAACATCTAGCATGCTAACATATAGCATGCTAATATCTAACATGCTAACATCTAGCATGCTAACATCTGCCTCTCAGTCAAGTCATTACCCCACAATACATGTGAGCTTAGGTCTGAATTCCCCCACTAACCCCAAACCAACTCTCACACACACACACCAGGGTGCCAGGGTGTGTTTCACCGCTGTCTTTATACATACAGGGACTGTCATTCTGTGCTCTTGCGGCAGTCAGAATGCGGTTTAAGCTATGTGCGCTCTGTTCATTTCGTTAGGCGCACGCTGCCAAGAAATGGCGCCTAAAACTGGCGCTAACATTTAGCATGCTAACATCTAGCATGCTAACATCTAGCATGCTAACATCTAGCATGCTAACATCTAGCATGCTAAAATCTAGCATGCTAACATCTAACATGCTAACATCTAGCATGCTAACATCTAGCATGCTAACATCTAGCATGCTAACATATAGCATGCTAATATCTAACATGCTAACATCTAGCATGCTAACATCTGCCTCTCAGTCAAGTCATTACCCCACAATACATGTGAGCTTAGGTCTGAATTCCCCCACTAACCCCAAACCAACTCTCACACACACACACCAGGGTGCCAGGGTGTGTTTCACCGCTGTCTTTATACATACAGGGACTGTCATTCTGTGCTCTTGCGGCAGTCAGAATGCGGTTTAAGCTATGTGCGCTCTGTTCATTTCGTTAGGCGCACGCTGCCAAGAAATGGCGCCTAAAACTGGCGCTAACATTTAGCATGCTAACATCTAGCTTGCTAACATCTGGCATGCTAACATCTAGCATGCTAACATCTAGCATGCTAACATCTAACATGCTAACATCTAGCATGCTAACATCTAGCATGCTAAAATCTAGCATGCTAACATCAAACATGCTAACATCTAGCATGCTAACATCTAGCATGCTAACATCTAGCATGCTAACATCTAGCATGCTAACATCTAGCATGCTAAAATCTAGCATGCTAACATATATCATGCTAATATCTAACATGCTAACATCTACCATGCTAACATCTGCCTCTCAGTCAAGTCATTACCCCACAATACATGTGAGATTAGGTCTGAATTCCCCCACTAACCCCAAACCAACTGTCACACACACACACCAGGGTGCCAGGGTGTATTTCACCGCTGTCTTTATACATACAGGGACTGTCATTCTGTGCTCTTGCGGCAGTCAGAATGCGGTTTAAGCTATGTGCGCTCTGTTCATTTCGTTAGGCGCACGCTGCCAAGAAATGGCGCCTAAAACTGGCGCTAACATTTAGCATGCTAACATCTAGCATGCTAACATCTGGCATGCTAACATCTAGCATGCTAACATCTAGCATGCTAACATCTAACATGCTAACATCTAGCATGCTAACATCTAGCATGCTAACATCTAGCATGCTAAAATCTAGCATGCTAACATCAAACATGCTAACATCTAGCATGCTAACATATAGCATGCTAACATCTAACATGCTAACATCTAGCATGCTAACATCTGCCTCTCAGTCAAGTCATTACCCCACAATACATGTGAGCTTAGGTCTGAATTCCCCCACTAACCCCAAACCAACTGTCACACACACACACCAGGGTGCCAGGGGGCCAGGGTGTTTCACCGCTGTCTTTATACATACAGGGACTGTCATTCTGTGCTCTTGCGGCAGTCAGAATGCGGTTTAAGCTATGTGCGCTCTGTTCATTTCGTTAGGCGCACGCTGCCAAGAAATGGCGCCTAAAACTGGCGCTAACATTTAGCATGCTAACATCTAGCATGCTAACATCTAGCATGCTAACATCTAGCATGCTAACATCTAGCATGCTAAAATCTAGCATGCTAACATCTAACATGCTAACATCTAGCATGCTAACATCTAGCATGCTAACATCTAGCATGCTAACATATAGCATGCTAATATCTAACATGCTAACATCTAGCATGCTAACATCTGCCTCTCAGTCAAGTCATTACCCCACAATACATGTGAGCTTAGGTCTGAATTCCCCCACTAACCCCAAACCAACTGTCACACACACACACCAGGGTGCCAGGGGGCCAGGGTGTTTCACCGCTGTCTTTATACATACAGGGACTGTCATTCTGTGCTCTTGCGGCAGTCAGAATGCGGTTTAAGCTATGTGCGCTCTGTTCATTTCGTTAGGCGCACGCTGCCAAGAAATGGCGCCTAAAACTGGCGCTAACATTTAGCATGCTAACATCTAGCATGCTAACATCTGGCATGCTAACATCTAGCATGCTAACATCTAGCATGCTAACATCTAACATGCTAACATCTAGCATGCTAACATCTAGCATGCTAACATCTAGCATGCTAAAATCTAGCATGCTAACATCAAACATGCTAACATCTAGCATGCTAACATATAGCATGCTAATATCTAACATGCTAACATCTAGCATGCTAACATCTGCCTCTCAGTCAAGTCATTACCCCACAATACATGTGAGCTTAGGTCTGAATTCCCCCACTAACCCCAAACCAACTGTCACACACACACACCAGGGTGCCAGGGGGCCAGGGTGTTTCACCGCTGTCTTTATACATACAGGGACTGTCATTCTGTGCTCTTGCGGCAGTCAGAATGCGGTTTAAGCTATGTGCGCTCTGTTCATTTCGTTAGGCGCACGCTGCCAAGAAATGGCGCCTAAAACTGGCGCTAACATTTAGCATGCTAACATCTAGCATGCTAACATCTAGCATGCTAACATCTAGCATGCTAACATCTAGCATGCTAAAATCTAGCATGCTAACATCTAACATGCTAACATCTAGCATGCTAACATCTAGCATGCTAACATCTAGCATGCTAACATATAGCATGCTAATATCTAACATGCTAACATCTAGCATGCTAACATCTGCCTCTCAGTCAAGTCATTACCCCACAATACATGTGAGCTTAGGTCTGAATTCCCCCACTAACCCCAAACCAACTCTCACACACACACACCAGGGTGCCAGGGTGTGTTTCACCGCTGTCTTTATACATACAGGGACTGTCATTCTGTGCTCTTGCGGCAGTCAGAATGCGGTTTAAGCTATGTGCGCTCTGTTCATTTCGTTAGGCGCACGCTGCCAAGAAATGGCGCCTAAAACTGGCGCTAACATTTAGCATGCTAACATCTAGCATGCTAACATCTAGCATGCTAACATCTAGCATGCTAACATCTAGCATGCTAAAATCTAGCATGCTAACATCTAACATGCTAACATCTAGCATGCTAACATCTAGCATGCTAACATCTAGCATGCTAACATATAGCATGCTAATATCTAACATGCTAACATCTAGCATGCTAACATATGCCTCTCAGTCAAGTCATTACCCCACAATACATGTGAGCTTAGGTCTGAATTCCCCCACTAACCCCAAACCAACTCTCACACACACACACCAGGGTGCCAGGGTGTGTTTCACCGCTGTCTTTATACATACAGGGACTGTCATTCTGTGCTCTTGCGGCAGTCAGAATGCGGTTTAAGCTATGTGCGCTCTGTTCATTTCGTTAGGCGCACGCTGCCAAGAAATGGCGCCTAAAACTGGCGCTAACATTTAGCATGCTAACATCTAGCTTGCTAACATCTGGCATGCTAACATCTAGCATGCTAACATCTAGCATGCTAACATCTAACATGCTAACATCTAGCATGCTAACATCTAGCATGCTAAAATCTAGCATGCTAACATCTAACATGCTAACATCTAGCATGCTAACATCTAGCATGCTAACATCTAGCATGCTAACATATAGCATGCTAATATCTAACATGCTAACATCTAGCATGCTAACATCTGCCTCTCAGTCAAGTCATTACCCCACAATACATGTGAGCTTAGGTCTGAATTCCCCCACTAACCCCAAACCAACTGTCACACACACACACCAGGGTGCCAGGGTGTGTTTCACCGCTGTCTTTATACATACAGGGACTGTCATTCTGTGCTCTTGCGGCAGTCAGAATGCGGTTTAAGCTATGTGCGCTCTGTTCATTTCGTTAGGCGCACGCTGCCAAGAAATGGCGCCTAAAACTGGCGCTAACATTTAGCATGCTAACATCTAGCATGCTAACATCTAGCATGCTAACATCTAGCATGCTAACATCTAGCATGCTAAAATCTAGCATGCTAACATCTAGCATGCTAACATCTAGCATGCTAACATCTAGCATGCTAACATCTAGCATGCTAACATATAGCATGCTAATATCTAACATGCTAACATCTAGCATGCTAACATCTGCCTCTCAGTCAAGTCATTACCCCACAATACATGTGAGCTTAGGTCTGAATTCCCCCACTAACCCCAAACCAACTGTCACACACACACACCAGGGTGCCAAGGGGCCAGGGTGTTTCACCGCTGTCTTTATACATACAGGGACTGTCATTCTGTGCTCTTGCGGCAGTCAGAATGCGGTTTAAGCTATGTGCGCTCTGTTCATTTCGTTAGGCGCACGCTGCCAAGAAATGGCGCCTAAAACTGGCGCTAACATTTAGCATGCTAACATCTAGCATGCTAACATCTGGCATGCTAACATCTAGCATGCTAACATCTAGCATGCTAACATCTAACATGCTAACATCTAGCATGCTAACATCTAGCATGCTAACATCTAGCATGCTAAAATCTAGCATGCTAACATCAAACATGCTAACATCTAGCATGCTAACATATAGCATGCTAATATCTAACATGCTAACATCTAGCATGCTAACATCTGCCTCTCAGTCAAGTCATTACCCCACAATACATGTGAGCTTAGGTCTGAATTCCCCCACTAACCCCAAACCAACTGTCACACACACACACCAGGGTGCCAGGGGGCCAGGGTGTTTCACCGCTGTCTTTATACATACAGGGACTGTCATTCTGTGCTCTTGCGGCAGTCAGAATGCGGTTTAAGCTATGTGCGCTCTGTTCATTTCGTTAGGCGCACGCTGCCAAGAAATGGCGCCTAAAACTGGCGCTAACATTTAGCATGCTAACATCTAGCATGCTAACATCTAGCATGCTAACATCTAGCATGCTAACATCTAGCATGCTAAAATCTAGCATGCTAACATCTAACATGCTAACATCTAGCATGCTAACATCTAGCATGCTAACATCTAGCATGCTAACATATAGCATGCTAATATCTAACATGCTAACATCTAGCATGCTAACATCTGCCTCTCAGTCAAGTCATTACCCCACAATACATGTGAGCTTAGGTCTGAATTCCCCCACTAACCCCAAACCAACTCTCACACACACACACCAGGGTGCCAGGGTGTGTTTCACCGCTGTCTTTATACATACAGGGACTGTCATTCTGTGCTCTTGCGGCAGTCAGAATGCGGTTTAAGCTATGTGCGCTCTGTTCATTTCGTTAGGCGCACGCTGCCAAGAAATGGCGCCTAAAACTGGCGCTAACATTTAGCATGCTAACATCTAGCATGCTAACATCTAGCATGCTAACATCTAGCATGCTAACATCTAGCATGCTAAAATCTAGCATGCTAACATCTAACATGCTAACATCTAGCATGCTAACATCTAGCATGCTAACATCTAGCATGCTAACATATAGCATGCTAATATCTAACATGCTAACATCTAGCATGCTAACATCTGCCTCTCAGTCAAGTCATTACCCCACAATACATGTGAGCTTAGGTCTGAATTCCCCCACTAACCCCAAACCAACTGTCACACACACACACCAGGGTGCCAGGGGGCCAGGGTGTTTCACCGCTGTCTTTATACATACAGGGACTGTCATTCTGTGCTCTTGCGGCAGTCAGAATGCGGTTTAAGCTATGTGCGCTCTGTTCATTTCGTTAGGCGCACGCTGCCAAGAAATGGCGCCTAAAACTGGCGCTAACATTTAGCATGCTAACATCTAGCATGCTAACATCTGGCATGCTAACATCTAGCATGCTAACATCTAGCATGCTAACATCTAACATGCTAACATCTAGCATGCTAACATCTAGCATGCTAACATCTAGCATGCTAAAATCTAGCATGCTAACATCAAACATGCTAACATCTAGCATGCTAACATATAGCATGCTAATATCTAACATGCTAACATCTAGCATGCTAACATCTGCCTCTCAGTCAAGTCATTACCCCACAATACATGTGAGCTTAGGTCTGAATTCCCCCACTAACCCCAAACCAACTGTCACACACACACACCAGGGTGCCAGGGGGCCAGGGTGTTTCACCGCTGTCTTTATACATACAGGGACTGTCATTCTGTGCTCTTGCGGCAGTCAGAATGCGGTTTAAGCTATGTGCGCTCTGTTCATTTCGTTAGGCGCACGCTGCCAAGAAATGGCGCCTAAAACTGGCGCTAACATTTAGCATGCTAACATCTAGCATGCTAACATCTAGCATGCTAACATCTAGCATGCTAACATCTAGCATGCTAAAATCTAGCATGCTAACATCTAACATGCTAACATCTAGCATGCTAACATCTAGCATGCTAACATCTAGCATGCTAACATATAGCATGCTAATATCTAACATGCTAACATCTAGCATGCTAACATCTGCCTCTCAGTCAAGTCATTACCCCACAATACATGTGAGCTTAGGTCTGAATTCCCCCACTAACCCCAAACCAACTCTCACACACACACACCAGGGTGCCAGGGTGTGTTTCACCGCTGTCTTTATACATACAGGGACTGTCATTCTGTGCTCTTGCGGCAGTCAGAATGCGGTTTAAGCTATGTGCGCTCTGTTCATTTCGTTAGGCGCACGCTGCCAAGAAATGGCGCCTAAAACTGGCGCTAACATTTAGCATGCTAACATCTAGCTTGCTAACATCTGGCATGCTAACATCTAGCATGCTAACATCTAGCATGCTAACATCTAACATGCTAACATCTAGCATGCTAACATCTAGCATGCTAAAATCTAGCATGCTAACATCAAACATGCTAACATCTAGCATGCTAACATCTAGCATGCTAACATCTAGCATGCTAACATCTAGCATGCTAACATCTAGCATGCTAACATCTGCCTCTCAGTCAAGTCATTACCCCACAATACATGTGAGCTTAGGTCTGAATTCCCCCACTAACCCCAAACCAACTGTCACACACACACACCAGGGTGCCAGGGTGTATTTCACCGCTGTCTTTATACATACAGGGACTGTCATTCTGTGCTCTTGCGGCAGTCAGAATGCGGTTTAAGCTATGTGCGCTCTGTTCATTTCGTTAGGCGCACGCTGCCAAGAAATGGCGCCTAAAACTGGCGCTAACATTTAGCATGCTAACATCTAGCATGCTAACATCTGGCATGCTAACATCTAGCATGCTAACATCTAGCATGCTAACATCTAACATGCTAACATCTAGCATGCTAACATCTAGCATGCTAACATCTAGCATGCTAAAATCTAGCATGCTAACATCAAACATGCTAACATCTAGCATGCTAACATATAGCATGCTAATATCTAACATGCTAACATCTAGCATGCTAACATCTGCCTCTCAGTCAAGTCATTACCCCACAATACATGTGAGCTGAGGTCTGAATTCCCCCACTAACCCCAAACCAACTGTCACACACACACACCAGGGTGCCAGGGGGCCAGGGTGTTTCACCGCTGTCTTTATACATACAGGGACTGTCATTCTGTGCTCTTGCGGCAGTCAGAATGCGGTTTAAGCTATGTGCGCTCTGTTCATTTCGTTAGGCGCACGCTGCCAAGAAATGGCGCCTAAAACTGGCGCTAACATTTAGCATGCTAACATCTAGCATGCTAACATCTAGCATGCTAACATCTAGCATGCTAACATCTAGCATGCTAAAATCTAGCATGCTAACATCTAACATGCTAACATCTAGCATGCTAACATCTAGCATGCTAACATCTAGCATGCTAACATATAGCATGCTAATATCTAACATGCTAACATCTAGCATGCTAACATCTGCCTCTCAGTCAAGTCATTACCCCACAATACATGTGAGCTTAGGTCTGAATTCCCCCACTAACCCCAAACCAACTCTCACACACACACACCAGGGTGCCAGGGTGTGTTTCACCGCTGTCTTTATACATACAGGGACTGTCATTCTGTGCTCTTGCGGCAGTCAGAATGCGGTTTAAGCTATGTGCGCTCTGTTCATTTCGTTAGGCGCACGCTGCCAAGAAATGGCGCCTAAAACTGGCGCTAACATTTAGCATGCTAACATCTAGCATGCTAACATCTAGCATGCTAACATCTAGCATGCTAACATCTAGCATGCTAAAATCTAGCATGCTAACATCTAACATGCTAACATCTAGCATGCTAACATCTAGCATGCTAACATCTAGCATGCTAACATATAGCATGCTAATATCTAACATGCTAACATCTAGCATGCTAACATCTGCCTCTCAGTCAAGTCATTACCCCACAATACATGTGAGCTTAGGTCTGAATTCCCCCACTAACCCCAAACCAACTGTCACACACACACACCAGGGTGCCAGGGGGCCAGGGTGTTTCACCGCTGTCTTTATACATACAGGGACTGTCATTCTGTGCTCTTGCGGCAGTCAGAATGCGGTTTAAGCTATGTGCGCTCTGTTCATTTCGTTAGGCGCACGCTGCCAAGAAATGGCGCCTAAAACTGGCGCTAACATTTAGCATGCTAACATCTAGCATGCTAACATCTAGCATGCTAACATCTAGCATGCTAACATCTAGCATGCTAAAATCTAGCATGCTAACATCTAACATGCTAACATCTAGCATGCTAACATCTAGCATGCTAACATCTAGCATGCTAACATATAGCATGCTAATATCTAACATGCTAACATCTAGCATGCTAACATCTGCCTCTCAGTCAAGTCATTACCCCACAATACATGTGAGCTTAGGTCTGAATTCCCCCACTAACCCCAAACCAACTCTCACACACACACACCAGGGTGCCAGGGTGTGTTTCACCGCTGTCTTTATACATACAGGGACTGTCATTCTGTGCTCTTGCGGCAGTCAGAATGCGGTTTAAGCTATGTGCGCTCTGTTCATTTCGTTAGGCGCACGCTGCCAAGAAATGGCGCCTAAAACTGGCGCTAACATTTAGCATGCTAACATCTAGCTTGCTAACATCTGGCATGCTAACATCTAGCATGCTAACATCTAGCATGCTAACATCTAACATGCTAACATCTAGCATGCTAACATCTAGCATGCTAAAATCTAGCATGCTAACATCAAACATGCTAACATCTAGCATGCTAACATCTAGCATGCTAACATCTAGCATGCTAACATCTAGCATGCTAACATCTAGCATGCTAAAATCTAGCATGCTAACATATAGCATGCTAATATCTAACATGCTAACATCTACCATGCTAACATCTGCCTCTCAGTCAAGTCATTACCCCACAATACATGTGAGATTAGGTCTGAATTCCCCCACTAACCCCAAACCAACTGTCACACACACACACCAGGGTGCCAGGGTGTATTTCACCGCTGTCTTTATACATACAGGGACTGTCATTCTGTGCTCTTGCGGCAGTCAGAATGCGGTTTAAGCTATGTGCGCTCTGTTCATTTCGTTAGGCGCACGCTGCCAAGAAATGGCGCCTAAAACTGGCGCTAACATTTAGCATGCTAACATCTAGCATGCTAACATCTGGCATGCTAACATCTAGCATGCTAACATCTAGCATGCTAACATCTAACATGCTAACATCTAGCATGCTAACATCTAGCATGCTAACATCTAGCATGCTAAAATCTAGCATGCTAACATCAAACATGCTAACATCTAGCATGCTAACATATAGCATGCTAATATCTAACATGCTAACATCTAGCATGCTAACATCTGCCTCTCAGTCAAGTCATTACCCCACAATACATGTGAGCTTAGGTCTGAATTCCCCCACTAACCCCAAACCAACTGTCACACACACACACCAGGGTGCCAGGGGGCCAGGGTGTTTCACCGCTGTCTTTATACATACAGGGACTGTCATTCTGTGCTCTTGCGGCAGTCAGAATGCGGTTTAAGCTATGTGCGCTCTGTTCATTTCGTTAGGCGCACGCTGCCAAGAAATGGCGCCTAAAACTGGCGCTAACATTTAGCATGCTAACATCTAGCATGCTAACATCTAGCATGCTAACATCTAGCATGCTAACATCTAGCATGCTAAAATCTAGCATGCTAACATCTAACATGCTAACATCTAGCATGCTAACATCTAGCATGCTAACATCTAGCATGCTAACATATAGCATGCTAATATCTAACATGCTAACATCTAGCATGCTAACATCTGCCTCTCAGTCAAGTCATTACCCCACAATACATGTGAGCTTAGGTCTGAATTCCCCCACTAACCCCAAACCAACTGTCACACACACACACCAGGGTGCCAGGGTGTGTTTCACCGCTGTCTTTATACATACAGGGACTGTCATTCTGTGCTCTTGCGGCAGTCAGAATGCGGTTTAAGCTATGTGCGCTCTGTTCATTTCGTTAGGCGCACGCTGCCAAGAAATGGCGCCTAAAACTGGCGCTAACATTTAGCATGCTAACATCTAGCATGCTAACATCTAGCATGCTAACATCTAGCATGCTAACATCTAGCATGCTAAAATCTAGCATGCTAACATCTAACATGCTAACATCTAGCATGCTAACATCTAGCAAGCTAACATCTAGCATGCTAACATATAGCATGCTAATATCTAACATGCTAACATCTAGCATGCTAACATCTGCCTCTCAGTCAAGTCATTACCCCACAATACATGTGAGCTTAGGTCTGAATTCCCCCACTAACCCCAAACCAACTGTCACACACACACACCAGGGTGCCAGGGGGCCAGGGTGTTTCACCGCTGTCTTTATACATACAGGGACTGTCATTCTGTGCTCTTGCGGCAGTCAGAATGCGGTTTAAGCTATGTGCGCTCTGTTCATTTCGTTAGGCGCACGCTGCCAAGAAATGGCGCCTAAAACTGGCGCTAACATTTAGCATGCTAACATCTAGCATGCTAACATCTGGCATGCTAACATCTAGCATGCTAACATCTAGCATGCTAACATCTAACATGCTAACATCTAGCATGCTAACATCTAGCATGCTAACATCTAGCATGCTAAAATCTAGCATGCTAACATCAAACATGCTAACATCTAGCATGCTAACATATAGCATGCTAATATCTAACATGCTAACATCTAGCATGCTAACATCTGCCTCTCAGTCAAGTCATTACCCCACAATACATGTGAGCTTAGGTCTGAATTCCCCCACTAACCCCAAACCAACTGTCACACACACACACCAGGGTGCCAGGGGGCCAGGGTGTTTCACCGCTGTCTTTATACATACAGGGACTGTCATTCTGTGCTCTTGCGGCAGTCAGAATGCGGTTTAAGCTATGTGCGCTCTGTTCATTTCGTTAGGCGCACGCTGCCAAGAAATGGCGCCTAAAACTGGCGCTAACATTTAGCATGCTAACATCTAGCATGCTAACATCTAGCATGCTAACATCTAGCATGCTAACATCTAGCATGCTAAAATCTAGCATGCTAACATCTAACATGCTAACATCTAGCATGCTAACATCTAGCATGCTAACATCTAGCATGCTAACATATAGCATGCTAATATCTAACATGCTAACATCTAGCATGCTAACATCTGCCTCTCAGTCAAGTCATTACCCCACAATACATGTGAGCTTAGGTCTGAATTCCCCCACTAACCCCAAACCAACTGTCACACACACACACCAGGGTGCCAGGGTGTGTTTCACCGCTGTCTTTATACATACAGGGACTGTCATTCTGTGCTCTTGCGGCAGTCAGAATGCGGTTTAAGCTATGTGCGCTCTGTTCATTTCGTTAGGCGCACGCTGCCAAGAAATGGCGCCTAAAACTGGCGCTAACATTTAGCATGCTAACATCTAGCATGCTAACATCTAGCATGCTAACATCTAGCATGCTAACATCTAGCATGCTAAAATCTAGCATGATAACATCTAACATGCTAACATCTAGCATGCTAACATCTAGCATGCTAACATATAGCATGCTAATATCTAACATGCTAACATCTAGCATGCTAACATCTGCCTCTCAGTCAAGTCATTACCCCACAATACATGTGAGCTTAGGTCTGAATTCCCCCACTAACCCCAAACCAACTGTCACACACACACACCAGGGTGCCAGGGGGCCAGGGTGTTTCACCGCTGTCTTTATACATACAGGGACTGTCATTCTGTGCTCTTGCGGCAGTCAGAATGCGGTTTAAGCTATGTGCGCTCTGTTCATTTCGTTAGGCGCACGCTGCCAAGAAATGGCGCCTAAAACTGGCGCTAACATTTAGCATGCTAACATCTAGCATGCTAACATCTGGCATGCTAACATCTAGCATGCTAACATCTAGCATGCTAACATCTAACATGCTAACATCTAGCATGCTAACATCTAGCATGCTAACATCTAGCATGCTAAAATCTAGCATGCTAACATCAAACATGCTAACATCTAGCATGCTAACATATAGCATGCTAATATCTAACATGCTAACATCTAGCATGCTAACATCTGCCTCTCAGTCAAGTCATTACCCCACAATACATGTGAGCTTAGGTCTGAATTCCCCCACTAACCCCAAACCAACTGTCACACACACACACCAGGGTGCCAGGGGGCCAGGGTGTTTCACCGCTGTCTTTATACATACAGGGACTGTCATTCTGTGCTCTTGCGGCAGTCAGAATGCGGTTTAAGCTATGTGCGCTCTGTTCATTTCGTTAGGCGCACGCTGCCAAGAAATGGCGCCTAAAACTGGCGCTAACATTTAGCATGCTAACATCTAGCATGCTAACATCTAGCATGCTAACATCTAGCATGCTAACATCTAGCATGCTAAAATCTAGCATGCTAACATCTAACATGCTAACATCTAGCATGCTAACATCTAGCATGCTAACATCTAGCATGCTAACATATAGCATGCTAATATCTAACATGCTAACATCTAGCATGCTAACATCTGCCTCTCAGTCAAGTCATTACCCCACAATACATGTGAGCTTAGGTCTGAATTCCCCCACTAACCCCAAACCAACTCTCACACACACACACCAGGGTGCCAGGGTGTGTTTCACCGCTGTCTTTATACATACAGGGACTGTCATTCTGTGCTCTTGCGGCAGTCAGAATGCGGTTTAAGCTATGTGCGCTCTGTTCATTTCGTTAGGCGCACGCTGCCAAGAAATGGCGCCTAAAACTGGCGCTAACATTTAGCATGCTAACATCTAGCATGCTAACATCTAGCATGCTAACATCTAGCATGCTAACATCTAGCATGCTAAAATCTAGCATGCTAACATCTAACATGCTAACATCTAGCATGCTAACATCTAGCATGCTAACATCTAGCATGCTAACATCTAGCATGCTAATATCTAACATGCTAACATCTAGCATGCTAACATCTGCCTCTCAGTCAAGTCATTACCCCACAATACATGTGAGCTTAGGTCTGAATTCCCCCACTAACCCCAAACCAACTCTCACACACACACACCAGGGTGCCAGGGTGTGTTTCACCGCTGTCTTTATACATACAGGGACTGTCATTCTGTGCTCTTGCGGCAGTCAGAATGCGGTTTAAGCTATGTGCGCTCTGTTCATTTCGTTAGGCGCACGCTGCCAAGAAATGGCGCCTAAAACTGGCGCTAACATTTAGCATGCTAACATCTAGCATGCTAACATCTAGCATGCTAACATCTAGCATGCTAACATCTAGCATGCTAAAATCTAGCATGCTAACATCTGCCTCTCAGTCAAGTCATTACCCCACAATACATGTGAGCTTAGGTCTGAATTCCCCCACTAACCCCAAACCAACTCTCACACACACACACCAGGGTGCCAGGGTGTGTTTCACCGCTGTCTTTATACATACAGGGACTGTCATTCTGTGCTCTTGCGGCAGTCAGAATGCGGTTTAAGCTATGTGCGCTCTGTTCATTTCGTTAGGCGCACGCTGCCAAGAAATGGCGCCTAAAACTGGCGCTAACATTTAGCATGCTAACATCTAGCATGCTAACATCTGGCATGCTAACATCTAGCATGCTAACATCTAGCATGCTAACATCTAACATGCTAACATCTAGCATGCTAACATCTAGCATGCTAACATCTAGCATGCTAAAATCTAGCATGCTAACATCAAACATGCTAACATCTAGCATGCTAACATATAGCATGCTAATATCTAACATGCTAACATCTAGCATGCTAACATCTGCCTCTCAGTCAAGTCATTACCCCACAATACATGTGAGCTTAGGTCTGAATTCCCCCACTAACCCCAAACCAACTGTCACACACACACACCAGGGTGCCAGGGGGCCAGGGTGTTTCACCGCTGTCTTTATACATACAGGGACTGTCATTCTGTGCTCTTGCGGCAGTCAGAATGCGGTTTAAGCTATGTGCGCTCTGTTCATTTCGTTAGGCGCACGCTGCCAAGAAATGGCGCCTAAAACTGGCGCTAACATTTAGCATGCTAACATCTAGCATGCTAACATCTAGCATGCTAACATCTAGCATGCTAACATCTAGCATGCTAAAATCTAGCATGCTAACATCTAACATGCTAACATCTAGCATGCTAACATCTAGCATGCTAACATCTAGCATGCTAACATATAGCATGCTAATATCTAACATGCTAACATCTAGCATGCTAACATCTGCCTCTCAGTCAAGTCATTACCCCACAATACATGTGAGCTTAGGTCTGAATTCCCCCACTAACCCCAAACCAACTCTCACACACACACACCAGGGTGCCAGGGTGTGTTTCACCGCTGTCTTTATACATACAGGGACTGTCATTCTGTGCTCTTGCGGCAGTCAGAATGCGGTTTAAGCTATGTGCGCTCTGTTCATTTCGTTAGGCGCACGCTGCCAAGAAATGGCGCCTAAAACTGGCGCTAACATTTAGCATGCTAACATCTAGCATGCTAACATCTAGCATGCTAACATCTAGCATGCTAACATCTAGCATGCTAAAATCTAGCATGCTAACATCTAACATGCTAACATCTAGCATGCTAACATCTAGCATGCTAACATCTAGCATGCTAACATATAGCATGCTAATATCTAACATGCTAACATCTAGCATGCTAACATCTGCCTCTCAGTCAAGTCATTACCCCACAATACATGTGAGCTTAGGTCTGAATTCCCCCACTAACCCCAAACCAACTCTCACACACACACACCAGGGTGCCAGGGTGTGTTTCACCGCTGTCTTTATACATACAGGGACTGTCATTCTGTGCTCTTGCGGCAGTCAGAATGCGGTTTAAGCTATGTGCGCTCTGTTCATTTCGTTAGGCGCACGCTGCCAAGAAATGGCGCCTAAAACTGGCGCTAACATTTAGCATGCTAACATCTAGCTTGCTAACATCTGGCATGCTAACATCTAGCATGCTAACATCTAGCATGCTAACATCTAACATGCTAACATCTAGCATGCTAACATCTAGCATGCTAAAATCTAGCATGCTAACATCAAACATGCTAACATCTAGCATGCTAACATCTAGCATGCTAACATCTAGCATGCTAACATCTAGCATGCTAACATCTAGCATGCTAAATCTAGCATGCTAACATATAGCATGCTAATATCTAACATGCTAACATCTACCATGCTAACATCTGCCTCTCAGTCAAGTCATTACCCCACAATACATGTGAGATTAGGTCTGAATTCCCCCACTAACCCCAAACCAACTGTCACACACACACACCAGGGTGCCAGGGTGTATTTCACCGCTGTCTTTATACATACAGGGACTGTCATTCTGTGCTCTTGCGGCAGTCAGAATGCGGTTTAAGCTATGTGCGCTCTGTTCATTTCGTTAGGCGCACGCTGCCAAGAATGGCGCCTAAAACTGGTCGCTAACATTTAGCATGCTAACATCTAGCATGCTAACATCTGGCATGCTAACATCTAGCATGCTAACATCTAGCATGCTAACATCTAACATGCTAACATCTAGCATGCTAACATCTAGCATGCTAACATCTAGCATGCTAAAATCTAGCATGCTAACATCAAACATGCTAACATCTAGCATGCTAACATATAGCATGCTAATATCTAACATGCTAACATCTAGCATGCTAACATCTGCCTCTCAGTCAAGTCATTACCCCACAATACATGTGAGCTTAGGTCTGAATTCCCCCACTAACCCCAAACCAACTGTCACACACACACACCAGGGTGCCAGGGGGCCAGGGTGTTTCACCGCTGTCTTTATACATACAGGGACTGTCATTCTGTGCTCTTGCGGCAGTCAGAATGCGGTTTAAGCTATGTGCGCTCTGTTCATTTCGTTAGGCGCACGCTGCCAAGAAATGGCGCCTAAAACTGGCGCTAACATTTAGCATGCTAACATCTAGCATGCTAACATCTAGCATGCTAACATCTAGCATGCTAACATCTAGCATGCTAAAATCTAGCATGCTAACATCTAACATGCTAACATCTAGCATGCTAACATCTAGCATGCTAACATCTAGCATGCTAACATATAGCATGCTAATATCTAGCATGCTAACATCTAACATGCTAACATCTGCCTCTCAGTCAAGTCATTACCCCACAATACATGTGAGCTTAGGTCTGAATTCCCCCACTAACCCCAAAACCAACTGTCACACACACACACCAGGGTGCCAGGGTGTGTTTCACCGCTGTCTTTATACATACAGGGACTGTCATTCTGTGCTCTTGCGGCAGTCAGAATGCGGTTTAAGCTATGTGCGCTCTGTTCATTTCGTTAGGCGCACGCTGCCAAGAAATGGCGCCTAAAACTGGCGCTAACATTTAGCATGCTAACATCTAGCATGCTAACATCTAGCATGCTAACATCTAGCATGCTAACATCTAGCATGCTAAAATCTAGCATGCTAACATCTAACATGCTAACATCTAGCATGCTAACATCTAGCATGCTAACATCTAGCATGCTAACATATAGCATGCTAATATCTAACATGCTAACATCTAGCATGCTAACATCTGCCTCTCAGTCAAGTCATTACCCCACAATACATGTGAGCTTAGGTCTGAATTCCCCCACTAACCCCAAACCAACTGTCACACACACACACCAGGGTGCCAGGGTGTGTTTCACCGCTGTCTTTATACATACAGGGACTGTCATTCTGTGCTCTTGCGGCAGTCAGAATGCGGTTTAAGCTATGTGCGCTCTGTTCATTTCGTTAGGCGCACGCTGCCAAGAAATGGCGCCTAAAACTGGCGCTAACATTTAGCATGCTAACATCTAGCATGCTAACATCTAGCATGCTAACATCTAGCATGCTAACATCTAGCATGCTAAAATCTAGCATGATAACATCTAACATGCTAACATCTAGCATGCTAACATCTAGCATGCTAACATATAGCATGCTAATATCTAACATGCTAACATCTAGCATGCTAACATCTGCCTCTCAGTCAAGTCATTACCCCACAATACATGTGAGCTTAGGTCTGAATTCCCCCACTAACCCCAAACCAACTGTCACACACACACACCAGGGTGCCAGGGGGCCAGGGTGTTTCACCGCTGTCTTTATACATACAGGGACTGTCATTCTGTGCTCTTGCGGCAGTCAGAATGCGGTTTAAGCTATGTGCGCTCTGTTCATTTCGTTAGGCGCACGCTGCCAAGAAATGGCGCCTAAAACTGGCGCTAACATTTAGCATGCTAACATCTAGCATGCTAACATCTGTCATGCTAACATCTAGCATGCTAACATCTAGCATGCTAACATCTAACATGCTAACATCTAGCATGCTAACATCTAGCATGCTAACATCTAGCATGCTAAAATCTAGCATGCTAACATCAAACATGCTAACATCTAGCATGCTAACATATAGCATGCTAATATCTAACATGCTAACATCTAGCATGCTAACATCTGCCTCTCAGTCAAGTCATTACCCCACAATACATGTGAGCTTAGGTCTGAATTCCCCCACTAACCCCAAACCAACTGTCACACACACACACCAGGGTGCCAGGGGGCCAGGGTGTTTCACCGCTGTCTTTATACATACAGGGACTGTCATTCTGTGCTCTTGCGGCAGTCAGAATGCGGTTTAAGCTATGTGCGCTCTGTTCATTTCGTTAGGCGCACGCTGCCAAGAAATGGCGCCTAAAACTGGCGCTAACATTTAGCATGCTAACATCTAGCATGCTAACATCTAGCATGCTAACATCTAGCATGCTAACATCTAGCATGCTAAAATCTAGCATGCTAACATCTAACATGCTAACATCTAGCATGCTAACATCTAGCATGCTAACATCTAGCATGCTAACATATAGCATGCTAATATCTAACATGCTAACATCTAGCATGCTAACATCTGCCTCTCAGTCAAGTCATTACCCCACAATACATGTGAGCTTAGGTCTGAATTCCCCCACTAACCCCAAACCAACTCTCACACACACACACCAGGGTGCCAGGGTGTGTTTCACCGCTGTCTTTATACATACAGGGACTGTCATTCTGTGCTCTTGCGGCAGTCAGAATGCGGTTTAAGCTATGTGCGCTCTGTTCATTTCGTTAGGCGCACGCTGCCAAGAAATGGCGCCTAAAACTGGCGCTAACATTTAGCATGCTAACATCTAGCATGCTAACATCTAGCATGCTAACATCTAGCATGCTAACATCTAGCATGCTAAAATCTAGCATGCTAACATCTAACATGCTAACATCTAGCATGCTAACATCTAGCATGCTAACATCTAGCATGCTAACATATAGCATGCTAATATCTAACATGCTAACATCTAGCATGCTAACATCTGCCTCTCAGTCAAGTCATTACCCCACAATACATGTGAGCTTAGGTCTGAATTCCCCCACTAACCCCAAACCAACTCTCACACACACACACCAGGGTGCCAGGGTGTGTTTCACCGCTGTCTTTATACATACAGGGACTGTCATTCTGTGCTCTTGCGGCAGTCAGAATGCGGTTTAAGCTATGTGCGCTCTGTTCATTTCGTTAGGCGCACGCTGCCAAGAAATGGCGCCTAAAACTGGCGCTAACATTTAGCATGCTAACATCTAGCATGCTAACATCTGGCATGCTAACATCTAGCATGCTAACATCTAGCATGCTAACATCTAACATGCTAACATCTAGCATGCTAACATCTAGCATGCTAACATCTAGCATGCTAAAATCTAGCATGCTAACATCAAACATGCTAACATCTAGCATGCTAACATCTAGCATGCTAACATCTAGCATGCTAACATCTAGCATGCTAACATCTAGCATGCTAACATCTAGCATGCTAACATATAGCATGCTAATATCTAACATGCTAACATCTACCATGCTAACATCTGCCTCTCAGTCAAGTCATTACCCCACAATACATGTGAGATTAGGTCTGAATTCCCCCACTAACCCCAAACCAACTGTCACACACACACACCAGGGTGCCAGGGTGTATTTCACCGCTGTCTTTATACATACAGGGACTGTCATTCTGTGCTCTTGCGGCAGTCAGAATGCGGTTTAAGCTATGTGCGCTCTGTTCATTTCGTTAGGCGCACGCTGCCAAGAAATGGCGCCTAAAACTGGCGCTAACATTTAGCATGCTAACATCTAGCATGCTAACATCTGGCATGCTAACATCTAGCATGCTAACATCTAGCATGCTAACATCTAGCATGCTAACATCTGCCTCTCAGTCAAGTCATTACCCCACAATACATGTGAGCTTAGGTCTGAATTCCCCCACTAACCCCAAACCAACTCTCACACACACACACCAGGGTGCCAGGGTGTGTTTCACCGCTGTCTTTATACATACAGGGACTGTCATTCTGTGCTCTTGCGGCAGTCAGAATGCGGTTTAAGCTATGTGCGCTCTGTTCATTTCGTTAGGCGCACGCTGCCAAGAAATGGCGCCTAAAACTGGCGCTAACATTTAGCATGCTAACATCTAGCATGCTAACATCTGGCATGCTAACATCTAGCATGCTAACATCTAGCATGCTAACATCTAACATGCTAACATCTAGCATGCTAACATCTAGCATGCTAACATCTAGCATGCTAAAATCTAGCATGCTAACATCAAACATGCTAACATCTAGCATGCTAACATCTAGCATGCTAACATCTAGCATGCTAACATATAGCATGCTAATATCTAACATGCTAACATCTACCATGCTAACATCTGCCTCTCAGTCAAGTCATTACCCCACAATACATGTGAGCTTAGGTCTGAATTCCCCCACTAACCCCAAACCAACTCTCACACACACACACCAGGGTGCCAGGGTGTGTTTCACCGCTGTCTTTATACATACAGGGACTGTCATTCTGTGCTCTTGCGGCAGTCAGAATGCGGTTTAAGCTATGTGCGCTCTGTTCATTTCGTTAGGCGCACGCTGCCAAGAAATGGCGCCTAAAACTGGCGCTAACATTTAGCATGCTAACATCTAGCATGCTAACATCTGGCATGCTAACATCTAGCATGCTAACATCTAGCATGCTAACATCTAACATGCTAACATCTAGCATGCTAACATCTAGCATGCTAACATCTAGCATGCTAAAATCTAGCATGCTAACATCAAACATGCTAACATCTAGCATGCTAACATATAGCATGCTAATATCTAACATGCTAACATCTAGCATGCTAACATCTGCCTCTCAGTCAAGTCATTACCCCACAATACATGTGAGCTTAGGTCTGAATTCCCCCACTAACCCCAAACCAACTGTCACACACACACACCAGGGTGCCAGGGGGCCAGGGTGTTTCACCGCTGTCTTTATACATACAGGGACTGTCATTCTGTGCTCTTGCGGCAGTCAGAATGCGGTTTAAGCTATGTGCGCTCTGTTCATTTCGTTAGGCGCACGCTGCCAAGAAATGGCGCCTAAAACTGGCGCTAACATTTAGCATGCTAACATCTAGCATGCTAACATCTAGCATGCTAACATCTAGCATGCTAACATCTAGCATGCTAAAATCTAGCATGCTAACATCTAACATGCTAACATCTAGCATGCTAACATCTAGCATGCTAACATCTAGCATGCTAACATATAGCATGCTAATATCTAACATGCTAACATCTAGCATGCTAACATCTGCCTCTCAGTCAAGTCATTACCCCACAATACATGTGAGCTTAGGTCTGAATTCCCCCACTAACCCCAAACCAACTGTCACACACACACACCAGGGTGCCAGGGTGTGTTTCACCGCTGTCTTTATACATACAGGGACTGTCATTCTGTGCTCTTGCGGCAGTCAGAATGCGGTTTAAGCTATGTGCGCTCTGTTCATTTCGTTAGGCGCACGCTGCCAAGAAATGGCGCCTAAAACTGGCGCTAACATTTAGCATGCTAACATCTAGCATGCTAACATCTAGCATGCTAACATCTAGCATGCTAACATCTAGCATGCTAAAATCTAGCATGCTAACATCAAACATGCTAACATCTAGCATGCTAACATCTAGCATGCTAACATCTAGCATGCTAACATCTAACATGCTAACATCTAGCATGCTAACATCTAGCATGCTAACATCTAGCATGCTAAAATCTAGCATGCTAACATCAAACATGCTAACATCTAGCATGCTAACATCTAGCATGCTAACATCTAGCATGCTAACATCTAGCATGCTAACATCTAGCATGCTAACATCTAGCATGCTAACATATAGCATGCTAATATCTAACATGCTAACATCTACCATGCTAACATCTGCCTCTCAGTCAAGTCATTACCCCACAATACATGTGAGATTAGGTCTGAATTCCCCCACTAACCCCAAACCAACTGTCACACACACACACCAGGGTGCCAGGGTGTATTTCACCGCTGTCTTTATACATACAGGGACTGTCATTCTGTGCTCTTGCGGCAGTCAGAATGCGGTTTAAGCTATGTGCGCTCTGTTCATTTCGTTAGGCGCACGCTGCCAAGAAATGGCGCCTAAAACTGGCGCTAACATTTAGCATGCTAACATCTAGCATGCTAACATCTGGCATGCTAACATCTAGCATGCTAACATCTAGCATGCTAACATCTAGCATGCTAACATCTGCCTCTCAGTCAAGTCATTACCCCACAATACATGTGAGCTTAGGTCTGAATTCCCCCACTAACCCCAAACCAACTCTCACACACACACACCAGGGTGCCAGGGTGTGTTTCACCGCTGTCTTTATACATACAGGGACTGTCATTCTGTGCTCTTGCGGCAGTCAGAATGCGGTTTAAGCTATGTGCGCTCTGTTCATTTCGTTAGGCGCACGCTGCCAAGAAATGGCGCCTAAAACTGGCGCTAACATTTAGCATGCTAACATCTAGCATGCTAACATCTGGCATGCTAACATCTAGCATGCTAACATCTAGCATGCTAACATCTAGCATGCTAACATCTAGCATGCTAACATCTAGCATGCTAAATTCTAGCATGCTAACATCAAACATGCTAACATCTAGCATGCTAACATCTAGCATGCTAACATCTAGCATGCTAACATCTAGCATGCTAACATCTAGCATGCTAACATCTAGCATGCTAACATATAGCATGCTAATATCTAACATGCTAACATCTAGCATGCTAACATCTGCCTCTCAGTCAAGTCATTACCCCACAATACATGTGAGCTTAGGTCTGAATTCCCCCACTAACCCCAAACCAACTCTCACACACACACACCAGGGTGCCAGGGTGTGTTTCACCGCTGTCTTTATACATACAGGGACTGTCATTCTGTGCTCTTGCGGCAGTCAGAATGCGGTTTAAGCTATGTGCGCTCTGTTCATTTCGTTAGGCGCACGCTGCCAAGAAATGGCGCCTAAAACTGGCGCTAACATTTAGCATGCTAACATCTAGCATGCTAACATCTAGCATGCTAACATCTAGCATGCTAACATCTAGCATGCTAACATCTAGCATGCTAACATCTGCCTCTCAGTCAAGTCATTACCCCACAATACATGTGAGATTAGGGTGTATTTCACCGCTGTCTTTATACATACAGGGACTGTCATTCTGTGCTCTTGCGGCAGTCAGAATGCGGTTTAAGCTATGTGCGCTCTGTTCATTTCGTTAGGCGCACGCTGCCAAGAAATGGCGCCTAAAACTGGCGCTAACATTTAGCATGCTAACATCTAGCATGCTAACATCTAGCATGCTAACATATAGCATGCTAATATCTAACATGCTAACATCTAGCATGCTAACATCTGCCTCTCAGTCAAGTCATTACCCCACAATACATGTGAGATTAGGTCTGAATTCCCCCACTAACCCCAAACCAACTGTCACACACACACACCAGGGTGCCAGGGTGTGTTTCACCGCTGTCTTTATACATACAGGGACTGTCATTCTGTGCTCTTGCGGCAGTCAGAATGCGGTTTAAGCTATGTGCGCTCTGTTCATTTCGTTAGGCGCACGCTGCCAAGAAATGGCGCCTAAAACTGGCGCTAACATTTAGCATGCTAACATCTAGCATGCTAACATCTGGCATGCTAACATCTAGCATGCTAACATCTAGCATGCTAACATCTTGCATGCTAAAATCTAGCATGCTAAAATCTAGCATGCTAACATCTAACATGCTAACATCTAGCATGCTAACATCTAGCATGCTAACATATAGCATGCTAATATCTAACATGCTAACATCTAGCATGCTAACATCTGCCTCTCAGTCAAGTCATTACCCCACAATACATGTGAGCTTAGGTCTGAATTCCCCCACTAACCCCAAACCAACTGTCACACACACACACCAGGGTGCCAGGGGGCCAGGGTGTTTCACCGCTGTCTTTATACATACAGGGACTGTCATTCTGTGCTCTTGCGGCAGTCAGAATGCGCTTTAAGCTATGTGCGCTCTGTTCATTTCGTTAGGCGCACGCTGCCAAGAAATGGCGCCTAAAACTGGCGCTAACATTTAGCATGCTAACCTCTAGCATGCTAACATCTAGCATGCTAACATCTAGCATGCTAACATCTAGCATGCTAAAATCTAGCATGCTAACATCTAACATGCTAACATCTAGCATGCTAACATCTAGCATGCTAACATCTAGCATGCTAACATCTAGCATGCTAACATCTAGCATGCTAACATCTAGCATGCTAACATCTGCCACTCAGTCAAGTCATTACCCCACAATACATGTGAGCTTAGGTCTGAATTCCCCCACTAACCCCAAACCAACTGTCACACACACACACCAGGGTGCCAGGGGGCCAGGGTGTTTCACCGCTGTCTTTATACATACAGGGACTGTCATTCTGTGCTCTTGCGGCAGTCAGAATGCGGTTTAAGCTATGTGCGCTCTGTTCATTTCGTTAGGCGCACGCTGCCAAGAAATGGCGCCTAAAACTGGCGCTAACATTTAGCATGCTAACCTCTAGCATGCTAACATCTAGCATGCTAACATCTAGCATGCTAACATCTAGCATGCTAAAATCTAGCATGCTAACATCTAACATGCTAACATCTAGCATGCTAACATCTAGCATGCTAACATCTAGCATGCTAACATCTAGCATGCTAACATCTGCCACTCAGTCAAGTCATTACCCCACAATACATGTGAGCTTAGGTCTGAATTCCCCCACTAACCCCAAACCAACTGTCACACACACACACCAGGGTGCCAGGGGGCCAGGGTGTTTCACCGCTGTCTTTATACATACAGGGACTGTCATTCTGTGCTCTTGCGGCAGTCAGAATGCGGTTTAAGCTATGTGCGCTCTGTTCATTTCGTTAGGCGCACGCTGCCAAGAAATGGCGCCTAAAACTGGCGCTAACATTTAGCATGCTAACATCTAGCATGCTAACATCTAGCATGCTAACATCTAGCATGCTAACATCTAGCATGCTAAAATCTAGCATGCTAACATCTAACATGCTAACATCTAGCATGCTAACATCTAGCATGCTAACATCTAGCATGCTAACATCTAGCATGCTAACATATAGCATGCTAATATCTAACATGCTAACATCTAGCATGCTAACATCTGCCTCTCAGTCAAGTCATTACCCCACAATACATGTGAGCTTAGGTCTGAATTCCCCCACTAACCCCAAACCAACTGTCACACACACACACCAGGGTGCCAGGGGGCCAGGGTGTTTCACCGCTGTCTTTATACATACAGGGACTGTCATTCTGTGCTCTTGCGGCAGTCAGAATGCGCTTTAAGCTATGTGCGCTCTGTTCATTTCGTTAGGCGCACGCTGCCAAGAAATGGCGCCTAAAACTGGCGCTAACATTTAGCATGCTAACATCTAGCATGCTAACATCTGTCATGCTAACATCTAGCATGCTAACATCTAGCATGCTAACATCTAGCATGCTAACATCTAACATGCTAACATCTAGCATGCTAACATCTAGCATGCTAACATCTAGCATGCTAACATCTAGCATGCTAACATCTAGCATGCTAACATATAGCATGCTAATATCTAACATGCTAACATCTAGCATGCTAACATCTGCCTCTCAGTCAAGTCATTACCCCACAATACATGTGAGCTTAGGTCTGAATTCCCCCACTAACCCCAAACCAACTGTCACACACACACACCAGGGTGCCAGGGTGTGTTTCACCGCTGTCTTTATACATACAGGGACTGTCATTCTGTGCTCTTGCGGCAGTCAGAATGCGGTTTAAGCTATGTGCGCTCTGTTCATTTCGTTAGGCGCACGCTGCCAAGAAATGGCGCCTAAAACTGGCGCTAACATTTAGCATGCTAACATCTAGCATGCTAACATCTAGCATGCTAACATCTAGCATGCTAACATCTAGCATGCTAAAATCTAGCATGCTAACATCTAACATGCTAACATCTAGCATGCTAACATCTAGCATGCTAACATCTAGCATGCTAACATCTAGCATGCTAACATATAGCATGCTAATATCTAACATGCTAACATCTAGCATGCTAACATCTGCCTCTCAGTCAAGTCATTACCCCACAATACATGTGAGCTTAGGTCTGAATTCCCCCACTAACCCCAAACCAACTGTCACACACACACACCAGGGTGCCAGGGTGTGTTTCACCGCTGTCTTTATACATACAGGGACTGTCATTCTGTGCTCTTGCGGCAGTCAGAATGCGCTTTAAGCTATGTGCGCTCTGTTCATTTCGTTAGGCGCACGCTGCCAAGAAATGGCGCCTAAAACTGGCGCTAACATTTAGCATGCTAACATCTAGCATGCTAACATCTGGCATGCTAACATCTAGCATGCTAACATCTAGCATGCTAACATCTAGCATGCTAACATCTAACATGCTAACATCTAGCATGCTAACATCTAGCATGCTAACATCTGCCTCTCAGTCAAGTCATTACCCCACAATACATGTGAGCTTAGGTCTGAATTCCCCCACTAACCCCAAACCAACTGTCACACACACACACCAGGGTGTCTAGCATGCTAACATCTAGCATGCTAACATCTAGCATGCTAACATCTAGCATGCTAACATCTAGCATGCTAACATATAGCATGCTAATATCTAACATGCTAAGATCTAGCATGCTAACATCTGCCTCTCAGTCAAGTCATTACCCCACAATACATGTGAGCTTAGGTCTGAATTCCCCCACTAACCCCAAACCAACTGTCACACACACACACCAGGGTGTCTAGCATGCTAACATCTAGCATGCTAACATCTAGCATGCTAACATCTAGCATGCTAACATCTAGCATGCTAACATATAGCATGCTAATATCTAACATGCTAACATCTAGCATGCTAACATCTGCCTCTCAGTCAAGTCATTACCCCACAATACATGTGAGCTTAGGTCTGAATTCCCCCACTAACCCCAAACCAACTCTCACACACACACACCAGGGTGCCAGGGTGTGTTTCACCGCTGTCTTTATACATACAGGGACTGTCATTCTGTGCTCTTGCGGCAGTCAGAATGCGGTTTAAGCTATGTGCGCTCTGTTCATTTCGTTAGGCGCACGCTGCCAAGAAATGGCGCCTAAAACTGGCGCTAACATTTAGCATGCTAACATCTAGCATGCTAACATCTAGCATGCTAACATCTAGCATGCTAACATCTAGCATGCTAAAATCTAGCATGCTAACATCTAACATGCTAACATCTAGCATGCTAACATCTAGCATGCTAACATATAGCATGCTAACATATAGCATGCTAATATCTAACATGCTAACATCTAGCATGCTAACATCTGCCTCTCAGTCAAGTCATTACCCCACAATACATGTGAGCTTAGGTCTGAATTCCCCCACTAACCCCAAACCAACTCTCACACACACACACCAGGGTGCCAGGGTGTGTTTCACCGCTGTCTTTATACATACAGGGACTGTCATTCTGTGCTCTTGCGGCAGTCAGAATGCGGTTTAAGCTATGTGCGCTCTGTTCATTTCGTTAGGCGCACGCTGCCAAGAAATGGCGCCTAAAACTGGCGCTAACATTTAGCATGCTAACATCTAGCATGCTAACATCTAGCATGCTAACATCTAGCATGCTAACATCTAGCATGCTAAAATCTAGCATGCTAACATCTAACATGCTAACATCTAACATGCTAACATCTAGCATGCTAACATCTAGCATGCTAACATCTAGCATGCTAACATCTAGCATGCTAACATCTGCCTCTCAGTCAAGTCATTACCCCACAATACATGTGAGATTAGGTCTGAATTCCCCCACTAACCCCAAACAAACTGTCACACACACACACCAGGGTGCCAGGGTGTATTTCACCGCTGTCTTTATACATACAGGGACTGTCATTCTGTGCTCTTGCGGCAGTCAGAATGCGGTTTAAGCTATGTGCGCTCTGTTCATTTCGTTAGGCGCACGCTGCCAAGAAATGGCGCCTAAAACTGGCGCTAACATTTAGCATGCTAACATCTAGCTTGCTAACATCTGGCATGCTAACATCTAGCATGCTAACATCTAGCATGCTAACATCTAACATGCTAACATCTAGCATGCTAACATCTAGCATGCTAACATCTAGCATGCTAAAATCTAGCATGCTAACATCAAACATGCTAACATCTAGCATGCTAACATCTAGCATGCTAACATCTAGCATGCTAACATCTAGCATGCTAACATCTAGCATGCTAACATATAGCATGCTAATATCTAACATGCTAACATCTACCATGCTAACATCTGCCTCTCAGTCAAGTCATTACCCCACAATACATGTGAGATTAGGTCTGAATTCCCCCACTAACCCCAAACCAACTGTCACACACACACACCAGGGTGCCAGGGTGTATTTCACCGCTGTCTTTATACATACAGGGACTGTCATTCTGTGCTCTTGCGGCAGTCAGAATGCGGTTTAAGCTATGTGCGCTCTGTTCATTTCGTTAGGCGCACGCTGCCAAGAAATGGCGCCTAAAACTGGCGCTAACATTTAGCATGCTAACATCTAGCATGCTAACATCTGGAATGCTAACATCTAGCATGCTAACATCTAGCATGCTAACATCTAACATGCTAACATCTAGCATGCTAACATCTAGCATGCTAACATCTAGCATGCTAAAGTCTAGCATGCTAACATCAAACATGCTAACATCTAGCATGCTAACATCTAGCATGCTAACATCTAGCATGCTAACATCTAGCATGCTAACATCTAGCATGCTAACATCTAGCATGCTAACATATAGCATGCTAATATCTAACATGCTAACATCTAGCATGCTAACATCTGCCTCTCAGTCAAGTCATTACCCCACAATACATGTGAGCTTAGGTCTGAATTCCCCCACTAACCCCAAACCAACTCTCACACACACACACCAGGGTGCCAGGGTGTGTTTCACCGCTGTCTTTATACATACAGGGACTGTCATTCTGTGCTCTTGCGGCAGTCAGAATGCGGTTTAAGCTATGTGCGCTCTGTTCATTTCGTTAGGCGCACGCTGCCAAGAAATGGCGCCTAAAACTGGCGCTAACATTTAGCATGCTAACATCTAGCATGCTAACATCTGGCATGCTAACATCTAGCATGCTAACATCTAGCATGCTAACATCTAGCATGCTAAAATCTAGCATGCTAAAATCTAGCATGCTAACATCTAACATGCTAACATCTAGCATGCTAACATCTAGCATGCTAACATATAGCATGCTAATATCTAACATGCTAACATCTAGCATGCTAACATCTGCCTCTCAGTCAAGTCATTACCCCACAATACATGTGAGCTTAGGTCTGAATTCCCCCACTAACCCCAAACCAACTGTCACACACACACACCAGGGTGCCAGGGTGTGTTTCACCGCTGTCTTTATACATACAGGGACTGTCATTCTGTGCTCTTGCGGCAGTCAGAATGCGGTTTAAGCTATGTGCGCTCTGTTCATTTCGTTAGGCGCACGCTGCCAAGAAATGGCGCCTAAAACTGGCGCTAACATTTAGCATGCTAACATCTAGCATGCTAACATCTAGCATGCTAACATCTAGCATGCTAACATCTAGCATGCTAAAATCTAGCATGCTAACATCTAACATGCTAACATCTAGCATGCTAACATCTAGCATGCTAACATCTAGCATGCTAACATCTAGCATGCTAACATCTAGCATGCTAACATCTAGCATGCTAACATCTGCCACTCAGTCAAGTCATTACCCCACAATACATGTGAGCTTAGGTCTGAATTCCCCCACTAACCCCAAACCAACTGTCACACACACACACCAGGGTGCCAGGGGGCCAGGGTGTTTCACCGCTGTCTTTATACATACAGGGACTGTCATTCTGTGCTCTTGCGGCAGTCAGAATGCGGTTTAAGCTATGTGCGCTCTGTTCATTTCGTTAGGCGCACGCTGCCAAGAAATGGCCCCTAAAACTGGCGCTAACATTTAGCATGCTAACATCTAGCATGCTAACATCTAGCATGCTAACATCTAGCATGCTAACATCTAGCATGCTAAAATCTAGCATGCTAACATCTAACATGCTAACATCTAGCATGCTAACATCTAGCATGCTAACATCTAGCATGCTAACATCTAGCATGCTAACATATAGCATGCTAATATCTAACATGCTAACATCTAGCATGCTAACATCTGCCTCTCAGTCAAGTCATTACCCCACAATACATGTGAGATTAGGTCTGAATTCCCCCACTAACCCCAAACCAACTGTCACACACACACACCAGGGTGCCAGGGTGTATTTCACCGCTGTCTTTATACATACAGGGACTGTCATTCTGTGCTCTTGCGGCAGTCAGAATGCGGTTTAAGCTATGTGCGCTCTGTTCATTTCGTTAGGCGCACGCTGCCAAGAAATGGCGCCTAAAACTGGCGCTAACATTTAGCATGCTAACATCTAGCATGCTAACATCTAGCATGCTAACATCTAGCATGCTAACATCTAGCATGCTAACATCTAGCATGCTAACATCTAGCATGCTAACATCTAGCATGCTAACATCTGCCTCTCAGTCAAGTCATTACCCCACAATACATGTGAGATTAGGTCTGAATTCCCCCACTAACCCCAAACAAACTGTCACACACACACACCAGGGTGCCAGGGTGTATTTCACCGCTGTCTTTATACATACAGGGACTGTCATTCTGTGCTCTTGCGGCAGTCAGAATGCGGTTTAAGCTATGTGCGCTCTGTTCATTTCGTTAGGCGCACGCTGCCAAGAAATGGCGCCTAAAACTGGCGCTAACATTTAGCATGCTAACATCTAGCATGCTAACATCTAGCATGCTAACATCTAGCATGCTAACATCTAGCATGCTAAAATCTAGCATGCTAACATCTAACATGCTAACATCTAGCATGCTAACATCTAGCATGCTAACATATAGCATGCTAACATATAGCATGCTAATATCTAACATGCTAACATCTAGCATGCTAACATCTGCCTCTCAGTCAAGTCATTACCCCACAATACATGTGAGCTTAGGTCTGAATTCCCCCACTAACCCCAAACCAACTCTCACACACACACACCAGGGTGCCAGGGTGTGTTTCACCGCTGTCTTTATACATACAGGGACTGTCATTCTGTGCTCTTGCGGCAGTCAGAATGCGGTTTAAGCTATGTGCGCTCTGTTCATTTCGTTAGGCGCACGCTGCCAAGAAATGGCGCCTAAAACTGGCGCTAACATTTAGCATGCTAACATCTAGCATGCTAACATCTAGCATGCTAACATCTAGCATGCTAACATCTAGCATGCTAAAATCTAGCATGCTAACATCAAACATGCTAACATCTAGCATGCTAACATCTAGCATGCTAACATCTAGCATGCTAACATCTAGCATGCTAACATCTAGCATGCTAACATATAGCATGCTAATATCTAACATGCTAACATCTACCATGCTAACATCTGCCTCTCAGTCAAGTCATTACCCCACAATACATGTGAGATTAGGTCTGAATTCCCCCACTAACCCCAAACCAACTGTCACACACACACACCAGGGTGCCAGGGTGTATTTCACCGCTGTCTTTATACATACAGGGACTGTCATTCTGTGCTCTTGCGGCAGTCAGAATGCGGTTTAAGCTATGTGCGCTCTGTTCATTTCGTTAGGCGCACGCTGCCAAGAAATGGCGCCTAAAACTGGCGCTAACATTTAGCATGCTAACATCTAGCATGCTAACATCTGGAATGCTAACATCTAGCATGCTAACATCTAGCATGCTAACATCTAACATGCTAACATCTAGCATGCTAACATCTAGCATGCTAACATCTAGCATGCTAAAGTCTAGCATGCTAACATCAAACATGCTAACATCTAGCATGCTAACATCTAGCATGCTAACATCTAGCATGCTAACATCTAGCATGCTAACATCTAGCATGCTAACATCTAGCATGCTAACATATAGCATGCTAATATCTAACATGCTAACATCTAGCATGCTAACATCTGCCTCTCAGTCAAGTCATTACCCCACAATACATGTGAGCTTAGGTCTGAATTCCCCCACTAACCCCAAACCAACTCTCACACACACACACCAGGGTGCCAGGGTGTGTTTCACCGCTGTCTTTATACATACAGGGACTGTCATTCTGTGCTCTTGCGGCAGTCAGAATGCGGTTTAAGCTATGTGCGCTCTGTTCATTTCGTTAGGCGCACGCTGCCAAGAAATGGCGCCTAAAACTGGCGCTAACATTTAGCATGCTAACATCTAGCATGCTAACATCTGGCATGCTAACATCTAGCATGCTAACATCTAGCATGCTAACATCTAGCATGCTAAAATCTAGCATGCTAAAATCTAGCATGCTAACATCTAACATGCTAACATCTAGCATGCTAACATCTAGCATGCTAACATATAGCATGCTAACATCTGCCTCTCAGTCAAGTCATTACCCCACAATACATGTGAGCTTAGGTCTGAATTCCCCCACTAACCCCAAACCAACTGTCACACACACACACCAGGGTGCCAGGGTGTGTTTCACCGCTGTCTTTATACATACAGGGACTGTCATTCTGTGCTCTTGCGGCAGTCAGAATGCGGTTTAAGCTATGTGCGCTCTGTTCATTTCGTTAGGCGCACGCTGCCAAGAAATGGCGCCTAAAACTGGCGCTAACATTTAGCATGCTAACATCTAGCATGCTAACATCTAGCATGCTAACATCTAGCATGCTAACATCTAGCATGCTAAAATCTAGCATGCTAACATCTAACATGCTAACATCTAGCATGCTAACATCTAGCATGCTAACATCTAGCATGCTAACATCTAGCATGCTAACATCTAGCATGCTAACATCTAGCATGCTAACATCTGCCACTCAGTCAAGTCATTACCCCACAATACATGTGAGCTTAGGTCTGAATTCCCCCACTAACCCCAAACCAACTGTCACACACACACACCAGGGTGCCAGGGTGTATTTCACCGCTGTCTTTATACATACAGGGACTGTCATTCTGTGCTCTTGCGGCAGTCAGAATGCGGTTTAAGCTATGTGCGCTCTGTTCATTTCGTTAGGCGCACGCTGCCAAGAAATGGCGCCTAAAACTGGCGCTAACATTTAGCATGCTAACATCTAGCATGCTAACATCTAGCATGCTAACATCTAGCATGCTAACATCTAGCATGCTAACATCTAGCATGCTAACATCTAGCATGCTAACATCTGCCTCTCAGTCAAGTCATTACCCCACAATACATGTGAGATTAGGTCTGAATTCCCCCACTAACCCCAAACAAACTGTCACACACACACACCAGGGTGCCAGGGTGTATTTCACCGCTGTCTTTATACATACAGGGACTGTCATTCTGTGCTCTTGCGGCAGTCAGAATGCGGTTTAAGCTATGTGCGCTCTGTTCATTTCGATAGGCGCACGCTGCCAAGAAATGGCGCCTAAAACTGGCGCTAACATTTAGCATGCTAACATCTAGCATGCTAACATCTGGCATGCTAACATCTAGCATGCTAACATCTAGCATGCTAACATCTAGCATGCTAACATCTAGCATGCTAACATCTAGCATGCTAAATTCTAGCATGCTAACATCAAACATGCTAACATCTAGCATGCTAACATCTAGCATGCTAACATCTAGCATGCTAACATCTAGCATGCTAACATCTAGCATGCTAACATCTAGCATGCTAACATATAGCATGCTAATATCTAACATGCTAACATCTAGCATGCTAACATCTGCCTCTCAGTCAAGTCATTACCCCACAATACATGTGAGCTTAGGTCTGAATTCCCCCACTAACCCCAAACCAACTCTCACACACACACACCAGGGTGCCAGGGTGTGTTTCACCGCTGTCTTTATACATACAGGGACTGTCATTCTGTGCTCTTGCGGCAGTCAGAATGCGGTTTAAGCTATGTGCGCTCTGTTCATTTCGTTAGGCGCACGCTGCCAAGAAATGGCGCCTAAAACTGGCGCTAACATTTAGCATGCTAACATCTAGCATGCTAACATCTAGCATGCTAACATCTAGCATGCTAACATCTAGCATGCTAAAATCTAGCATGCTAACATCTAACATGCTAACATCTAGCATGCTAACATCTAGCATGCTAACATCTAGCATGCTAACATCTAGCATGCTAACATATAGCATGCTAATATCTAACATGCTAACATCTAGCATGCTAACATCTGCCTCTCAGTCAAGTCATTACCCCACAATACATGTGAGATTAGGTCTGAATTCCCCCACTAACCCCAAACCAACTGTCACACACACACACCAGGGTGCCAGGGTGTATTTCACCGCTGTCTTTATACATACAGGGACTGTCATTCTGTGCTCTTGCGGCAGTCAGAATGCGGTTTAAGCTATGTGCGCTCTGTTCATTTCGTTAGGCGCACGCTGCCAAGAAATGGCGCCTAAAACTGGCGCTAACATTTAGCATGCTAACATCTAGCATGCTAACATCTAGCATGCTAACATCTAGCATGCTAACATCTAGCATGCTAACATCTAGCATGCTAACATCTGCCTCTCAGTCAAGTCATTACCCCACAATACATGTGAGATTAGGTCTGAATTCCCCCACTAACCCCAAACAAACTGTCACACACACACACCAGGGTGCCAGGGTGTATTTCACCGCTGTCTTTATACATACAGGGACTGTCATTCTGTGCTCTTGCGGCAGTCAGAATGCGGTTTAAGCTATGTGCGCTCTGTTCATTTCGTTAGGCGCACGCTGCCAAGAAATGGCGCCTAAAACTGGCGCTAACATTTAGCATGCTAACATCTAGCATGCTAACATCTAGCATGCTAACATATAGCATGCTAATATCTAACATGCTAACATCTAGCATGCTAACATCTGCCTCTCAGTCAAGTCATTACCCCACAATACATGTGAGATTAGGTCTGAATTCCCCCACTAACCCCAAACCAACTGTCACACACACACACCAGGGTGCCAGGGTGTATTTCACCGCTGTCTTTATACATACAGGGACTGTCATTCTGTGCTCTTGCGGCAGTCAGAATGCGGTTTAAGCTATGTGCGCTCTGTTCATTTCGTTAGGCGCACGCTGCCAAGAAATGGCGCCTAAAACTGGCGCTAACATTTAGCATGCTAACATCTAGCATGCTAACATCTGGCATGCTAACATCTAGCATGCTAACATCTAGCATGCTAACATCTAGCATGCTAAAATCTAGCATGCTAAAATCTAGCATGCTAACATCTAACATGCTAACATCTAGCATGCTAACATCTAGCATGCTAACATATAGCATGCTAATATCTAACATGCTAACATCTAGCATGCTAACATCTGCCTCTCAGTCAAGTCATTACCCCACAATACATGTGAGCTTAGGTCTGAATTCCCCCACTAACCCCAAACCAACTGTCACACACACACACCAGGGTGCCAGGGGGCCAGGGTGTTTCACCGCTGTCTTTATACATACAGGGACTGTCATTCTGTGCTCTTGCGGCAGTCAGAATGCGCTTTAAGCTATGTGCGCTCTGTTCATTTCGTTAGGCGCACGCTGCCAAGAAATGGCGCCTAAAACTGGCGCTAACATTTAGCATGCTAACCTCTAGCATGCTAACATCTAGCATGCTAACATCTAGCATGCTAACATCTAGCATGCTAAAATCTAGCATGCTAACATCTAACATGCTAACATCTAGCATGCTAACATCTAGCATGCTAACATCTAGCATGCTAACATCTAGCATGCTAACATCTGCCTCTCAGTCAAGTCATTACCCCACAATACATGTGAGATTAGGTCTGAATTCCCCCACTAACCCCAAACAAACTGTCACACACACACACCAGGGTGCCAGGGTGTATTTCACCGCTGTCTTTATACATACAGGGACTGTCATTCTGTGCTCTTGCGGCAGTCAGAATGCGGTTTAAGCTATGTGCGCTCTGTTCATTTCGTTAGGCGCACGCTGCCAAGAAATGGCGCCTAAAACTGGCGCTAACATTTAGCATGCTAACATCTAGCATGCTAACATCTAGCATGCTAACATATAGCATGCTAATATCTAACATGCTAACATCTAGCATGCTAACATCTGCCTCTCAGTCAAGTCATTACCCCACAATACATGTGAGATTAGGTCTGAATTCCCCCACTAACCCCAAACCAACTGTCACACACACACACCAGGGTGCCAGGGTGTATTTCACCGCTGTCTTTATACATACAGGGACTGTCATTCTGTGCTCTTGCGGCAGTCAGAATGCGGTTTAAGCTATGTGCGCTCTGTTCATTTCGTTAGGCGCACGCTGCCAAGAAATGGCGCCTAAAACTGGCGCTAACATTTAGCATGCTAACATCTAGCATGCTAACATCTGGCATGCTAACATCTAGCATGCTAACATCTAGCATGCTAACATCTAGCATGCTAAAATCTAGCATGCTAAAATCTAGCATGCTAACATCTAACATGCTAACATCTAGCATGCTAACATCTAGCATGCTAACATATAGCATGCTAATATCTAACATGCTAACATCTAGCATGCTAACATCTGCCTCTCAGTCAAGTCATTACCCCACAATACATGTGAGCTTAGGTCTGAATTCCCCCACTAACCCCAAACCAACTGTCACACACACACACCAGGGTGCCAGGGGGCCAGGGTGTTTCACCGCTGTCTTTATACATACAGGGACTGTCATTCTGTGCTCTTGCGGCAGTCAGAATGCGCTTTAAGCTATGTGCGCTCTGTTCATTTCGTTAGGCGCACGCTGCCAAGAAATGGCGCCTAAAACTGGCGCTAACATTTAGCATGCTAACCTCTAGCATGCTAACATCTAGCATGCTAACATCTAGCATGCTAACATCTAGCATGCTAAAATCTAGCATGCTAACATCTAACATGCTAACATCTAGCATGCTAACATCTAGCATGCTAACATCTAGCATGCTAACATCTAGCATGCTAACATCTAGCATGCTAACATCTAGCATGCTAACATCTGCCACTCAGTCAAGTCATTACCCCACAATACATGTGAGCTTAGGTCTGAATTCCCCCACTAACCCCAAACCAACTGTCACACACACACACCAGGGTGCCAGGGGGCCAGGGTGTTTCACCGCTGTCTTTATACATACAGGGACTGTCATTCTGTGCTCTTGCGGCAGTCAGAATGCGGTTTAAGCTATGTGCGCTCTGTTCATTTCGTTAGGCGCACGCTGCCAAGAAATGGCGCCTAAAACTGGCGCTAACATTTAGCATGCTAACATCTAGCATGCTAACATCTAGCATGCTAACATCTAGCATGCTAACATCTAGCATGCTAACATATAGCATGCTAATATCTAACATGCTAACATCTAGCATGCTAACATCTGCCTCTCAGTCAAGTCATTACCCCACAATACATGTGAGATTAGGTCTGAATTCCCCCACTAACCCCAAACCAACTGTCACACACACACACCAGGGTGCCAGGGTGTATTTCACCGCTGTCTTTATACATACAGGGACTGTCATTCTGTGCTCTTGCGGCAGTCAGAATGCGGTTTAAGCTATGTGCGCTCTGTTCATTTCGTTAGGCGCACGCTGCCAAGAAATGGCGCCTAAAACTGGCGCTAACATTTAGCATGCTAACATCTAGCATGCTAACATCTGGCATGCTAACATCTAGCATGCTAACATCTAGCATGCTAACATCTAGCATGCTAAAATCTAGCATGCTAAAATCTAGCATGCTAACATCTAACATGCTAACATCTAGCATGCTAACATCTAGCATGCTAACATCTAGCATGCTAACATATAGCATGCTAATATCTAGCATGCTAAAATCTAGCATGCTAAAATCTAGCATGCTAACATCTAACATGCTAACATCTAGCATGCTAACATCTAGCATGCTAACATATAGCATGCTAATATCTAACATGCTAACATCTAGCATGCTAACATCTGCCTCTCAGTCAAGTCATTACCCCACAATACATGTGAGCTTAGGTCTGAATTCCCCCACTAACCCCAAACCAACTGTCACACACACACACCAGGGTGCCAGGGGGCCAGGGTGTTTCACCGCTGTCTTTATACATACAGGGACTGTCATTCTGTGCTCTTGCGGCAGTCAGAATGCGCTTTAAGCTATGTGCGCTCTGTTCATTTCGTTAGGCGCACGCTGCCAAGAAATGGCGCCTAAAACTGGCGCTAACATTTAGCATGCTAACATCTAGCATGCTAACATCTGGCATGCTAACATCTAGCATGCTAACATCTAGCATGCTAACATCTAGCATGCTAACATCTAACATGCTAACATCTAGCATGCTAACATCTAGCATGCTAACATCTAGCATGCTAACATCTAGCATGCTAACATCTAGCATGCTAACATATAGCATGCTAATATCTAACATGCTAACATCTAGCATGCTAACATCTGCCTCTCAGTCAAGTCATTACCCCACAATACATGTGAGCTTAGGTCTGAATTCCCCCACTAACCCCAAACCAACTGTCACACACACACACCAGGGTGCCAGGGTGTGTTTCACCGCTGTCTTTATACATACAGGGACTGTCATTCTGTGCTCTTGCGGCAGTCAGAATGCGGTTTAAGCTATGTGCGCTCTGTTCATTTCGTTAGGCGCACGCTGCCAAGAAATGGCGCCTAAAACTGGCGCTAACATTTAGCATGCTAACATCTAGCATGCTAACATCTAGCATGCTAACATCTAGCATGCTAACATCTAGCATGCTAAAATCTAGCATGCTAACATCTAGCATGCTAACATCTAGCATGCTAACATCTAGCATGCTAACATCTAGCATGCTAACATCTAGCATGCTAACATATAGCATGCTAATATCTAACATGCTAACATCTAGCATGCTAACATCTGCCTCTCAGTCAAGTCATTACCCCACAATACATGTGAGCTTAGGTCTGAATTCCCCCACTAACCCCAAACCAACTGTCACACACACACACCAGGGTGCCAGGGTGTGTTTCACCGCTGTCTTTATACATACAGGGACTGTCATTCTGTGCTCTTGCGGCAGTCAGAATGCGGTTTAAGCTATGTGCGCTCTGTTCATTTCGTTAGGCGCACGCTGCCAAGAAATGGCGCCTAAAACTGGCGCTAACATTTAGCATGCTAACATCTAGCATGCTAACATCTGGCATGCTAACATCTAGCATGCTAACCTCTAGCATGCTAACATCTAGCATGCTAAAATCTAGCATGCTAAAATCTAGCATGCTAACATCTAACATGCTAACATCTAGCATGCTAACATCTAGCATGCTAACATCTAGCATGCTAACATATAGCATGCTAATATCTAACATGCTAACATCTAGCATGCTAACATCTGCCTCTCAGTCAAGTCATTACCCCACAATACATGTGAGATTAGGTCTGAATTCCCCCACTAACCCCAAACCAACTGTCACACACACACACCAGGGTGCCAGGGTGTATTTCACCGCTGTCTTTATACATACAGGGACTGTCATTCTGTGCTCTTGCGGCAGTCAGAATGCGGTTTAAGCTATGTGCGCTCTGTTCATTTCGTTAGGCGCACGCTGCCAAGAAATGGCGCCTAAAACTGGCGCTAACATTTAGCATGCTAACATCTAGCATGCTAACATCTAGCATGCTAACATCTAGCATGCTAACATCTAGCATGCTAACATATAGCATGCTAATATCTAACATGCTAACATCTAGCATGCTAACATCTGCCTCTCAGTCAAGTCATTACCCCACAATACATGTGAGCTTAGGTCTGAATTCCCCCACTAACCCCAAACCAACTGTCACACACACACACCAGGGTGCCAGGGGGCCAGGGTGTTTCACCGCTGTCTTTATACATACAGGGACTGTCATTCTGTGCTCTTGCGGCAGTCAGAATGCGCTTTAAGCTATGTGCGCTCTGTTCATTTCGTTAGGCGCACGCTGCCAAGAAATGGCGCCTAAAACTGGCGCTAACATTTAGCATGCTAACATCTAGCATGCTAACATCTGGCATGCTAACATCTAGCATGCTAACATCTGGCATGCTAACATCTAGCATGCTAACATCTAACATGCTAACATCTAGCATGCTAACATCTAGCATGCTAACATCTAGCATGCTAACATCTAGCATGCTAACATCTAGCATGCTAACATATAGCATGCTAATATCTAACATGCTAACATCTAGCATGCTAACATCTGCCTCTCAGTCAAGTCATTACCCCACAATACATGTGAGCTTAGGTCTGAATTCCCCCACTAACCCCAAACCAACTGTCACACACACACACCAGGGTGCCAGGGTGTGTTTCACCGCTGTCTTTATACATACAGGGACTGTCATTCTGTGCTCTTGCGGCAGTCAGAATGCGGTTTAAGCTATGTGCGCTCTGTTCATTTCGTTAGGCGCACGCTGCCAAGAAATGGCGCCTAAAACTGGCGCTAACATTTAGCATGCTAACATCTAGCATGCTAACATCTAGCATGCTAACATCTAGCATGCTAACATCTAGCATGCTAAAATCTAGCATGCTAACATCTAACATGCTAACATCTAGCATGCTAACATCTAGCATGCTAACATCTAGCATGCTAACATCTAGCATGCTAACATATAGCATGCTAATATCTAACATGCTAACATCTAGCATGCTAACATCTGCCTCTCAGTCAAGTCATTACCCCACAATACATGTGAGCTTAGGTCTGAATTCCCCCACTAACCCCAAACCAACTGTCACACACACACACCAGGGTGCCAGGGTGTGTTTCACCGCTGTCTTTATACATACAGGGACTGTCATTCTGTGCTCTTGCGGCAGTCAGAATGCGGTTTAAGCTATGTGCGCTCTGTTCATTTCGTTAGGCGCACGCTGCCAAGAAATGGCGCCTAAAACTGGCGCTAACATTTAGCATGCTAACATCTAGCATGCTAACATCTGGCATGCTAACATCTAGCATGCTAACATCTAGCATGCTAACATCTAGCATGCTAAAATCTAGCATGCTAAAATCTAGCATGCTAACATCTAACATGCTAACATCTAGCATGCTAACATCTAGCATGCTAACATCTAGCATGCTAACATATAGCATGCTAATATCTAACATGCTAACATCTAGCATGCTAACATCTGCCTCTCAGTCAAGTCATTACCCCACAATACATGTGAGATTAGGTCTGAATTCCCCCACTAACCCCAAACCAACTGTCACACACACACACCAGGGTGCCAGGGTGTATTTCACCGCTGTCTTTATACATACAGGGACTGTCATTCTGTGCTCTTGCGGCAGTCAGAATGCGGTTTAAGCTATGTGCGCTCTGTTCATTTCGTTAGGCGCACGCTGCCAAGAAATGGCGCCTAAAACTGGCGCTAACATTTAGCATGCTAACATCTAGCATGCTAACATCTGGCATGCTAACATCTAGCATGCTAACATCTAGCATGCTAACATATAGCATGCTAATATCTAACATGCTAACATCTAGCATGCTAACATCTGCCTCTCAGTCAAGTCATTACCCCACAATACATGTGAGCTTAGGTCTGAATTCCCCCACTAACCCCAAACCAACTGTCACACACACACACCAGGGTGCCAGGGGGCCAGGGTGTTTCAGCGCTGTCTTTATACATACAGGGACTGTCATTCTGTGCTCTTGCGGCAGTCAGAATGCGGTTTAAGCTATGTGCGCTCTGTTCATTTCGTTAGGCGCACGCTGCCAAGAAATGGCGCCTAAAACTGGCGCTAACATTTAGCATGCTAACATCTAGCATGCTAACATCTAGCATGCTAACATCTAGCATGCTAACATCTAGCATGCTAAAATCTAGCATGCTAACATCTAACATGCTAACATCTAGCATGCTAACATCTAGCATGCTAACATCTAGCATGCTAACATATAGCATGCTAATATCTAACATGCTAACATCTAGCATGCTAACATCTGCCTCTCAGTCAAGTCATTACCCCACAATACATGTGAGATTAGGTCTGAATTCCCCCACTAACCCCAAACCAACTGTCACACACACACACCAGGGTGCCAGGGTGTATTTCACCGCTGTCTTTATACATACAGGGACTGTCATTCTGTGCTCTTGCGGCAGTCAGAATGCGGTTTAAGCTATGTGCGCTCTGTTCATTTCGTTAGGCGCACGCTGCCAAGAAATGGCGCCTAAAACTGGCGCTAACATTTAGCATGCTAACATCTAGCATGCTAACATCTAGCATGCTAACATCTAGCATGCTAACATATAGCATGCTAAAATCTAGCATGCTAACATCAAACATGCTAACATCTAGCATGCTAACATCTAGCATGCTAACATATAGCATGCTAATATCTAACATGCTAACATCTAGCATGCTAACATCTGCCTCTCAGTCAAGTCATTACCCCACAATACATGTGAGCTTAGGTCTGAATTCCCCCACTAACCCCAAACCAACTGTCACACACACACACCAGGGTGCCAGGGGGCCAGGGTGTTTCACCGCTGTCTTTATACATACAGGGACTGTCATTCTGTGCTCTTGCGGCAGTCAGAATGCGCTTTAAGCTATGTGCGCTCTGTTCATTTCGTTAGGCGCACGCTGCCAAGAAATGGCGCCTAAAACTGGCGCTAACATTTAGCATGCTAACATCTAGCATGCTAACATCTGGCATGCTAACATCTAGCATGCTAACATCTAGCATGCTAAAATCTAGCATGCTAACATCTAACATGCTAACATCTAGCATGCTAACATCTAGCATGCTAACATCTAGCATGCTAACATATAGCATGCTAATATCTAACATGCTAACATCTAGCATGCTAACATCTAGCATGCTAACATCTAGCATGCTAACATCTAGCATGCTAACATCTAGCATGCTAACATATAGCATGCTAATATCTAACATGCTAACATCTAGCATGCTAACATCTGCCTCTCAGTCAAGTCATTACCCCACAATACATGTGAGCTTAGGTCTGAATTCCCCCACTAACCCCAAACCAACTGTCACACACACACACCAGGGTGCCAGGGGGCCAGGGTGTTTCACCGCTGTCTTTATACATACAGGGACTGTCATTCTGTGCTCTTGCGGCAGTCAGAATGCGCTTTAAGCTATGTGCGCTCTGTTCATTTCGTTAGGCGCACGCTGCCAAGAAATGGCGCCTAAAACTGGCGCTAACATTTAGCATGCTAACATCTAGCATGCTAACATCTAGCATGCTAACATCTAGCATGCTAACATCTAGCATGCTAAAATCTAGCATGCTAACATCTAACATGCTAACATCTAGCATGCTAACATCTAGCATGCTAACATCTAGCATGCTAACATATAGCATGCTAATATCTAACATGCTAACATCTAGCATGCTAACATCTGCCTCTCAGTCAAGTCATTACCCCACAATACATGTGAGATTAGGTCTGAATTCCCCCACTAACCCCAAACCAACTGTCACACACACACACCAGGGTGCCAGGGTGTATTTCACCGCTGTCTTTATACATACAGGGACTGTCATTCTGTGCTCTTGCGGCAGTCAGAATGCGGTTTAAGCTATGTGCGCTCTGTTCATTTCGTTAGGCGCACGCTGCCAAGAAATGGCGCCTAAAACTGGCGCTAACATTTAGCATGCTAACATCTAGCATGCTAACATCTAGCATGCTAACATCTAGCATGCTAACATATAGCATGCTAAAATCTAGCATGCTAACATCAAACATGCTAACATCTAGCATGCTAACATCTAGCATGCTAACATATAGCATGCTAATATCTAACATGCTAACATCTAGCATGCTAACATCTGCCTCTCAGTCAAGTCATTACCCCACAATACATGTGAGCTTAGGTCTGAATTCCCCCACTAACCCCAAACCAACTGTCACACACACACACCAGGGTGCCAGGGGGCCAGGGTGTTTCACCGCTGTCTTTATACATACAGGGACTGTCATTCTGTGCTCTTGCGGCAGTCAGAATGCGCTTTAAGCTATGTGCGCTCTGTTCATTTCGTTAGGCGCACGCTGCCAAGAAATGGCGCCTAAAACTGGCGCTAACATTTAGCATGCTAACATCTAGCATGCTAACATCTAGCATGCTAACATCTAGCATGCTAACATCTAGCATGCTAAAATCTAGCATGCTAACATCTAACATGCTAACATCTAACATGCTAACATCTAGCATGCTAACATCTAGCATGCTAACATCTAGCATGCTAACATCTAGCATGCTAACATCTGCCTCTCAGTCAAGTCATTACCCCACAATACATGTGAGATTAGGTCTGAATTCCCCCACTAACCCCAAACAAACTGTCACACACACACACCAGGGTGCCAGGGTGTATTTCACCGCTGTCTTTATACATACAGGGACTGTCATTCTGTGCTCTTGCGGCAGTCAGAATGCGGTTTAAGCTATGTGCGCTCTGTTCATTTCGTTAGGCGCACGCTGCCAAGAAATGGCGCCTAAAACTGGCGCAAACATTTAGCATGCTAACATCTAGCTTGCTAACATCTGGCATGCTAACATCTAGCATGCTAACATCTAGCATGCTAACATCTAACATGCTAACATCTAGCATGCTAACATCTAGCATGCTAACATCTAGCATGCTAAAATCTAGCATGCTAACATCAAACATGCTAACATCTAGCATGCTAACATCTAGCATGCTAACATCTAGCATGCTAACATCTAGCATGCTAACATCTAGCATGCTAACATATAGCATGCTAATATCTAACATGCTAACATCTACCATGCTAACATCTGCCTCTCAGTCAAGTCATTACCCCACAATACATGTGAGATTAGGTCTGAATTCCCCCACTAACCCCAAACCAACTGTCACACACACACACCAGGGTGCCAGGGTGTATTTCACCGCTGTCTTTATACATACAGGGACTGTCATTCTGTGCTCTTGCGGCAGTCAGAATGCGGTTTAAGCTATGTGCGCTCTGTTCATTTCGTTAGGCGCACGCTGCCAAGAAATGGCGCCTAAAACTGGCGCTAACATTTAGCATGCTAACATCTAGCATGCTAACATCTGGAATGCTAACATCTAGCATGCTAACATCTAGCATGCTAACATCTAACATGCTAACATCTAGCATGCTAACATCTAGCATGCTAACATCTAGCATGCTAAAGTCTAGCATGCTAACATCAAACATGCTAACATCTAGCATGCTAACATCTAGCATGCTAACATCTAGCATGCTAACATCTAGCATGCTAACATCTAGCATGCTAACATCTAGCATGCTAACATATAGCATGCTAATATCTAACATGCTAACATCTAGCATGCTAACATCTGCCTCTCAGTCAAGTCATTACCCCACAATACATGTGAGCTTAGGTCTGAATTCCCCCACTAACCCCAAACCAACTCTCACACACACACACCAGGGTGCCAGGGTGTGTTTCACCGCTGTCTTTATACATACAGGGACTGTCATTCTGTGCTCTTGCGGCAGTCAGAATGCGGTTTAAGCTATGTGCGCTCTGTTCATTTCGTTAGGCGCACGCTGCCAAGAAATGGCGCCTAAAACTGGCGCTAACATTTAGCATGCTAACATCTAGCATGCTAACATCTGGCATGCTAACATCTAGCATGCTAACATCTAGCATGCTAACATCTAGCATGCTAAAATCTAGCATGCTAAAATCTAGCATGCTAACATCTAACATGCTAACATCTAGCATGCTAACATCTAGCATGCTAACATATAGCATGCTAATATCTAACATGCTAACATCTAGCATGCTAACATCTGCCTCTCAGTCAAGTCATTACCCCACAATACATGTGAGCTTAGGTCTGAATTCCCCCACTAACCCCAAACCAACTGTCACACACACACACCAGGGTGCCAGGGTGTGTTTCACCGCTGTCTTTATACATACAGGGACTGTCATTCTGTGCTCTTGCGGCAGTCAGAATGCGGTTTAAGCTATGTGCGCTCTGTTCATTTCGTTAGGCGCACGCTGCCAAGAAATGGCGCCTAAAACTGGCGCTAACATTTAGCATGCTAACATCTAGCATGCTAACATCTAGCATGCTAACATCTAGCATGCTAACATCTAGCATGCTAAAATCTAGCATGCTAACATCTAACATGCTAACATCTAGCATGCTAACATCTAGCATGCTAACATCTAGCATGCTAACATCTAGCATGCTAACATCTAGCATGCTAACATCTAGCATGCTAACATCTGCCACTCAGTCAAGTCATTACCCCACAATACATGTGAGCTTAGGTCTGAATTCCCCCACTAACCCCAAACCAACTGTCACACACACACACCAGGGTGCCAGGGTGTATTTCACCGCTGTCTTTATACATACAGGGACTGTCATTCTGTGCTCTTGCGGCAGTCAGAATGCGGTTTAAGCTATGTGCGCTCTGTTCATTTCGTTAGGCGCACGCTGCCAAGAAATGGCGCCTAAAACTGGCGCTAACATTTAGCATGCTAACATCTAGCATGCTAACATCTAGCATGCTAACATCTAGCATGCTAACATCTAGCATGCTAACATCTAGCATGCTAACATCTAGCATGCTAACATCTGCCTCTCAGTCAAGTCATTACCCCACAATACATGTGAGATTAGGTCTGAATTCCCCCACTAACCCCAAACAAACTGTCACACACACACACCAGGGTGCCAGGGTGTATTTCACCGCTGTCTTTATACATACAGGGACTGTCATTCTGTGCTCTTGCGGCAGTCAGAATGCGGTTTAAGCTATGTGCGCTCTGTTCATTTCGATAGGCGCACGCTGCCAAGAAATGGCGCCTAAAACTGGCGCTAACATTTAGCATGCTAACATCTAGCATGCTAACATCTGGCATGCTAACATCTAGCATGCTAACATCTAGCATGCTAACATCTAGCATGCTAACATCTAGCATGCTAACATCTAGCATGCTAAATTTTAGCATGCTAACATCAAACATGCTAACATCTAGCATGCTAACATCTAGCATGCTAACATCTAGCATGCTAACATCTAGCATGCTAACATCTAGCATGCTAACATCTAGCATGCTAACATATAGCATGCTAATATCTAACATGCTAACATCTAGCATGCTAACATCTGCCTCTCAGTCAAGTCATTACCCCACAATACATGTGAGATTAGGTCTGAATTCCCCCACTAACCCCAAACCAACTGTCACACACACACACCAGGGTGCCAGGGTGTATTTCACCGCTGTCTTTATACATACAGGGACTGTCATTCTGTGCTCTTGCGGCAGTCAGAATGCGGTTTAAGCTATGTGCGCTCTGTTCATTTCGTTAGGCGCACGCTGCCAAGAAATGGCGCCTAAAACTGGCGCTAACATTTAGCATGCTAACATCTAGCATGCTAACATCTGGCATGCTAACATCTAGCATGCTAACATCTAGCATGCTAACATCTAGCATGCTAAAATCTAGCATGCTAAAATCTAGCATGCTAACATCTAACATGCTAACATCTAGCATGCTAACATCTAGCATGCTAACATATAGCATGCTAATATCTAACATGCTAACATCTCGCATGCTAACATCTGCCTCTCAGTCAAGTCATTACCCCACAATACATGTGAGCTTAGGTCTGAATTCCCCCACTAACCCCAAACCAACTGTCACACACACACACCAGGGTGCCAGGGGGCCAGGGTGTTTCACCGCTGTCTTTATACATACAGGGACTGTCATTCTGTGCTCTTGCGGCAGTCAGAATGCGCTTTAAGCTATGTGCGCTCTGTTCATTTCGTTAGGCGCACGCTGCCAAGAAATGGCGCCTAAAACTGGCGCTAACATTTAGCATGCTAACCTCTAGCATGCTAACATCTAGCATGCTAACATCTAGCATGCTAACATCTAGCATGCTAAAATCTAGCATGCTAACATCTAACATGCTAACATCTAGCATGCTAACATCTAGCATGCTAACATCTAGCATGCTAACATCTAGCATGCTAACATCTGCCTCTCAGTCAAGTCATTACCCCACAATACATGTGAGATTAGGTCTGAATTCCCCCACTAACCCCAAACCAACTGTCACACACACACACCAGGGTGCCAGGGTGTATTTCACCGCTGTCTTTATACATACAGGGACTGTCATTCTGTGCTCTTGCGGCAGTCAGAATGCGGTTTAAGCTATGTGCGCTCTGTTCATTTCGTTAGGCGCACGCTGCCAAGAAATGGCGCCTAAAACTGGCGCTAACATTTAGCATGCTAACATCTAGCATGCTAACATCTGGCATGCTAACATCTAGCATGCTAACATCTAGCATGCTAACATCTAGCATGCTAAAATCTAGCATGCTAAAATCTAGCATGCTAACATCTAACATGCTAACATCTAGCATGCTAACATCTAGCATGCTAACATATAGCATGCTAATATCTAACATGCTAACATCTAGCATGCTAACATCTGCCTCTCAGTCAAGTCATTACCCCACAATACATGTGAGCTTAGGTCTGAATTCCCCCACTAACCCCAAACCAACTGTCACACACACACACCAGGGTGCCAGGGGGCCAGGGTGTTTCACCGCTGTCTTTATACATACAGGGACTGTCATTCTGTGCTCTTGCGGCAGTCAGAATGCGCTTTAAGCTATGTGCGCTCTGTTCATTTCGTTAGGCGCACGCTGCCAAGAAATGGCGCCTAAAACTGGCGCTAACATTTAGCATGCTAACCTCTAGCATGCTAACATCTAGCATGCTAACATCTAGCATGCTAACATCTAGCATGCTAAAATCTAGCATGCTAACATCTAACATGCTAACATCTAGCATGCTAACATCTAGCATGCTAACATCTAGCATGCTAAAGTCTAGCATGCTAACATCAAACATGCTAACATCTAGCATGCTAACATCTAGCATGCTAACATCTAGCATGCTAACATCTAGCATGCTAACATCTAGCATGCTAACATCTAGCATGCTAACATATAGCATGCTAATATCTAACATGCTAACATCTAGCATGCTAACATCTGCCTCTCAGTCAAGTCATTACCCCACAATACATGTGAGCTTAGGTCTGAATTCCCCCACTAACCCCAAACCAACTCTCACACACACACACCAGGGTGCCAGGGTGTGTTTCACCGCTGTCTTTATACATACAGGGACTGTCATTCTGTGCTCTTGCGGCAGTCAGAATGCGGTTTAAGCTATGTGCGCTCTGTTCATTTCGTTAGGCGCACGCTGCCAAGAAATGGCGCCTAAAACTGGCGCTAACATTTAGCATGCTAACATCTAGCATGCTAACATCTGGCATGCTAACATCTAGCATGCTAACATCTAGCATGCTAACATCTAGCATGCTAAAATCTAGCATGCTAAAATCTAGCATGCTAACATCTAACATGCTAACATCTAGCATGCTAACATCTAGCATGCTAACATATAGCATGCTAATATCTAACATGCTAACATCTAGCATGCTAACATCTGCCTCTCAGTCAAGTCATTACCCCACAATACATGTGAGCTTAGGTCTGAATTCCCCCACTAACCCCAAACCAACTGTCACACACACACACCAGGGTGCCAGGGTGTGTTTCACCGCTGTCTTTATACATACAGGGACTGTCATTCTGTGCTCTTGCGGCAGTCAGAATGCGGTTTAAGCTATGTGCGCTCTGTTCATTTCGTTAGGCGCACGCTGCCAAGAAATGGCGCCTAAAACTGGCGCTAACATTTAGCATGCTAACATCTAGCATGCTAACATCTAGCATGCTAACATCTAGCATGCTAACATCTAGCATGCTAAAATCTAGCATGCTAACATCTAACATGCTAACATCTAGCATGCTAACATCTAGCATGCTAACATCTAGCATGCTAACATCTAGCATGCTAACATCTAGCATGCTAACATCTAGCATGCTAACATCTGCCTCTCAGTCAAGTCATTACCCCACAATACATGTGAGATTAGGTCTGAATTCCCCCACTAACCCCAAACAAACTGTCACACACACACACCAGGGTGCCAGGGTGTATTTCACCGCTGTCTTTATACATACAGGGACTGTCATTCTGTGCTCTTGCGGCAGTCAGAATGCGGTTTAAGCTATGTGCGCTCTGTTCATTTCGATAGGCGCACGCTGCCAAGAAATGGCGCCTAAAACTGGCGCTAACATTTAGCATGCTAACATCTAGCATGCTAACATCTGGCATGCTAACATCTAGCATGCTAACATCTAGCATGCTAACATCTAGCATGCTAACATCTAGCATGCTAACATCTAGCATGCTAAATGTTAGCATGCTAACATCAAACATGCTAACATCTAGCATGCTAACATCTAGCATGCTAACATCTAGCATGCTAACATCTAGCATGCTAACATCTAGCATGCTAACATCTAGCATGCTAACATATAGCATGCTAATATCTAACATGCTAACATCTAGCATGCTAACATCTGCCTCTCAGTCAAGTCATTACCCCACAATACATGTGAGATTAGGTCTGAATTCCCCCACTAACCCCAAACCAACTGTCACACACACACACCAGGGTGCCAGGGTGTATTTCACCGCTGTCTTTATACATACAGGGACTGTCATTCTGTGCTCTTGCGGCAGTCAGAATGCGGTTTAAGCTATGTGCGCTCTGTTCATTTCGTTAGGCGCACGCTGCCAAGAAATGGCGCCTAAAACTGGCGCTAACATTTAGCATGCTAACATCTAGCATGCTAACATCTGGCATGCTAACATCTAGCATGCTAACATCTAGCATGCTAACATCTAGCATGCTAAAATCTAGCATGCTAAAATCTAGCATGCTAACATCTAACATGATAACATCTAGCATGCTAACATCTAGCATGCTAACATATAGCATGCTAATATCTAGCATGCTAACATCTAGCATGCTAACATCTGCCTCTCAGTCAAGTCATTACCCCACAATACATGTGAGCTTAGGTCGGAATTCCCCCACTAACCCCAAACCAACTGTCACACACACACACCAGGGTGCCAGGGGGCCAGGGTGTTTCACCGCTGTCTTTATACATACAGGGACTGTCATTCTGTGCTCTTGCGGCAGTCAGAATGCGCTTTAAGCTATGTGCGCTCTGTTCATTTCGTTAGGCGCACGCTGCCAAGAAATGGCGCCTAAAACTGGCGCTAACATTTAGCATGCTAACCTCTAGCATGCTAACATCTAGCATGCTAACATCTAGCATGCTAACATCTAGCATGCTAAAATCTAGCATGCTAACATCTAACATGCTAACATCTAGCATGCTAACATCTAGCATGCTAACATCTAGCATGCTAACATCTAGCATGCTAACATCTGCCTCTCAGTCAAGTCATTACCCCACAATACATGTGAGATTAGGTCTGAATTCCCCCACTAACCCCAAACAAACTGTCACACACACACACCAGGGTGCCAGGGTGTATTTCACCGCTGTCTTTATACATACAGGGACTGTCATTCTGTGCTCTTGCGGCAGTCAGAATGCGGTTTAAGCTATGTGCGCTCTGTTCATTTCGTTAGGCGCACGCTGCCAAGAAATGGCGCCTAAAACTGGCGCTAACATTTAGCATGCTAACATCTAGCATGCTAACATCTGGCATGCTAACATCTAGCATGCTAACATCTAGCATGCTAACATCTAGCATGCTAAAATCTAGCATGCTAAAATCTAGCATGCTAACATCTAACATGCTAACATCTAGCATGCTAACATCTAGCATGCTAACATATAGCATGCTAATATCTAACATGCTAACATCTAGCATGCTAACATCTGCCTCTCAGTCAAGTCATTACCCCACAATACATGTGAGCTTAGGTCTGAATTCCCCCACTAACCCCAAACCAACTGTCACACACACACACCAGGGTGCCAGGGGGCCAGGGTGTTTCACCGCTGTCTTTATACATACAGGGACTGTCATTCTGTGCTCTTGCGGCAGTCAGAATGCGCTTTAAGCTATGTGCGCTCTGTTCATTTCGTTAGGCGCACGCTGCCAAGAAATGGCGCCTAAAACTGGCGCTAACATTTAGCATGCTAACCTCTAGCATGCTAACATCTAGCATGCTAACATCTAGCATGCTAACATCTAGCATGCTAAAATCTAGCATGCTAACATCTAACATGCTAACATCTAGCATGCTAACATCTAGCATGCTAACATCTAGCATGCTAACATCTAGCATGCTAACATCTAGCATGCTAACATCTAGCATGCTAACATCTGCCACTCAGTCAAGTCATTACCCCACAATACATGTGAGCTTAGGTCTGAATTCCCCCACTAACCCCAAACCAACTGTCACACACACACACCAGGGTGCCAGGGGGCCAGGGTGTTTCACCGCTGTCTTTATACATACAGGGACTGTCATTCTGTGCTCTTGCGGCAGTCAGAATGCGGTTTAAGCTATGTGCGCTCTGTTCATTTCGTTAGGCGCACGCTGCCAAGAAATGGCGCCTAAAACTGGCGCTAACATTTAGCATGCTAACCTCTAGCATGCTAACATCTAGCATGCTAACCTCTAGCATGCTAACATCTAGCATGCTAAAATCTAGCATGCTAACATCTAACATGCTAACATCTAGCATGCTAACATCTAGCATGCTAACATCTAGCATGCTAACATCTAGCATGCTAACATCTAGCATGCTAACATCTAGCATGCTAACATCTGCCACTCAGTCAAGTCATTACCCCACAATACATGTGAGCTTAGGTCTGAATTCCCCCACTAACCCCAAACCAACTGTCACACACACACACCAGGGTGCCAGGGGGCCAGGGTGTTTCACCGCTGTCTTTATACATACAGGGACTGTCATTCTGTGCTCTTGCGGCAGTCAGAATGCGGTTTAAGCTATGTGCGCTCTGTTCATTTCGTTAGGCGCACGCTGCCAAGAAATGGCGCCTAAAACTGGCGCTAACATTTAGCATGCTAACCTCTAGCATGCTAACATCTAGCATGCTAACATCTAGCATGCTAACATCTAGCATGCTAAAATCTAGCATGCTAACATCTAACATGCTAACATCTAGCATGCTAACATCTAGCATGCTAACATCTAGCATGCTAACATCTAGCATGCTAACATCTAGCATGCTAACATCTAGCATGCTAACATCTGCCACTCAGTCAAGTCATTACCCCACAATACATGTGAGCTTAGGTCTGAATTCCCCCACTAACCCCAAACCAACTGTCACACACACACACCAGGGTGCCAGGGGGCCAGGGTGTTTCACCGCTGTCTTTATACATACAGGGACTGTCATTCTGTGCTCTTGCGGCAGTCAGAATGCGGTTTAAGCTATGTGCGCTCTGTTCATTTCGTTAGGCGCACGCTGCCAAGAAATGGCGCCTAAAACTGGCGCTAACATTTAGCATGCTAACATCTAGCATGCTAACATCTAGCATGCTAACATCTAGCATGCTAACATCTAGCATGCTAAAATCTAGCATGCTAACATCTAACATGCTAACATCTAGCATGCTAACATCTAGCATGCTAACATCTAGCATGCTAACATCTAGCATGCTAACATATAGCATGCTAATATCTAACATGCTAACATCTAGCATGCTAACATCTGCCTCTCAGTCAAGTCATTACCCCACAATACATGTGAGATTAGGTCTGAATTCCCCCACTAACCCCAAACCAACTGTCACACACACACACCAGGGTGCCAGGGTGTATTTCACCGCTGTCTTTATACATACAGGGACTGTCATTCTGTGCTCTTGCGGCAGTCAGAATGCGGTTTAAGCTATGTGCGCTCTGTTCATTTCGTTAGGCGCACGCTGCCAAGAAATGGCGCCTAAAACTGGCGCTAACATTTAGCATGCTAACATCTAGCATGCTAACATCTGGCATGCTAACATCTAGCATGCTAACATCTAGCATGCTAACATCTAGCATGCTAAAATCTAGCATGCTAAAATCTAGCATGCTAACATCTAACATGCTAACATCTAGCATGCTAACATCTAGCATGCTAACATCTAGCATGCTAACATATAGCATGCTAATATCTAGCATGCTAAAATCTAGCATGCTAAAATCTAGCATGCTAACATCTAACATGCTAACATCTAGCATGCTAACATCTAGCATGCTAACATATAGCATGCTAATATCTAACATGCTAACATCTAGCATGCTAACATCTGCCTCTCAGTCAAGTCATTACCCCACAATACATGTGAGCTTAGGTCTGAATTCCCCCACTAACCCCAAACCAACTGTCACACACACACACCAGGGTGCCAGGGGGCCAGGGTGTTTCACCGCTGTCTTTATACATACAGGGACTGTCATTCTGTGCTCTTGCGGCAGTCAGAATGCGCTTTAAGCTATGTGCGCTCTGTTCATTTCGTTAGGCGCACGCTGCCAAGAAATGGCGCCTAAAACTGGCGCTAACATTTAGCATGCTAACATCTAGCATGCTAACATCTGGCATGCTAACATCTAGCATGCTAACATCTAGCATGCTAACATCTAGCATGCTAACATCTAACATGCTAACATCTAGCATGCTAACATCTAGCATGCTAACATCTAGCATGCTAACATCTAGCATGCTAACATCTAGCATGCTAACATATAGCATGCTAATATCTAACATGCTAACATCTAGCATGCTAACATCTGCCTCTCCGTCAAGTCATTACCCCACAATACATGTGAGCTTAGGTCTGAATTCCCCCACTAACCCCAAACCAACTGTCACACACACACACCAGGGTGCCAGGGTGTGTTTCACCGCTGTCTTTATACATACAGGGACTGTCATTCTGTGCTCTTGCGGCAGTCAGAATGCGGTTTAAGCTATGTGCGCTCTGTTCATTTCGTTAGGCGCACGCTGCCAAGAAATGGCGCTTAAAACTGGCGCTAACATTTAGCATGCTAACATCTAGCATGCTAACATCTAGCATGCTAACATCTAGCATGCTAACATCTAGCATGCTAAAATCTAGCATGCTAACATCTAACATGCTAACATCTAGCATGCTAACATCTAGCATGCTAACATCTAGCATGCTAACATCTAGCATGCTAACATATAGCATGCTAATATCTAACATGCTAACATCTAGCATGCTAACATCTGCCTCTCAGTCAAGTCATTACCCCACAATACATGTGAGCTTAGGTCTGAATTCCCCCACTAACCCCAAACCAACTGTCACACACACACACCAGGGTGCCAGGGTGTGTTTCACCGCTGTCTTTATACATACAGGGACTGTCATTCTGTGCTCTTGCGGCAGTCAGAATGCGGTTTAAGCTATGTGCGCTCTGTTCATTTCGTTAGGCGCACGCTGCCAAGAAATGGCGCCTAAAACTGGCGCTAACATTTAGCATGCTAACATCTAGCATGCTAACATCTGGCATGCTAACATCTAGCATGCTAACATCTAGCATGCTAACATCTAGCATGCTAAAATCTAGCATGCTAAAATCTAGCATGCTAACATCTAACATGCTAACATCTAGCATGCTAACATCTAGCATGCTAACATCTAGCATGCTAACATATAGCATGCTAATATCTAACATGCTAACATCTAGCATGCTAACATCTGCCTCTCAGTCAAGTCATTACCCCACAATACATGTGAGATTAGGTCTGAATTCCCCCACTAACCCCAAACCAACTGTCACACACACACACCAGGGTGCCAGGGTGTATTTCACCGCTGTCTTTATACATACAGGGACTGTCATTCTGTGCTCTTGCGGCAGTCAGAATGCGGTTTAAGCTATGTGCGCTCTGTTCATTTCGTTAGGCGCACGCTGCCAAGAAATGGCGCCTAAAACTGGCGCTAACATTTAGCATGCTAACATCTAGCATGCTAACATCTAGCATGCTAACATCTAGCATGCTAACATCTAGCATGCTAACATATAGCATGCTAATATCTAACATGCTAACATCTAGCATGCTAACATCTGCCTCTCAGTCAAGTCATTACCCCACAATACATGTGAGCTTAGGTCTGAATTCCCCCACTAACCCCAAACCAACTGTCACACACACACACCAGGGTGCCAGGGGGCCAGGGTGTTTCACCGCTGTCTTTATACATACAGGGACTGTCATTCTGTGCTCTTGCGGCAGTCAGAATGCGCTTTAAGCTATGTGCGCTCTGTTCATTTCGTTAGGCGCACGCTGCCAAGAAATGGCGCCTAAAACTGGCGCTAACATTTAGCATGCTAACATCTAGCATGCTAACATCTGGCATGCTAACATCTAGCATGCTAACATCTAGCATGCTAACATCTAGCATGCTAACATCTAACATGCTAACATCTAGCATGCTAACATCTAGCATGCTAACATCTAGCATGCTAACATCTAGCATGCTAACATCTAGCATGCTAACATATAGCATGCTAATATCTAACATGCTAACATCTAGCATGCTAACATCTGCCTCTCAGTCAAGTCATTACCCCACAATACATGTGAGCTTAGGTCTGAATTCCCCCACTAACCCCAAACCAACTGTCACACACACACACCAGGGTGCCAGGGTGTGTTTCACCGCTGTCTTTATACATACAGGGACTGTCATTCTGTGCTCTTGCGGCAGTCAGAATGCGGTTTAAGCTATGTGCGCTCTGTTCATTTCGTTAGGCGCACGCTGCCAAGAAATGGCGCCTAAAACTGGCGCTAACATTTAGCATGCTAACATCTAGCATGCTAACATCTAGCATGCTAACATCTAGCATGCTAACATCTAGCATGCTAAAATCTAGCATGCTAACATCTAACATGCTAACATCTAGCATGCTAACATCTAGCATGCTAACATCTAGCATGCTAACATCTAGCATGCTAACATATAGCATGCTAATATCTAACATGCTAACATCTAGCATGCTAACATCTGCCTCTCAGTCAAGTCATTACCCCACAATACATGTGAGCTTAGGTCTGAATTCCCCCACTAACCCCAAACCAACTGTCACACACACACACCAGGGTGCCAGGGTGTGTTTCACCGCTGTCTTTATACATACAGGGACTGTCATTCTGTGCTCTTGCGGCAGTCAGAATGCGGTTTAAGCTATGTGCGCTCTGTTCATTTCGTTAGGCGCACGCTGCCAAGAAATGGCGCCTAAAACTGGCGCTAACATTTAGCATGCTAACATCTAGCATGCTAACATCTGGCATGCTAACATCTAGCATGCTAACATCTAGCATGCTAACATCTAGCATGCTAAAATCTAGCATGCTAAAATCTAGCATGCTAACATCTAACATGCTAACATCTAGCATGCTAACATCTAGCATGCTAACATCTAGCATGCTAACATATAGCATGCTAATATCTAACATGCTAACATCTAGCATGCTAACATCTGCCTCTCAGTCAAGTCATTACCCCACAATACATGTGAGATTAGGTCTGAATTCCCCCACTAACCCCAAACCAACTGTCACACACACACACCAGGGTGCCAGGGTGTATTTCACCGCTGTCTTTATACATACAGGGACTGTCATTCTGTGCTCTTGCGGCAGTCAGAATGCGGTTTAAGCTATGTGCGCTCTGTTCATTTCGTTAGGCGCACGCTGCCAAGAAATGGCGCCTAAAACTGGCGCTAACATTTAGCATGCTAACATCTAGCATGCTAACATCTAGCATGCTAACATCTAGCATGCTAACATCTAGCATGCTAACATATAGCATGCTAATATCTAACATGCTAACATCTAGCATGCTAACATCTGCCTCTCAGTCAAGTCATTACCCCACAATACATGTGAGCTTAGGTCTGAATTCCCCCACTAACCCCAAACCAACTGTCACACACACACACCAGGGTGCCAGGGGGCCAGGGTGTTTCACCGCTGTCTTTATACATACAGGGACTGTCATTCTGTGCTCTTGCGGCAGTCAGAATGCGGTTTAAGCTATGTGCGCTCTGTTCATTTCGTTAGGCGCACGCTGCCAAGAAATGGCGCCTAAAACTGGCGCTAACATTTAGCATGCTAACATCTAGCATGCTAACATCTAGCATGCTAACATCTAGCATGCTAACATCTAGCATGCTAAAATCTAGCATGCTAACATCTAACATGCTAACATCTAGCATGCTAACATCTAGCATGCTAACATCTAGCATGCTAACATATAGCATGCTAATATCTAAAATGCTAACATCTAGCATGCTAACATCTGCCTCTCAGTCAAGTCATTACCCCACAATACATGTGAGATTAGGTCTGAATTCCCCCACTAACCCCAAACCAACTGTCACACACACACACCAGGGTGCCAGGGTGTATTTCACCGCTGTCTTTATACATACAGGGACTGTCATTCTGTGCTCTTGCGGCAGTCAGAATGCGGTTTAAGCTATGTGCGCTCTGTTCATTTCGTTAGGCGCACGCTGCCAAGAAATGGCGCCTAAAACTGGCGCTAACATTTAGCATGCTAACATCTAGCATGCTAACATCTAGCATGCTAACATCTAGCATGCTAACATATAGCATGCTAAAATCTAGCATGCTAACATCAAACATGCTAACATCTAGCATGCTAACATCTAGCATGCTAACATATAGCATGCTAATATCTAACATGCTAACATCTAGCATGCTAACATCTGCCTCTCAGTCAAGTCATTACCCCACAATACATGTGAGCTTAGGTCTGAATTCCCCCACTAACCCCAAACCAACTGTCACACACACACACCAGGGTGCCAGGGGGCCAGGGTGTTTCACCGCTGTCTTTATACATACAGGGACTGTCATTCTGTGCTCTTGCGGCAGTCAGAATGCGCTTTAAGCTATGTGCGCTCTGTTCATTTCGTTAGGCGCACGCTGCCAAGAAATGGCGCCTAAAACTGGCGCTAACATTTAGCATGCTAACATCTAGCATGCTAACATCTGGCATGCTAACATCTAGCATGCTAACATCTAGCATGCTAAAATCTAGCATGCTAACATCTAACATGCTAACATCTAGCATGCTAACATCTAGCATGCTAACATCTAGCATGCTAACATATAGCATGCTAATATCTAGCATGCTAACATCTAGCATGCTAACATCTGCCTCTCAGTCAAGTCATTACCCCACAATACATGTGAGATTAGGTCTGAATTCCCCCACTAACCCCAAACCAACTGTCACACACACACACCAGGGTGCCAGGGTGTATTTCACCGCTGTCTTTATACATACAGGGACTGTCATTCTGTGCTCTTGCGGCAGTCAGAATGCGCTTTAAGCTATGTGCGCTCTGTTCATTTCGTTAGGCGCACGCTGCCAAGAAATGGCGCCTAAAACTGGCGCTAACATTTAGCATGCTAACATCTAGCATGCTAACATCTGGCATGCTAACATCTAGCATGCTAACATCTAGCATGCTAACATCTAGCATGCTAACATCTAACATGCTAACATCTAGCATGCTAACATCTAGCATGCTAACATCTAGCATGCTAACATCTAGCATGCTAACATCTAGCATGCTAACATATAGCATGCTAATATCTAACATGCTAACATCTAGCATGCTAACATCTGCCTCTCAGTCAAGTCATTACCCCACAATACATGTGAGATTAGGTCTGAATTCCCCCACTAACCCCAAACCAACTGTCACACACACACACCAGGGTGCCAGGGTTTGTTTCACCGCTGTCTTTATACATACAGGGACTGTCATTCTGTGCTCTTGCGGCAGTCAGAATGCGGTTTAAGCTATGTGCGCTCTGTTCATTTCGTTAGGCGCACGCTGCCAAGAAATGGCGCCTAAAACTGGCGCTAACATTTAGCATGCTAACATCTAGCATGCTAACATCTAGCATGCTAACATCTAGCATGCTAACATCTAGCATGCTAAAATCTAGCATGCTAACATCTAACATGCTAACATCTAGCATGCTAACATCTAGCATGCTAACATCTAGCATGCTAACATCTAGCATGCTAACATATAGCATACTAATATCTAACATGCTAACATCTAGCATGCTAACATCTGCCTCTCAGTCAAGTCATTACCCCACAATACATGTGAGCTTAGGTCTGAATTCCCCCACGAACCCCAAACCAACTGTCACACACACACACCAGGGTGCCAGGGGGCCAGGGTGTTTCACCGCTGTCTTTATACATACAGGGACTGTCATTCTGTGCTCTTGCGGCAGTCAGAATGCGGTTTAAGCTATGTGCGCTCTGTTCATTTCGTTAGGCGCACGCTGCCAAGAAATGGCGCCTAAAACTGGCGCTAACATTTAGCATGCTAACATCTAGCATGCTAACATCTAGCATGCTAACATCTAGCATGCTAACATCTAGCATGCTAAAATCTAGCATGCTAACATCTAACATGCTAACATCTAGCATGCTAACATCTAGCATGCTAACATCTAGCATGCTAACATATAGCATGCTAATATCTAACATGCTAACATCTAGCATGCTAACATCTGCCTCTCAGTCAAGTCATTACCCCACAATACATGTGAGCTTAGGTCTGAATTCCCCCACTAACCCCAAACCAACTGTCACACACACACACCAGGGTGCCAGGGGGCCAGGGTGTTTCACCGCTGTCTTTATACATACAGGGACTGTCATTCTGTGCTCTTGCGGCAGTCAGAATGCGCTTTAAGCTATGTGCGCTCTGTTCATTTCGTTAGGCGCACGCTGCCAAGAAATGGCGCCTAAAACTGGCGCTAACATTTAGCATGCTAACATCTAGCATGCTAACATCTGGCATGCTAACATCTAGCATGCTAACATCTAGCATGCTAAAATCTAGCATGCTAACATCTAACATGCTAACATCTAGCATGCTAACATCTAGCATGCTAACATCTAGCATGCTAACATATAGCATGCTAATATCTAACATGCTAACATCTAGCATGCTAACATCTGCCTCTCAGTCAAGTCATTACCCCACAATACATGTGAGATTAGGTCTGAATTCCCCCACTAACCCCAAACCAACTGTCACACACACACACCAGGGTGCCAGGGTGTATTTCACCGCTGTCTTTATACATACAGGGACTGTCATTCTGTGCTCTTGCGGCAGTCAGAATGCGGTTTAAGCTATGTGCGCTCTGTTCATTTCGTTAGGCGCACGCTGCCAAGAAATGGCGCCTAAAACTGGCGCTAACATTTAGCATGCTAACATCTAGCATGCTAACATCTAGCATGCTAACATCTAGCATGCTAACATATAGCATGCTAATATCTAACATGCTAACATCTAGCATGCTAACATCTGCCTCTCAGTCAAGTCATTACCCCACAATACATGTGAGCTTAGGTCTGAATTCCCCCACTAACCCCAAACCAACTGTCACACACACACACCAGGGTGCCAGGGGGCCAGGGTGTTTCACCGCTGTCTTTATACATACAGGGACTGTCATTCTGTGCTCTTGCGGCAGTCAGAATGCGCTTTAAGCTATGTGCGCTCTGTTCATTTCGTTAGGCGCACGCTGCCAAGAAATGGCGCCTAAAACTGGCGCTAACATTTAGCATGCTAACATCTAGCATGCTAACATCTAGCATGCTAACATCTAGCATGCTAACATCTAGCATGCTAAAATCTAGCATGCTAACATCTAACATGCTAACATCTAGCATGCTAACATCTAGCATGCTAACATCTAGCATGCTAACATATAGCATGCTAATATCTAACATGCTAACATCTAGCATGCTAACATCTGCCTCTCAGTCAAGTCATTACCCCACAATACATGTGAGATTAGGTCTGAATTCCCCCACTAACCCCAAACCAACTGTCACACACACACACCAGGGTGCCAGGGTGTATTTCACCGCTGTCTTTATACATACAGGGACTGTCATTCTGTGCTCTTGCGGCAGTCAGAATGCGGTTTAAGCTATGTGCGCTCTGTTCATTTCGTTAGGCGCACGCTGCCAAGAAATGGCGCCTAAAACTGGCGCTAACATTTAGCATGCTAACATCTAGCATGCTAACATCTAGCATGCTAACATCTAGCATGCTAACATATAGCATGCTAAAATCTAGCATGCTAACATCAAACATGCTAACATCTAGCATGCTAACATCTAGCATGCTAACATATAGCATGCTAATATCTAACATGCTAACATCTAGCATGCTAACATCTGCCTCTCAGTCAAGTCATTACCCCACAATACATGTGAGCTTAGGTCTGAATTCCCCCACTAACCCCAAACCAACTGTCACACACACACACCAGGGTGCCAGGGGGCCAGGGTGTTTCACCGCTGTCTTTATACATACAGGGACTGTCATTCTGTGCTCTTGCGGCAGTCAGAATGCGCTTTAAGCTATGTGCGCTCTGTTCATTTCGTTAGGCGCACGCTGCCAAGAAATGGCGCCTAAAACTGGCGCTAACATTTAGCATGCTAACATCTAGCATGCTAACATCTGGAATGCTAACATCTAGCATGCTAACATCTAGCATGCTAACATCTAGCATGCTAAAATCTAGCATGCTAACATCTAACATGCTAACATCTAGCATGCTAACATCTAGCATGCTAACATCTAGCATGCTAACATAAAGCATGCTAATATCTAACATGCTAACATCTAGCATGCTAACATCTGCCTCTCAGTCAAGTCATTACCCCACAATACATGTGAGCTTAGGTCTGAATTCCCCCACTAACCCCAAACCAACTGTCACACACACACACCAGGGTGCCAGGGTGTGTTTCACCGCTGTCTTTATACATACAGGGACTGTCATTCTGTGCTCTTGCGGCAGTCAGAATGCGGTTTAAGCTATGTGCGCTCTGTTCATTTCGTTAGGCGCACGCTGCCAAGAAATGGCGCCTAAAACTGGCGCTAACATTTAGCATGCTAACATCTAGCATGCTAACATCTGGCATGCTAACATCTAGCATGCTAACATCTAGCATGCTAACATCTAGCATGCTAACATCTGCCACTCAGTCAAGTCATTACCCCACAATACATGTGAGCTTAGGTCTGAATTCCCCCACTAACCCCAAACCAACTGTCACACACACACACCAGGGTGCCAGGGGGCCAGGGTGTTTCACCGCTGTCTTTATACATACAGGGACTGTCATTCTGTGCTCTTGCGGCAGTCAGAATGCGCTTTAAGCTATGTGCGCTCTGTTCATTTCGTTAGGCGCACGCTGCCAAGAAATGGCGCCTCAAACTGGCGCTAACATTTAGCATGCTAACATCTAGCATGCTAACATCTGGCATGCTAACATCTAGCATGCTAACATCTAGCATGCTAAAATCTAGCATGCTAACATCTAACATGCTAACATCTAGCATGCTAACATCTAGCATGCTAACATCTAGCATGCTAACATATAGCATGCTAATATCTAACATGCTAACATCTAGCATGCTAACATCTGCCTCTCAGTCAAGTCATTACCCCACAATACATGTGAGATTAGGTCTGAATTCCCCCACTAACCCCAAACCAACTGTCACACACACACACCAGGGTGCCAGGGTGTATTTCACCGCTGTCTTTATACATACAGGGACTGTCATTCTGTGCTCTTGCGGCAGTCAGAATGCGCTTTAAGCTATGTGCGCTCTGTTCATTTCGTTAGGCGCACGCTGCCAAGAAATGGCGCCTAAAACTGGCGCTAACATTTAGCATGCTAACATCTAGCATGCTAACATCTGGCATGCTAACATCTAGCATGCTAACATCTAGCATGCTAACATCTAGCATGCTAACATCTAACATGCTAACATCTAGCATGCTAACATCTAGCATGCTAACATCTAGCATGCTAACATCTAGCATGCTAACATCTAGCATGCTAACATATAGCATGCTAATATCTAACATGCTAACATCTAGCATGCTAACATCTGCCTCTCAGTCAAGTCATTACCCCACAATACATGTGAGATTAGGTCTGAATTCCCCCACTAACCCCAAACCAACTGTCACACACACACACCAGGGTGCCAGGGTTTGTTTCACCGCTGTCTTTATACATACAGGGACTGTCATTCTGTGCTCTTGCGGCAGTCAGAATGCGGTTTAAGCTATGTGCGCTCTGTTCATTTCGTTAGGCGCACGCTGCCAAGAAATGGCGCCTAAAACTGGCGCTAACATTTAGCATGCTAACATCTAGCATGCTAACATCTAGCATGCTAACATCTAGCATGCTAACATCTAGCATGCTAAAATCTAGCATGCTAACATCTAACATGCTAACATCTAGCATGCTAACATCTAGCATGCTAACATCTAGCATGCTAACATCTAGCATGCTAACATATAGCATACTAATATCTAACATGCTAACATCTAGCATGCTAACATCTGCCTCTCAGTCAAGTCATTACCCCACAATACATGTGAGCTTAGGTCTGAATTCCCCCACGAACCCCAAACCAACTGTCACACACACACACCAGGGTGCCAGGGGGCCAGGGTGTTTCACCGCTGTCTTTATACATACAGGGACTGTCATTCTGTGCTCTTGCGGCAGTCAGAATGCGCTTTAAGCTATGTGCGCTCTGTTCATTTCGTTAGGCGCACGCTGCCAAGAAATGGCGCCTAAAACTGGCGCTAACATTTAGCATGCTAACATCTAGCATGCTAACATCTAGCATGCTAACATCTAGCATGCTAACATCTAGCATGCTAAAATCTAGCATGCTAACATCTAACATGCTAACATCTAGCATGCTAACATCTAGCATGCTAACATCTAGCATGCTAACATATAGCATGCTAATATCTAACATGCTAACATCTAGCATGCTAACATCTGCCTCTCAGTCAAGTCATTACCCCACAATACATGTGAGCTTAGGTCTGAATTCCCCCACTAACCCCAAACCAACTGTCACACACACACACCAGGGTGCCAGGGGGCCAGGGTGTTTCACCGCTGTCTTTATACATACAGGGACTGTCATTCTGTGCTCTTGCGGCAGTCAGAATGCGCTTTAAGCTATGTGCGCTCTGTTCATTTCGTTAGGCGCACGCTGCCAAGAAATGGCGCCTAAAACTGGCGCTAACATTTAGCATGCTAACATCTAGCATGCTAACATCTGGCATGCTAACATCTAGCATGCTAACATCTAGCATGCTAAAATCTAGCATGCTAACATCTAACATGCTAACATCTAGCATGCTAACATCTAGCATGCTAACATCTAGCATGCTAACATATAGCATGCTAATATCTAACATGCTAACATCTAGCATGCTAACATCTGCCTCTCAGTCAAGTCATTACCCCACAATACATGTGAGATTAGGTCTGAATTCCCCCACTAACCCCAAACCAACTGTCACACACACACACCAGGGTGCCAGGGTGTATTTCACCGCTGTCTTTATACATACAGGGACTGTCATTCTGTGCTCTTGCGGCAGTCAGAATGCGGTTTAAGCTATGTGCGCTCTGTTCATTTCGTTAGGCGCACGCTGCCAAGAAATGGCGCCTAAAACTGGCGCTAACATTTAGCATGCTAACATCTAGCATGCTAACATCTAGCATGCTAACATCTAGCATGCTAACATATAGCATGCTAATATCTAACATGCTAACATCTAGCATGCTAACATCTGCCTCTCAGTCAAGTCATTACCCCACAATACATGTGAGCTTAGGTCTGAATTCCCCCACTAACCCCAAACCAACTGTCACACACACACACCAGGGTGCCAGGGGGCCAGGGTGTTTCACCGCTGTCTTTATACATACAGGGACTGTCATTCTGTGCTCTTGCGGCAGTCAGAATGCGCTTTAAGCTATGTGCGCTCTGTTCATTTCGTTAGGCGCACGCTGCCAAGAAATGGCGCCTAAAACTGGCGCTAACATTTAGCATGCTAACATCTAGCATGCTAACATCTAGCATGCTAACATCTAGCATGCTAATATCTAACATGCTAACATCTAGCATGCTAACATCTGCCTCTCAGTCAAGTCATTACCCCACAATACATGTGAGCTTAGGTCTGAATTCCCCCACTAACCCCAAACCAACTGTCACACACACACACCAGGGTGCCAGGGGGCCAGGGTGTTTCACCGCTGTCTTTATACATACAGGGACTGTCATTCTGTGCTCTTGCGGCAGTCAGAATGCGCTTTAAGCTATGTGCGCTCTGTTCATTTCGTTAGGCGCACGCTGCCAAGAAATGGCGCCTAAAACTGGCGCTAACATTTAGCATGCTAACATCTAGCATGCTAACATCTGGAATGCTAACATCTAGCATGCTAACATCTAGCATGCTAACATCTAGCATGCTAAAATCTAGCATGCTAACATCTAACATGCTAACATCTAGCATGCTAACATCTAGCATGCTAACATCTAGCATGCTAACATCTAGCATGCTAACATCTAGCATGCTAACATCTAGCATGCTAACATATAGCATGCTAATATCTAACATGCTAACATCTAGCATGCTAACATCTGCCTCTCAGTCAAGTCATTACCCCACAATACATGTGAGATTAGGTCTGAATTCCCCCACTAACCCCAAACCAACTGTCACACACACACACCAGGGTGCCAGGGTTTGTTTCACCGCTGTCTTTATACATACAGGGACTGTCATTCTGTGCTCTTGCGGCAGTCAGAATGCGGTTTAAGCTATGTGCGCTCTGTTCATTTCGTTAGGCGCACGCTGCCAAGAAATGGCGCCTAAAACTGGCGCTAACATTTAGCATGCTAACATCTAGCATGCTAACATCTAGCATGCTAACATCTAGCATGCTAACATCTAGCATGCTAAAATCTAGCATGCTAACATCTAACATGCTAACATCTAGCATGCTAACATCTAGCATGCTAACATCTAGCATGCTAACATCTAGCATGCTAACATATAGCATACTAATATCTAACATGCTAACATCTAGCATGCTAACATCTGCCTCTCAGTCAAGTCATTACCCCACAATACATGTGAGCTTAGGTCTGAATTCCCCCACGAACCCCAAACCAACTGTCACACACACACACCAGGGTGCCAGGGGGCCAGGGTGTTTCACCGCTGTCTTTATACATACAGGGACTGTCATTCTGTGCTCTTGCGGCAGTCAGAATGCGCTTTAAGCTATGTGCGCTCTGTTCATTTCGTTAGGCGCACGCTGCCAAGAAATGGCGCCTAAAACTGGCGCTAACATTTAGCATGCTAACATCTAGCATGCTAACATCTAGCATGCTAACATCTAGCATGCTAACATCTAGCATGCTAAAATCTAGCATGCTAACATCTAACATGCTAACATCTAGCATTCTAACATCTAGCATGCTAACATCTAGCATGCTAACATATAGCATGCTAATATCTAACATGCTAACATCTAGCATGCTAACATCTGCCTCTCAGTCAAGTCATTACCCCACAATACATGTGAGCTTAGGTCTGAATTCCCCCACTAACCCCAAACCAACTGTCACACACACACACCAGGGTGCCAGGGGGCCAGGGTGTTTCACCGCTGTCTTTATACATACAGGGACTGTCATTCTGTGCTCTTGCGGCAGTCAGAATGCGCTTTAAGCTATGTGCGCTCTGTTCATTTCGTTAGGCGCACGCTGCCAAGAAATGGCGCCTAAAACTGGCGCTAACATTTAGCATGCTAACATCTAGCATGCTAACATCTGGCATGCTAACATCTAGCATGCTAACATCTAGCATGCTAAAATCTAGCATGCTAACATCTAACATGCTAACATCTAGCATGCTAACATCTAGCATGCTAACATCTAGCATGCTAACATATAGCATGCTAATATCTAACATGCTAACATCTAGCATGCTAACATCTGCCTCTCAGTCAAGTCATTACCCCACAATACATGTGAGATTAGGTCTGAATTCCCCCACTAACCCCAAACCAACTGTCACACACACACACCAGGGTGCCAGGGTGTATTTCACCGCTGTCTTTATACATACAGGGACTGTCATTCTGTGCTCTTGCGGCAGTCAGAATGCGGTTTAAGCTATGTGCGCTCTGTTCATTTCGTTAGGCGCACGCTGCCAAGAAATGGCGCCTAAAACTGGCGCTAACATTTAGCATGCTAACATCTAGCATGCTAACATCTAGCATGCTAACATCTAGCATGCTAACATATAGCATGCTAATATCTAACATGCTAACATCTAGCATGCTAACATCTGCCTCTCAGTCAAGTCATTACCCCACAATACATGTGAGCTTAGGTCTGAATTCCCCCACTAACCCCAAACCAACTGTCACACACACACACCAGGGTGCCAGGGGGCCAGGGTGTTTCACCGCTGTCTTTATACATACAGGGACTGTCATTCTGTGCTCTTGCGGCAGTCAGAATGCGCTTTAAGCTATGTGCGCTCTGTTCATTTCGTTAGGCGCACGCTGCCAAGAAATGGCGCCTAAAACTGGCGCTAACATTTAGCATGCTAACATCTAGCATGCTAACATCTAGCATGCTAACATCTAGCATGCTAATATCTAACATGCTAACATCTAGCATGCTAACATCTGCCTCTCAGTCAAGTCATTACCCCACAATACATGTGAGCTTAGGTCTGAATTCCCCCACTAACCCCAAACCAACTGTCACACACACACACCAGGGTGCCAGGGGGCCAGGGTGTTTCACCGCTGTCTTTATACATACAGGGACTGTCATTCTGTGCTCTTGCGGCAGTCAGAATGCGCTTTAAGCTATGTGCGCTCTGTTCATTTCGTTAGGCGCACGCTGCCAAGAAATGGCGCCTAAAACTGGCGCTAACATTTAGCATGCTAACATCTAGCATGCTAACATCTGGAATGCTAACATCTAGCATGCTAACATCTAGCATGCTAACATCTAGCATGCTAAAATCTAGCATGCTAACATCTAACATGCTAACATCTAGCATGCTAACATCTAGCATGCTAACATCTAGCATGCTAACATAAAGCATGCTAATATCTAACATGCTAACATCTAGCATGCTAACATCTGCCTCTCAGTCAAGTCATTACCCCACAATACATGTGAGCTTAGGTCTGAATTCCCCCACTAACCCCAAACCAACTGTCACACACACACACCAGGGTGCCAGGGTGTGTTTCACCGCTGTCTTTATACATACAGGGACTGTCATTCTGTGCTCTTGCGGCAGTCAGAATGCGGTTTAAGCTATGTGCGCTCTGTTCATTTCGTTAGGCGCACGCTGCCAAGAAATGGCGCCTAAAACTGGCGCTAACATTTAGCATGCTAACATCTAGCATGCTAACATCTGGCATGCTAACATCTAGCATGCTAACATCTAGCATGCTAACATCTAGCATGCTAACATCTGCCACTCAGTCAAGTCATTACCCCACAATACATGTGAGCTTAGGTCTGAATTCCCCCACTAACCCCAAACCAACTGTCACACACACACACCAGGGTGCCAGGGGGCCAGGGTGTTTCACCGCTGTCTTTATACATACAGGGACTGTCATTCTGTGCTCTTGCGGCAGTCAGAATGCGGTTTAAGCTATGTGCGCTCTGTTCATTTCGTTAGGCGCACGCTGCCAAGAAATGGCGCCTAAAACTGGCGCTAACATTTAGCATGCTAAAATCTAGCATGCTAACATCTAGCATGCTAACATCTAGCATGCTAACATCTAGCATGCTAACATATAGCATGCTAATATCTAACATGCTAACATCTAGCATGCTAACATCTGCCTCTCAGTCAAGTCATTACCCCACAATACATGTGAGCTTAGGTCTGAATTCCCCCACTAACCCCAAACCAACTGTCACACACACACACCAGGGTGCCAGGGTGTGTTTCACCGCTGTCTTTATACATACAGGGACTTTCATTCTGTGCTCTTGCGGCAGTCAGAATGCGGTTTAAGCTATGTGCGCTCTGTTCATTTCGTTAGGCGCACGCTGCCAAGAAATGGCGCCTAAAACTGGCGCTAACATTTAGCATGCTAAAATCTAGCATGCTAACATCTAGCATGCTAACATCTAGCATGCTAACATCTAGCATGCTAACATCTAGCATGCTAACATCTAGCATGCTAACATCTGCCACTCAGTCAAGTCATTACCCCACAATACATGTGAGCTTAGGTCTGAATTCCCCCACTAACCCCAAACCAACTGTCACACACACACACCAGGGTGCCAGGGGGCCAGGGTGTTTCACCGCTGTCTTTATACATACAGGGACTGTCATTCTGTGCTCTTGCGGCAGTCAGAATGCGGTTTAAGCTATGTGCGCTCTGTTCATTTCGTTAGGCGCACGCTGCCAAGAAATGGCGCCTAAAACTGGCGCTAACATTTAGCATGCTAAAATCTAGCATGCTAACATCTAGCATGCTAACATCTAGCATGCTAACATCTAGCATGCTAACATATAGCATGCTAATATCTAACATGCTAACATCTAGCATGCTAACATCTGCCTCTCAGTCAAGTCATTACCCCACAATACATGTGAGCTTAGGTCTGAATTCCCCCACTAACCCCAAACCAACTGTCACACACACACACCAGGGTGCCAGGGTGTGTTTCACCGCTGTCTTTATACATACAGGGACTTTCATTCTGTGCTCTTGCGGCAGTCAGAATGCGGTTTAAGCTATGTGCGCTCTGTTCATTTCGTTAGGCGCACGCTGCCAAGAAATGGCGCCTAAAACTGGCGCTAACATTTAGCATGCTAAAATCTAGCATGCTAACATCTAGCATGCTAACATCTAGCATGCTAACATCTAGCATGCTAACATCTAGCATGCTAACATCTAGCATGCTAACATCTAGCATGCTAACATCTGCCTCTCAGTCAAGTCATTACCCCACAATACATGTGAGCTTAGGTCTGAATTCCCCCACTAACCCCAAACCAACTGTCACACACACACACCAGGGTGCCAGGGGGCCAGGGTGTTTCACCGCTGTCTTTAAACATACAGGGACTGTCATTCTGTGCTCTTGCGGCAGTCAGAATTCGGTTTAAGCTATGTGCGCTCTGTTCATTTCGTTAGGCGCACGCTGCCAAGAAATGGCGCCTAAAACTGGCGCTAACATTTAGCATGCTAAGATCTAGCATGCTAACATCTAGCATGCTAACATCTAGCATGCTAACATCTAGCATGCTAAAATCTAGCATGCTAACATCAAACATGCTAACATCTAGCATGCTAACATCTAGCATGCTAACATCTACCTCTCAGTCAAGTCATTACCCCACAATACATGTGAGCTTAGGTCTGAATTCCCCCACTAACCCCAAACCAACTGTCACACACACACACCAGGGTGCCAGGGGGCCAGGGTGTTTCACCGCTGTCTTTATACATACAGGGACTGTCATTCTGTGCTCTTGCGGCAGTCAGAATGCGGTTTAAGCTATGTGCGCTCTGTTCATTTCGTTAGGCGCACGCTGCCAAGAAATGGCGCCTAAAACTGGCGCTAACATTTAGCATGCTAAAATCTAGCATGCTAACATCTAGCATGCTAACATCTAGCATGCTAACATCTAGCATGCTAACATATAGCATGCTAATATCTAACATGCTAACATCTAGCATGCTAACATCTGCCTCTCAGTCAAGTCATTACCCCACAATACATGTGAGCTTAGGTCTGAATTCCCCCACTAACCCCAAACCAACTGTCACACACACACACCAGGGTGCCAGGGTGTGTTTCACCGCTGTCTTTATACATACAGGGACTTTCATTCTGTGCTCTTGCGGCAGTCAGAATGCGGTTTAAGCTATGTGCGCTCTGTTCATTTCGTTAGGCGCACGCTGCCAAGAAATGGCGCCTAAAACTGGCGCTAACATTTAGCATGCTAAAATCTAGCATGCTAACATCTAGCATGCTAACATCTAGCATGCTAACATCTAGCATGCTAACATCTAGCATGCTAACATCTAGCATGCTAACATCTAGCATGCTAACATCTGCCTCTCAGTCAAGTCATTACCCCACAATACATGTGAGCTTAGGTCTGAATTCCCCCACTAACCCCAAACCAACTGTCACACACACACACCAGGGTGCCAGGGGGCCAGGGTGTTTCACCGCTGTCTTTAAACATACAGGGACTGTCATTCTGTGCTCTTGCGGCAGTCAGAATTCGGTTTAAGCTATGTGCGCTCTGTTCATTTCGTTAGGCGCACGCTGCCAAGAAATGGCGCCTAAAACTGGCGCTAACATTTAGCATGCTAAGATCTAGCATGCTAACATCTAGCATGCTAACATCTAGCATGCTAACATCTAGCATGCTAAAATCTAGCATGCTAACATCAAACATGCTAACATCTAGCATGCTAACATCTAGCATGCTAACATCTACCTCTCAGTCAAGTCATTACCCCACAATACATGTGAGCTTAGGTCTGAATTCCCCCACTAACCCCAAACCAACTGTCACACACACACACCAGGGTGCCAGGGGGCCAGGGTGTTTCACCGCTGTCTTTATACATACAGGGACTGTCATTCTGTGCTCTTGCGGCAGTCAGAATGCGGTTTAAGCTATGTGCGCTCTGTTCATTTCGTTAGGCGCACGCTGCCAAGAAATGGCGCCTAAAACTGGCGCTAACATTTAGCATGCTAACATCTAGCATGCTAACATCTAGCATGCTAAAATCTAGCATGCTAACATCAAACATGCTAACATCTAGCATGCTAAAATCTAGCATGCTAACATCTAGCATGCTAACATATAGCATGCTAATATCTAGCATGCTAACATCTAGCATGCTAACATCTGCCTCTCAGTCAAGTCATTACCCCACAATACATGTGAGCTTAGGTCTGAATTCCCCCACTAACCCCAAACCAACTGTCAAACACACACCAGGGTGCCAGGGTGTGTTTCACCGCTGTCTTTATACATACAGGGACTGTCATTCTGTGCTCTTGCGGCAGTCAGAATGCGGTTTAAGCTATGTGCGCTCTGTTCATTTCGTTAGGCGCACGCTGCCAAGAAATGGCGCCTAAAACTGGCGCTAACATTTAGCATGCTAACATCTAGCATGCTAACATCTAGCATGCTAACATCTAGCATGCTAACATCTAGCATGCTAAAATCTAGCATGCTAACATCAAACATGCTAACATCTAGCATGCTAACATCTAGCATGCTAACATCTAGCATGCTAACATCTAACATGCTAACATCTAGCATGCTAACATCTGCCTCTCAGTCAAGTCATTACCCCACAATACATGTGAGCTTAGGTCTGAATTCCCCCACTAACCCCAAACCAACTGTCACACACACACACCAGGGTGCCAGGGGGCCAGGGTGTTTCACCGCTGTCTTTAAACATACAGGGACTGTCATTCTGTGCTCTTGCGGCAGTCAGAATGCGGTTAAAGCTATGTGCGCTCTGTTCATTTCGTTAGGCGCACGCTGCCAAGAAATGGCGCCTAAAACTGGCGCTAACATCTAGCATGCTAACATCTAGCATGCTAACATCTAGCATGCTAACATCTAACATGCTAACATCTAGCATGCTAACATCTAGCATGCTAACATATAGCATGCTAATATCTAACATGCTAACATCTAGCATGCTAACATCTGCCTCTCAGTCAAGTCATTACCCCACAATACATGTGAGCTTAGGTCTGAATTCCCCCACTAACCCCAAACCAACTCTAACACACACACACCAGGGTGCCAGGGTGTTTCACCGCTGTCTTTATACATACAGGGACTGTCATTCTGTGCTCTTGCGGCAGTCAGAATGCGGTTTAAGCTATGTGCGCTCTGTTCATTTCGTTAGGCGCACGCTGCCAAGAAATGGCGCCTAAAACTGGCGCTAACATTTAGCATGCTAACATCTAGCATGCTAACATCTAGCATGCTAACATCTAGCATGCTAACATCTAGCATGCTAAAATCTAGCATGCTAACATCAAACATGCTAACATCTAGCATGCTAACATCTAGCATGCTAACATATAGCATGCTAATATCTAACATGCTAACATCTGCCTCTCAGTTAAGTCATTACCCCACAATATATGTGAGCTTAGGTCTGAATTCCCCCACTAACCCCAAACCAACTGTCACACACACACACCAGGGTGCCAGGGGGCCAGGGTGTTTCACCGCTGTCTTTATACATACAGGGACTGTCATTCTGTGCTCTTGCGGCAGTCAGAATGCGGTTTAAGCTATGTGCGCTCTGTTCATTTCGTTAGGCGCACGCTGCCAAGAAATGGCGCCTAAAACTGGCGCTAACATTTAGCATGCTAACATCTAGCATGCTAACATCTAGCATGCTAAAATCTAGCATGCTAACATCAAACATGCTAACATCTAGCATGCTAAAATCTAGCATGCTAACATCTAGCATGCTAACATATAGCATGCTAATATCTAACATGCTAACATCTAGCATGCTAACATCTGCCTCTCAGTCAAGTCATTACCCCACAATACATGTGAGCTTAGGTCTGAATTCCCCCACTAACCCCAAACCAACTGTCACACACACACACCAGGGTGCCAGGGTGTGTTTCACCGCTGTCTTTATACATACAGGGACTGTCATTCTGTGCTCTTGCGGCAGTCAGAATGCGGTTTAAGCTATGTGCGCTCTGTTCATTTCGTTAGGCGCACGCTGCCAAGAAATGGCGCCTAAAACTGGCGCTAACATTTAGCATGCTAAAATCTAGCATGCTAACATCTAGCATGCTAACATCTAGCATGCTAACATCTAGCATGCTAACATATAGCATGCTAATATCTAACATGCTAACATCTAGCATGCTAACATCTGCCTCTCAGTCAAGTCATTACCCCACAATACATGTGAGCTTAGGTCTGAATTCCCCCACTAACCCCAAACCAACTGTCACACACACACACCAGGGTGCCAGGGTGTGTTTCACCGCTGTCTTTATACATACAGGGACTTTCATTCTGTGCTCTTGCGGCAGTCAGAATGCGGTTTAAGCTATGTGCGCTCTGTTCATTTCGTTAGGCGCACGCTGCCAAGAAATGGCGCCTAAAACTGGCGCTAACATTTAGCATGCTAAAATCTAGCATGCTAACATCTAGCATGCTAACATCTAGCATGCTAACATCTAGCATGCTAACATCTAGCATGCTAACATCTAGCATGCTAACATCTAGCATGCTAACATCTGCCTCTCAGTCAAGTCATTACCCCACAATACATGTGAGCTTAGGTCTGAATTCCCCCACTAACCCCAAACCAACTGTCACACACACACACCAGGGTGCCAGGGGGCCAGGGTGTTTCACCGCTGTCTTTATACATACAGGGACTGTCATTCTGTGCTCTTGCGGCAGTCAGAATGCGGTTTAAGCTATGTGCGCTCTGTTCATTTCGTTAGGCGCACGCTGCCAAGAAATGGCGCCTAAAACTGGCGCTAACATTTAGCATGCTAAGATCTAGCATGCTAACATCTAGCATGCTAACATCTAGCATGCTAACATCTAGCATGCTAAAATCTAGCATGCTAACATCAAACATGCTAACATCTAGCATGCTAACATCTAGCATGCTAACATATAGCATGCTAATATCTAACATGCTAACATCTAGCATGCTAACATCTGCCTCTCAGTCAAGTCATTACCCCACAATACATGTGAGCTTAGGTCTGAATTCCCCCACTAACCCCAAACCAACTGTCACACACACACACCAGGGTGCCAGGGTGTGTTTCACCGCTTTATACATACAGGGACTATCATTCTGTGCTCTTGCGGCAGTCAGAATGCGGTTTAAGCTATGTGCGCTCTGTTCATTTCGTTAGGCGCACGCTGCCAAGAAATGGCGCCTAAAACTGGCGCTAACATTTAGCATGCTAACATCTAGCATGCTAACATCTAGCATGCTAACATCTAGCATGCTAAAATCTAGCATGCTAACATCAAACATGCTAACATCTAGCATGCTAACATCTAGCATGCTAAAATCTAGCATGCTAACATCTAACATGCTAACATCTAGCATGCTAACATCTAGCATGCTAACATCTAGCATGCTAACATATAGCATGCTAATATCTAACATGCTAACATCTAGCATGCTAACATCTGCCTCTCAGTCAAGTCATTACCCCACAATACATGTGAGATTAGGTCTGAATTCCCCCACTAACCCCAAACCAACTGTCACACACACACACCAGGGTGCCAGGGTGTATTTCACCGCTGTCTTTATACATACAGGGACTGTCATTCTGTGCTCTTGCGGCAGTCAGAATGCGGTTTAAGCTATGTGCGCTCTGTTCATGTCGTTAGGCGCACGCTGCCAAGAAATGGCGCCTAAAACTGGGGCTAACATTTAGCATGCTAACATCTAGCATGCTAACATCTAGCATGCTAACATCTAACATGCTAACATCTAGCAAGCTAACATCTAGCATGCTAACATCTGCCTCTCAGTCAAGTCATTACCCCACAATACATGTGAGCTCAGGTCTGAATTCCCCCACTAACCCCAAACCAACTGTCACACACACACACCAGGGTGCCAGGGTGTGTTTCACCGCTTTATACATACAGGGACTATCATTCTGTGCTCTTGCGGCAGTCAGAATGCGGTTTAAGCTATGTGCGCTCTGTTCATTTCGTTAGGCGCACGCTGCCAAGAAATGGCGCCTAAAACGGGCGCTAAAATCTAGCATGCTAACAACTAGCATGCTAACATCTAACATGCTAACATCTAGCATGCTAACATCTAGCAGGCTAACATCTGCCTCTCAGTCAAGTCATTACCCCACAATACATGTGAGCTTAGGTCTGAATTCCCCCACTAACCCCAAACCAACTGTCACACATACACACCAGGGTGCCAGGGGGCCAGGGTGTGTTTCACCGCTGTCTTTATACATAAAGGGACTGTCATTCTGTGATCTTGCGGCAGTCAGAATGCGGTTTTAGCTATGTGCGCTCTGTTCATGTCTTTAGGCGCACGCTGCCAAGAAATTGCGCCTAAAACTGGCGCTAACATTTAGCATGCTAACATCTAGCATGCTAACATCTAGCATGCTAAAATCTAGCATGCTAAGATCTAGCATGCTAACATCTGCCTCTCAGTCAAGTCATTACCCCACAATACATGTGAGCTTAGTCATTCTGTGCTCTTGCGGCAGTCTTGCGGCAGTCAGAATGCAGTCAGAATTACTTTAGGCGCACGCTGCCAAGAAATGGCGCCTAAAACGGGCGCTAACATCTAGCATGCTAACATCCAACATGCTAGCATCGAACATGCTAACATCTAGCATGCTAACATCTAACATGCTAACATCTAACATGCTTAAATCTAGCAAGCTAACATCTAACATGCTAACATCTATCATGCTAACATCTAGCATTCTAACATCTGCCTCTCAGTCAAGTCATTACCCCACAATACATGTGAGCTTAGGTCTTAATTCCCCCCACCAACCCCAAACCAACTGTCACACACACACACACACACACACACACACACAAACACACACACACAACTCCTTTCAACTTGTGTCCTGTGGCATGAGCCCATTGCACCCACACTAGGTATCCAGGCACTGAAAGAGGGAAAGGGCCTTTCTCTTCTTCCCCAGCAGTCGTCATCTCCTCTACGGACACACGGCTTAACAGCCCCAGAGACAAAGGCATTTCCTGTCAGATAATCATCAGCAACACTTCCTCCAGCCCGTCCACCAGACACACACAGACGCTGATCCCAGGACAGTTGGCAGTGGGTTTCCATCTCAGAGCCTGAATGAGGGCAGAAAGACTGTATTCTGTTCCCAGGGTAGTGTGATTAGAGACCACGTCGACCCATGGCAACACTAGAGAGACAGAGGTCAAAGGTTACCATGCCCCATAAGAGGGGTCAAGCCCACGGTGACCTAACTCTCTCTATAGACAGACGGCAGCATGTGGCCACATGGCTGAAGCCTTCCTCATGAACTCCAGGGAGCCAGGCTCAGGGACTTGAAGGCAAATTTGACCCCAAGTGACACGTCTCCCTTTGTCTGAAATAAGATATGTTCCATGTCAGACGAGGCGATCCATATCAGTCTAATAATGAGCTTCTTTTCTCCAGGTAGAATAATCCGCTCTCTAGTGTTTTAAATAACAGCCTTCTCAGATATGATAACGTGAATACAAGTTTTGATTGAGACATATAGAAGCAGAGTGGCGCAGCGGAAGTGTGCTGGGCCCATAACCCAGAGGTCGATGGATGGAAACCATCCTCTGCTAATTGTTTACAACTGTAATAATGTTACTAACTTGCTATCGGACCAACTCAACAGCAGGTTTTATCGCAAAACAACGCCTCTCAGATAGCAAAAGACGTAGGAAATGGCACTTCTTTTCTCCAGTCCGCTCTTTTCGGTGTGAGACAAGACTTAAATAACATCCTTCTCAGAGATGATAATGTGAATACAATACTCAGATAGAAGCAGAGTGGCGCAGCGGAAGCGTGTTGGGCCCATAACCCAGGGATCGATGGATCGAAACCATCCTCTGCTAATTGTTTACAACTGTAATAATGTTACTAACTTGCTATCGGACCAACTCAACAGCAGGTTTTATCGCAAAACAACGCCTCTCAGATAGCAAAAGACGTAGGAAATGGCACTTCTTTTCTCCAGTCCGCTCTTTTCGGTGTGAGACAAGACTTAAATAACATCCTTCTCAGCGATGATAATGTGAATACAATACTCAGATAGAAGCAGAGTGGCGCAGCGGAAGCGTGTTGGGCCCATAACCCAGGGGTCGATGGATCGAAACCATCCTCTGCTAATTGTTTACAACTGTAATAATGTTACTACCTTGCTATCGGACCTACTCAACAGCAGGTTTTATCTCAAAACAACGCCTCTCTACACCCGCTTCCTCAGAAAGCAAAAGACGTAGGAAATGGGACCAGTGAAAGCATTTTGATGCCAACATCTAAAGCAAAGCGTATAGAGCCAATCCTTTGCTATTGAGGCACATTTGACTTGAAGTAATAGTTCAATTTTCTGAAATAAGTTATGTTCATATTTACTCCATGTCAGACGAGGCGATCCATGTCAATCTAATGATGGTACGTCTAATAATGAGCTTCTTTTCTCCAGGTAGAATAGTCTGTTCCCTTGTGTGTGACAAGACTTAAATAACATCCTTCTCATATATGATAATGTGAATACAATACTCATATAGAAGCAAAGTGGCTCAGCGGAAGCGTGCTGGGCCCATAACCCAGAGGTCGATGGATCGAAACCATCCTCTGCTAATTGTTTACAATTGTAATAATGTTACTACCTTGCTATCGGACCTACTCAACGGTAGGTTTTATCTCAAAACAACGCCTCTCTACACCCGCTTCGTCAGAAAGAAAGACGTAGGACATGGGACCAGTGATGGGACCATTTTGATGCTAACATCTAAAGCAAAGCGTATAGAGCCCATCCTTTGCTATTGAGGCACATTTGACTTGAAGTTATAGTTCAACTTTCTGAAATAAGTTATGTTCATATTTACTCCATGTCAGACGAGGCGGTCCATGTCAATCTAATGATGGTACGTCTAATAATGAGCTTCTTTTCTCCGGGTAGAATAATCCGCTCTCTAGTGTTTTAAATAACAGCCTTCTCAGATATGATAATGTGAATACAAGTGTTGATTGAGACATATAGAAGTAGAGTGGCGCAGCGGAAGTGTGCTGGGCCCATAACCCAGAGGTCGATGGATGGAAACCATCCTCTGCTAATTGTTTACAACTCGTGGCCTTAGAGTTATACAGTTCCATCTGCGTTTACTGCACTTTAGAGATGCTGAGCATCAAAGTTTTCATTACCCAGTTAGCAAAACTGATAAACAGTATATTCTATTTGTATAGCTCAACAAGCTCATCATTACAAAGGTTCTTCTGTAGCAGAAAAATAAAATCATGGGATATTTATAAATATGATATTTTGGCATGGCGCAAACGCAGATGGAACTTTATAACACTGAGAGCACAGATTGTGCTTAGAATTATAAAGTTCCATCTCAATATTCACAATGTAAAACCTTTCTTATCAACTCTAATTGAAATACCATTGAGTCTTTAAAAAAAAGATAGCAGAAACACATTTTATACATTTAAATTATGTAAAGATTTATTAATACACCAAACATTGATATGCATTTTAAATCGTATAAAACATATTTCATGGGAATTTTTGTTTTGAATTACTAATACAAACAGATCATCTTTCATAATAACTTTCTATAATCCATACAAAACAGGCTCAATCATCTATAACAAATTGCATTCTTTTGTGTCACCTTCATGTACATTGCATGTATGGCTCAAACTAATAGCTCTTAGTAAGTTTTTTTTTTTTTACCAAGGTCTTTTATGCCCCTTTACTTGCCTCTTACACAAACGTCATAGCAATTAGCCTACATCTAGATAAGTACTTCTGCATTTTTTACTCTTAAATTATTTTAATTAATTAATTAATTTATACACACACTTAACATTAATATGCATTTTTTTAAATTGTTCAAAACATATATTTCATTGGACTTTTGGTTTTGATTTACTAAAACAAACAGACCATATAATCATCTTTCATATAACTTTCTAACAGCACAATATTGGCTCAATCATCCAAAAAAAAAAATTGCATTATTTGGTATCGCACGGTGCATGACATGTATTTTATTTTTATTTTAAGTTTATCTACGTATTTGATGCCCCTATACTTGCCTCTTACACAATCATAATAGCAATTAGCCTACATATAGGCTAGTACTTCTTGTTAGCTATTTTGTACTGTATTTCAACACAACATCAGACCAAATTTATGTTCTTAATATTACGCTGTAGTACTCCTTATCAACAAGAGCCATGTACTTTAACATTGATCTGAGATCACTCTTCTTATCCTTTGAAATGTCACAACTATAAACCAAGGCTTGAGGCTTTGGTAGGATGGAGGTGGGTGAGGCACACCTTGTTTTTACATTGGAACCCCGTATGTCTACATTAAGCAAAGCCTGTCCATGACATGTAGTATACATTACATTAAACACACACTGGGTGAACTTAAGCTGGGCCACCATTGCAAATGGTACCTGCTTGTATAGAAAATGCTTGGAACAAGCCTGAAAGTCCTTAAAATCGGCTTCTTTTAGTTGGATAACACAGTAAGGTTTTTTCTGATTTGCTCTAAGTAATACTCGCAAAAAAGAAACTGGTGAGTAGAACTCAGAACCTGCCATAGCTTTTTCTATATTACTGTGCATATTATCCACTTCTTGCACTGCTGAGTGGCCTGGAGTGGAAAATGTCATTGTAATATTTTCAATGTTTGGGTGTCTTGATAAAAGATCTGCCATTGCAAAAGAAATGACAGAGTTTCTATTCTGCGGAACGCAGCTGTCACTCCAGGTGACAATCTCTTTAACTCCTGGATGGTCATCTATAACCCTTTCTAATATTTTTATTAATGCACTTGCTATATCATTACCCCCCCTTCCTGACATGCACTCAGTCCACACTGCACAATATCCCTTTTTGGTTTGTGAACAATGGGCAGTTAAATTATAAAGGTTTAGCTTTCTTTTGTAAAAAAAGTAACTTATTTCTGCTCGTGGGCAAGATATTACATTTTCAAGGTCAAAACAGACTGTCAGTTTGTCGTTATCTTCTCTGTCTGTTCGTCGTTCTACGCGCATTGCATCTTTTTTATATATACGAGTTTCATATTTCTCCATTTCTGATTTGCTTTGAATACCTTGTTTTAAGGCAGCAGCATGTGCCTCACATAGGTCACAGCGATCTGACTTACGAATATGAAAACTAAGGTTAAATTGTGTGTTAAATATATTTCTATAATATGATTCTTTCACAGGCGTGTCTCCAATTTGAGAGCACTTGTTCCTGTACAATTCGTATATCCTAGCGATATTTAGTGTCTGCTCAAGATATTGCTTTTGAGTGTCGGCACGGCAGTAATGTGACTCGACTACAGGAAAAGAGCTAATGTGTTCAATTACTTGGTCCTTCTGACGATTCCCTATGGCATGTTTTGTATGCTTACCCCTTGAATCTGATTTTGGAACGCCAGTGGAATAGTCTCTTTTTTTGTGGACATTGTAAACTGGTGTCTGGCTGATAGACAAAGTACCCAAGTAAAATAATTTACACACTCTTACTTTTTCTTCTTTAATAGTAAAGAAATATCGGAACGAGTGCGTGCGCGGGGAATTACCTTCCGTACAATTTCTTCGTTTTAAAGAGCACTCAGTTGTCATGGCAATGAAATCATATTTCCTATCTTGTGAAAGTTTATAATACTCCAGAAATAACTTATCTTTTTCACTCTCAGTTATTTTTTTGGAACAGTTGAATTTACAAGAGTGGGTGCAGTTTTTAAATGATTTTTTTTCTCTGGCAGGAACTACTGCTTTTTTGGAATTTATATCCTCTTTACCCTCTTGATAGAGTTGTTTTCTTTTGTTACACTTCCATGAGGATGGGTCGCGATTTCTTTTTCTACGCTTTCTTCCTTTTGGTGTCTCTGCTGTACATGCCACTGTCTCTGTAGCCCTTTCTGTCTCTGCATCTCGTTCTGTCTCTGCTACTGATGTTGTGGTCTCTGCTGATGATGTCGTGATCTCTGCTGCTCTTTCTCTCTCTGCTGCTCGTGTTGTTGTCTCTCTAACTCTTCCTGTCTCTGCTTCTCTTTCTGTCTCTGCTTCTCTCTCTGCTGTTGATGTCGTGGTCTCTGCTGCTCTTTCTCTCTCTGCTGCTCGTCTTGTTGTCTCTCTAACTCGTCCTGTCACCGTTTCTGTTGTTTCTCTTACCTTTGTTCTTGTACTTTTATCTGCTGTCATTGTGTGTGCCTTCTCTGCTCTTTTGAAATTAGACTTGCCAGGTGTGTAATCACTGTCACTACTTTCACTAAAAGGACTGTACTCCTCTTTACTGGATCTGTAAAAATAATCGACTGACAATATTACAAATGGGACTCATCTCTAGTCTGCTTAACGTTTAAACGACAACGAAATGCTGGCTATCATTTGAGTTGGAAAAGTGCTAGATAAACGCTACGTCTGTCACTAGCCAGTTCGCTCTAGTTTTTACTTTATCTACTTTGAAACCAACAACGTTCCCAACACTGCACGAAGTCAGAATTCGCTGAAACTCACCCGTTATTAATAATGTCCTCGTCTGTATCTACAATACTATCATTGGGCCGCAAATGGAACTTTATAACGCCAACGTATAACGCCTTTTTGTAGATAGCATTTTCATTATTTAAACATAATAACGTGTTTATACATTATTTTTGTTAATTTATGCCACATAGCTTTTCATACATGCCCAATAAGCACATATATGTACATAACTCAATTTTATCGAAAATGTCAAATGGAACTCTATAACTCTAAGGCCACGAACTATCATTACCATGTATATATAAATAAATAATAGTATTAATAATATAATAATATAATAATAAGACAAGAAAATAAATAAAAGGCAGCAGTTAAGAAAAAGCTTTGAGATAAGAGTTTTAAGAAGTGATTTAAAAGAGAAAACTGAGGTAGCCTGCCTGAGATCACCAGACAGGTAAAATATGGGAAACATTGGTGGGATCGGGACATATAATTGGGAATCCTCTGCATAACTGTGAAGTGAAAGCTTCAACCTTCCATCATTCGCGAGAGTGCCAGCGGACAGTTAATGAGCGCAGCTGCTCATGTGATGACGTCACCGTTCGGAGATCCCAGTTGGAACTCCCTGAAGAAGGAAGCGATTGGACAATTAGACACAAAAGCAGCGGCGATTGGACAAGGAAGGCATCGACGTGCTGGTTAACTTCAGGGATGCTACCGGTATGTGAGATTATACTTTACGAGGAATATAAATGTATGGTTCATGAGTTTACACGTTTGAGATGTATAGGCCTATGATAAAGGGTTACGTTGCCACATAATAATATTTGGTTTGGTTAATTGATTCAATGTGTGTTTGTTTAACGATCCACATGGAGTGATATATTATATATATATATATATATATATATATAATTGTTTGATACAGAAATGATGAAATCGAGATGATTAAATCCAGGATTGATTATTGTTTATTTATTTATTAACTAACTTGGAATTCAATCTCCTTGCATCTTGAAAGGTAAGGAGGCAATAAAAGCACAGCAGTATGTGTAATATATAATCCACACATTTTCATTGGTTGAAAAACGTGCTCTAGTCTTCTAGCCTTAACGTGACGGGGGTACCCTCCTCAACATCCCGTTTATAACCCTCACACAGTTTTAGCCATTAAAGTAGAACGCTATCTTATCTGTGGTTAAACATCGCCATCTGCTGATGTAATTTATTCACCACATATCCGTAAAAGCGTCTCACTGAAATCTAAAGTACAGGTGCATCTCAATGAAATACAATATCGTGGAAAAGTGAATTAATTTCCATTAGAGACCATTTAAAGGCTCAGGAAACCTTTGCAGGTGTTTTGAGTGAAATTAGCTGATTACAGTTTGACACCATGAGTCTACAATATAGAACTTTTCCACAATATTTTAATTCATTGAGATGCACCTGCAGCGTAGATTTGTTTGGAAAGTGAGTCTGAGATTGACAGTGAAAATAGACGGATGTTTTCTGATGAACTCTGACCAACATGTCTCTCCTGTCCTGTGTGCTGTGACAAATTCCTGTGGTACTGTTGTGCAGCCACAGCTTCTGTAAAGTTTGTCTGCAGGAGTACTGGAAGGAGAGTGAAGAAAAGCAGTTTGCTAGAATTCCTGAGGTACTGTTGTGTAGCCCCAGCTTCTGTGAGTTCTCTTTTTTCTCTTACATGTCTCTTTTCTAGTCTGCTGAAAGAAACATGTAAAACTAGAGTTTGTGGGGGGTAAGCGCGCAAAATCAAATAAGTTGGAAGCTTAGCGGTGGTGACGTTGGAGCATTGACAGTACATTATGTTGGTTTAAAGATGATCTAGCTTAACAAAACGTGTAAGTATCAAACAATTTTGTTTGCCACAGAGCTTCATTTCTGCAATTATGGAAAACCCAAAGGAGAAATCCCATTGGCTTTATGTCGAGGGAACCCATGGCGATTCTGATTTCCGGGTTGGCCTACAAAACACGTCTATGATCAGCCTGCGAGACTACATCATCACGTTCTCACATAACGTCATTGGGCAAATCTGTTTGTTTGAAGTAAAACGTCTGCAAACGGTGGGAAAGAAATCTGCAGATCCGGACGAGACTGGTTTGCTGTGACGAGGAGATATTTAATCAAACGCTATTAGCAGGTAAGATTCGTAAGTGTGTTCGACGGCTTCTCTGTATATGGTGTGTGCATGTGCATTAGCTAACGTTAGCCGACTCAGTTAACCTTTAAGACGTTGGGCGGTGTAAGCAGCATTACCTGCATCATTTACGAGTGCTTAAAAGAAAAACTACTTTGTGGTGTGGGCAACTTGGATTGACTAGTATTAAACCGACCATTCGCTAATTTACTGGTAATGTCACACCATGTATATACATTTTCAGCTACTCTTCCATGACAATGATTATTTGGTAAGATCTTTTTTGGGAAGGTGTGTAATCAAGTTGGGGGTAGGGTAGGGACTAGTGTTTTAATAAACATGTAAACATGTTTTTACTTTTACTGTATGTTTTCTTTTCAAAGCCTATTTACGATCAACTTATAAGTTTACCAATCTTCCTGATTTAGTGACGCACTTCCTTGTGCTTTAAAGAAATTGGTCACAGTTTCGCGGAAGATTGTGTCCGGTGGCAGACAAAGTTAATATGAAATATTGAGACTTCCAGAGGACTGATCTGAACCGCAATTTTGTTGAGTACAATGCGCAATCATGAGAAGGTTCCCTTTGATCTCCATCAACTGAGCATAGAAGAAGATTAAGGCGTCTGCCCCACTGGACCCATATGATGATGATGATGACCTCACCATCCTGTCGCCCAATAACTGCTCAGAGAAGCAGTTCAGCCCGAGCAATGAAATTTGAACCGAAGTTCCGCTGTCGGACAGATAAGATCCTTGTGCTAACTGTAAGTGATTCGGTTTCCCTATTATTTGACCGCTATCAATCAGCTCTCTGCTTCCCACCAGGTCACAGCGGGAAACGGACAAAAGGAGTCGATAATAACCACAGGTTCTAACCCCATTTAATCCGTACCACCTTGCCTCACCTCAGGTTCCGGCTTTGCACGGCTCTTGGCCCGTGTCACCACACAAGCCGTAAAAACCCCAGGGAAACACTGAGCACGCCCATCTGGGCACTCCGTCACAGAGGGTGAAGATGTTACAATGGGGTAAACCGTCGGCCCACACACAGCTGGCAGCCAGTTCATTACACACACGATTATTTTGGTCAATATTGAAATCACCATTATTTAACACGAAGGCCTACTCATTGAATTTAGAAACATCATGCATTTAACAGTGGATTTTCATAAACTTTAAATATAATTCAACTCGTAAAAAGTAGCCAGCTGAAAATCCATACCAGGTTTTTCTTGTTACCTTGCAGGGAAAGAATTTAGCTCTATTTAAGGTTACGGGCTGTCAAGCAAGCTTCCGTCGAGTCTGATTTGACTAGTCTGTCCTTTTTATTATACTGTTTTGTTTTTTCCTTAACTTGGTTTGTTCTGTTGCTCTGTCTGTTCTCCATGTATCTGTTTAATTGTTTTGTTGCCATGTTGGCCTACATAGTTGTCTTGTGAAGCGTCTTTAGTGTAAAAAAAAGCAATAAAATGAATTATTATTATTATTATTATTTGTACTTAAATCAATGTATACTTTGTACTTATTCTTTCTCAATCATGTAATTCTGTTAGCTTTGGACGAGCATCAGTCATCCTAAAAGTGATCAGGAATAATAATTTTGAAGCTTATCCTCCCTAAAAAAAAAATGTGTGGGTCAGTGTTTCTCAGCTTACGCATCCTTCTCACATTTTCAACCCATAACCAGTTTGCATGCTTGACTTGACTGATGATAAGCAGGTTTATTTTAATCGAGTGATTTAAAGCATGGCCTGCAACTGTGTCAGGTCCACTGAGACTTAATCAAGCTCATCCAACTCCAGTCTTTTAAACTCAGTCTCAACTTCTCAGCAGCCAATCTCTCCATCTCCAAGGAAATGTCGAGCCGCTGCTTCTCCCTATCATGTTCCTGTCTATTCATGTCAGCCTGTGTTAACAGCAATTCTTCCTTAATCCTGCCCCACCAAACTTTTCTGTCCAGCACCAATAACCTGCGATGTAGATGTGATCATCCCTAGTTCAGACATATTAGCCTTAACAATAGCCTTGATGTTGTCCTTCATCCTCCTGTCACCGACCTCCAACTTGAAATGTACGGCGATTCTCAACAATTGCTCGAGAACAACTCTCCACATCCGCCTCTGGCGTAGGCCACAAAAAGTCTTCCACACTAGCCATTATGCGTCAACAGACACCCCACACATACGCTGGCCAAAACACATGAGAACCAAATTTGCAGCAATTAATTGCTACATTCTCACTGAGCTCAAACAGGCCAAACGCACAGCCAAACACCACCAGAGCCCCGTCCCTCTAACTGCCTAGCCAAGAGCTAGCTAAACTCCCCCCCTGGTCTTCACGTGGTTTTGCGGTGGGTATTTACACACTGTAGCCCGACAGCCCGGTAAAGCAACCAAAAAAATGGCCACCCACCAGCAGCTTCGGATGTGCCCCCGAGACAACTGCTCCAACCACGTTACCACCACACTAGCAACCCCCCAAACAAAGTCCAAAGGGAACCCGCTCCTTTGCCTAACCAGGGACAGGACAACGGCAATTTACGACGACCGCGCACAGGACCAATACTCACTTCCACAAAATAAATCACCAGCCCAACTCCAGCGTGGCGAAACAACCAGAGACCAAACGAGAGAGCAATTAGGTGAGAGTGGGTCTACAACAGGGACCAAACAGTAATGTGAACGTCAGTGATCAGTCAGGTAAGTGGTCACCAAGGGGTAATAATAGTCTCAATCCATAAGGAGAGACAAGCGACATCTTACGAAGTGATTACGAAGGTCGGTCGACCGAGTGGTGGCGGGTCCCGGGTTCTGTTGGGTGTCTCAGGGTGATGGTTATCGGTGGCTGGCCTACTGGTGCTGTTGCCCTGGGATGGCTTGTAGGGTGTGGTACACCTGCCGCCCGCGCTAAGCTTGGTTTGTTGGTGCGGGACACTCTAACTGAGGGTATCGACAATAGCTGATGGTGTGAGCCGTCTGGTTTCCTGGCTGGTTTTTGCCGTCCACAGGTGCTGGTGCTAGGCCCACCATGCCCTTGGTTGTTTGGGATCACTGGGAAGTTGGGCATTCTTGCAGAGGTAGTGCTTGGCTAGGTTACCTTTGACTGGATGGCAGCCTGAGGGTTGCTTACGACAAGACAGATTATACCGGCCCTGCCACGGGAGTTCTCGGTATGCGATGTGCATGTAAATAGATGTGATGGAGAAGAGAGACGTGATGGAGAAGAGACATTGAGGAGAGGAGATGGGGCAAGGCTTTGCCCTACCAGAACAAAATGGCGTGTGAAATTGGCTGACAGTGTCTGACACACTACAAAATTAGATGCACCTGAAAACAAATCAATATCGTCAATCAATATGTTCCAACAATTAAATTATTATTTAGTACATTTTATGTAAAGGTTCAGCAACTAAACAAGGAAGCCATAAAATGGATGTTTCACTATTACTTTATTTAGATCTTTTTGAAATATTGCTTGAATAGTAAAAAAAAAAAAAAAAAAAAGCTTCCTCTTTCCTTGATTCTTCCCTCAAAAAGGCAAGAAGGTAACTGTTCCCAGCCTTTTAATGGGGAGGCTCCATCAACAATGGCTGAGGCAATACTCTTCTCCTGCCTCCGTCCCTGAGCCTGTTGGGCTGACATTTCACTGCCCTGTCCGTTTTTAAGGAACAAGCAAATTGAGTGGACTATTATATATATATATATATATATATATAAATATATATATATATATATCCAACTATCCTAAAATTCAGGCCTTAGATTTATAGTATTGTAGTGTTCTAGTGCAGTGTCTTACAACTCTTGACTAAACACCAAGTTAAACCAAAGACAATGAAGACAGTCGTAGTAACCATGACCATTTACTGTCACAACCCTTCAATGACATGCTGGTGAAAACTGCAAATAAACGACACGCACATTCAGTCGCTCTGTTCTTAATCGCACATCACATTGTACATTGTTGTAAATAACAAATCAATCAAATATAACAACCAAATCATTACTGATATACGATCTCTAACATGTCTAATGTTCAATGAATTAACTTTCAGCATTGCCTTTTTGATGCTTCATATTCGATGCAAGTGGATACTTTAAGAGCATTACATGTCTGTCTTGTATTTACACCTAAACAAGGAAGCCGTAAACCGGAAGTGACTAAACAAGAAGAGACGCAATTGCGTGCAGCTAAAAGAGCATGTAAGGTTAATTATTTCAAACGATTTGTTTAACTGTGAAATAATAACCCAATCGTAATTTTTACCTAGAAATAGGTACCAACAAATGATTCATTAAAGGATTAGAAGTTTAACCACCTTTAGGGCAACACAAGTATAATCACCCCATGTTTATAAAAACAGTTGGTAAAGTGCCACGTCTACTGTCAAGATAGCTATTTGACCTCCTATGTCATTATTTATGACTTTCGACAATGTTTACTAAACGTATAATGAGGATATCAGTGAGCATGCAATAGCGGTACTAGTCCATATCCGATTTAAGTGGTGTCATCGCAAAATACGTCCTGACAGCTCCGACAACACCCACCACCCACTTGGTAACAAACCAGGTAAGTATCCCCTAAAACCCCCCACCCATGAAAAAGCAGGTTCCAAGCCAAGAGAGGCAAGAAAATTGCCTCCCCATGTATCTTTAAGTAGTTTAGGAGCGAACCAAGAAGCCCATATTTCAAAGTAAAACATTACTAATAACACAGAAGTTGAATAAAATGTAGAGAGGGAAAGAGAGCACCCAACGTTTCTTCCCATGGGCTTTTTCAGGAGTGACTGAGGCAAGAGTGACTGTTGGATTCATCTGACTGTTTGTGTGTCAAATGTAAACTTGATGGAACTGTCTATTGGGATTCTGTTCCCGCCTGTTAGAAATTCTTTGAAACACAGCTAAATTAAGCTTCACAGTTAGCCCGCTACGGAGCAGGCTAGTTCAGTGGTATAAGTTACCTTGGTTACTGCGCAGGGAATGGTTTGAAAGAGGTTGATTTTTCTGAGGACAGTAAGATTTCATTAAAACAAATCCACTGCGTTCGTATTACAGTTTTCTCGAAAGCTTAACCCACTGATTTATAACAGAATTCCTTATATCAAAACAATAACGGCCATCAAAACAGAACCGACCACTTTCACAGGGAAACATACATGTTTACATAATTGTTTTTACTTTCATGTACTAGAATTCATTTTCTTTTACTAAACATAACAAATACTGTATAAATTTGACAAACAAATCAGGACAAAAATATGCAGCATATCCAGAAGAATACTGTGAAGCACTCAATCTGTTACAAACAAGCTTCCTAAATCCCCCCAAAATTTATCATAAATGATTAAAATTAAGGTTTAAGGTAAGGAAAAGCATTTTGGGTTCATGATTAGGGTTGGGATTAGGTTAGGGTTAGGGTTAGGAGATGGAATTTCTTTTTTAAGGGAGGGTCAGGGCGAGGGTTTATTAAAAAGTCACGTCTTAAGACCAGGTAAGATCACTGGTGCTCTCGCCTGCAGAAGTTCATAAGTAAGAATCACATGCTAAACAAATAAGAAAATACAAAACAAGTAACATGGGGGTTAATAGGATTATGGTCAATTCAAAACAAAATCATATATTAGTCAAATTAAGGTTTAAGGTAAGGGAAAGCATTTTGGGTTCATGATTACGGTGGGGATTAGGATTAGGGTCAGGGATGGAATTAGGGTTAGGGATGGAATCGTTTTTTTAAGGGAGGGTTAGGGCGAGGGTTTATTAAAAAGTAGTCTAAGACCAGGTAAGATCGCTGGTGCTCTCGCCTGTATTCCCCCTCGCGCCGACAATTGCAGGGCTGGTGGTTCACATCCCAGTGACTGGGGCTAAGAGAGAGTGAGGGATAGGACAGGTCATGCGGGTAGGATGGGTATAGGGTTAGGAAAGGATTGGGCATAGGAGAGAACATAGGGTTGGATTTATAAACATATAAATCGTAAGTGCTCTAAAATTAGTGCAGAAGTTCATAAGTAAAAATCACATGCTCAAAAAATAAGAAAGTACAAAACAAACATGGGGGTTAATAGGATTATGGAAAAAACTAAATAATATCATAAATTAGTAAAAATAAGGTTCAAGGTAAGGAAAGTCATTTCGGGTTTATGATTAGGGTTGGGATTAGGGTTAGAATTAGGGTTGGGGATGGATTTAGGGTTAGGGATGGGATTAGGGTTGGGGATGGATTTAGGGTTAGGGATGGGGTTAGGTTTAGGGATGGAATTGGGGTTAGGATCAGGGGATGGATTTTTTTTTTCTTTCAAGGGATGGGAGCGTAAGGGCGAGGGTTTATTAAGAAGTCATGTCTAAGACCAGGTAAGACCACTGGTGCTAAAGGCGTGCTTTCTGTGAGGGAAGCTGCGCCGTGGATTCAAGTGTCCACCATGGATGATTAAGAGGTGAGGGTCTTCCAATAGTCATCCCCGCCTTCAATAAAAATCATAGGAGGGTCCCCATCTAAACTCCAATCAAACTAGTCAAAATGGATTACACAGGCAAGCCTGAATGCATTCCATAAATCCAAAATGACTGTCAACAGCCATAAAAAAAACAATTTTGGACAGGTTTTTATGAATAAAATGTCATATAAATCGTGGTCTGAATGACATATGGGCAAACCCTTCAATAGAAACCTTCACAGTATAGATAGTATTAAACTGGAAAGTTTGCTGTATATAAGTACTACTGGAGTGGAGATTCCATGCTCAGACTATGTGGAAATCATATTTTGAGAAAACGGGCAGAACTGCCCCTTTAAACTTTGTTTGCCAATGAGATTTTGTATTTCACCAATCCTCGCGCTTTGATAATAAGCTTTTACTACAAAGGAAATTACCATATTTAGTTTTGACAAGATTGGGCTCCAGGAAATTAGCTTTACAGGGATATGCTATGCTACATGTGTTTGGTAAAATGTTGTTGAACTAAACGTTGCTCGAAAACACTGACGTTTGCTAAAGCTACGATAGATTTGTGGAGGTCAGTACACAAACGACTGTATTATGTGCATATTTTAGCGTAGTTTGATATTTTCTCGATATCTATGTTACAGAAGACATGTTGTAGGAGCCTCGCCTCAGGACATTCATTATTTGCTATTAACATATGAAATGTAGCTCGGTGTTTCATGATTTAGTAGATGACAAGTGATGAGGACAGTACCTCTGATGTGTTGAGCTGTCATGAATTGGATGAAGCACCACCACTTACTCGAACCAATAGTGTATTCCTTAGTGCTGCGTGAAGTAAACAATTTTACAAAGAAATTTGGAAATGATCTATACATAGGTGAATTTACTTCCATTACTTGTTTCCCTATGAAATTCACTAAAGTAAGATGTACCCTGACTTTATCTTCCTGATAGCTTACAAAACAGATGCTGTGATATGGATCTGATGACTCAATAACCTGTACCGACGTCAGTGAAGACGAGTTCGTCTCTAGGTCATCAAGAAAGAAAAAAAGTAAGGAACTTCAAAACAAAGCACCACATTACTGTCGTTAAAGAACATTGTCTCCTCTACCTTATGTGGGTGGGGGAACTGAGGAGTGTGCACAGTGGCGAGTTTAGGACCATTTACCATAGTTTGTCATTTGACTGCTTTCTAGGTTCTTGGAAGAACAAAAAGGCAAATTAAACAGTTCCGTAAGGGCCTTCGGGAGACCAACATTTTTGGACTTTTCCAACACAGACCAGATGTGGTCCCTTTAGTTTAGAGAATCTGAGAGTCAGATAACTCCAGAGGTATAATAATATGAATTTTTGACCCAAATTAAAGTTACCCTTATTAAAGCTACTCACATAGTTTGGCTTTTAGAGACTTATTCCGAAAAGTAAAACATCCTGCAATGTTCCAATGACATTTTAGATTTTCCTTGCTGGTATTGTCTGGCCTCTGGAGGAAGGTGACGACAGTGAGGATGACTGCAATCCTGAGATGAGATGCTGGGTGGTCACTTACTTGAAGCAGTTCATCCATAATGGTAATATATAAAGCTTTTCTGCCATGTCTTTCAAATACTTTTTCCACAGCCATATTTCTGTCAAGGGTAACAATGTGACCTTTTTATCGTGTATTGTTAGCATCCAGTGACAAACTCATCAACTTCTGCTGAAGTTTTCGGTGGGTTGGGAAGTACCCACGGACGGCATGAGGGTGTTTGTGTTTCATGTCACACTGCCAAGATCCTCAGCATTTCTCCGAACCATCAGTCTCCCAAGCCACTACACCAACTACTCTTATTTCAAAAGAGACTGTTGGGTGGCTGTCAGCACTATCGACACAGGGTTTGGCTTGATTTAGATTTTTGAATAGTGGAATTATATATAAAAAGAAATCTAATCCTAAGTTTGATCCAAAGTGTAAATGTCTAAGTTGAATGTAACTTTTGTTATTTTTACACACCATGGACCTCGTTAACACTCACTCCTAATGTTAGAGCCTTGTTTAAATCAAATGATCTTCATTGAATATGTTTGCATGTTCATGGCTATACATTTCTCCCAGTAAAATGTTTTCAGGGTTGAACAGAAGATTTATTTTTTAAATCCTCACAACAAATATCCATTGTTAACATCTTACGGTATTTCCTCAAGATCGCTATGTTTCTGTTTTCCCCACAGGCCTTAGCGGTGGAGGTGGCCCCTACACGACCCTGCACTGCCGAATCAGAACGTTTCCGCACGGATTCTGCCTGTTCCTTGTCCAGGACCAAGAAATGAAATCTGTCTGCAGTTTCCAAATCATGGCACAGAAAACTGGCCACCCTTCCCCGGTCCCGCTGGAAGATTTGTCCGATTCGTGGCCGGTCAGCATCGGAATACCCACTCCCGGGAGATCGGCCGATCCCGAGAGTAAAAAAAAAGGTCGAAGCGAGGAAGTTATGTATGGATTCTGGATTGTGAGTCGTGTGGCAAGTGCCTGGCGTCCGTTGTTCTGGCTGTGATACATTTTGCGGTTGAGCACGGGGCGTCGGCATCATTCCGGTGTGAGAGGTACATTTCAAATCGGAAGAGGATCTGATTGCACTATTTAACAAAAAGATTAAGAGTAACCCCAAATTTAGAGTCCTGAAAGACAAAGTTAGGCTCATTCAGTAAGTCGACGTCGGCAGTCCATTGCGTGTCACATTCCCAAATGTCGGGGGGGGGGGGGGGGGGGACTGTGGACCCTCTCACACGGTGCTGTTGTGCCGACGGCGGCAGAAGGTTCAGGACTGCGGCCGGGCTTTCCCTACACCGTTGGCGGAGCTACACGGCTGACTATATGAGGGAGAAGGCTGTGGGTGAGGATGTGGTTGCGGGCCGGCCCCAATCTCCTGGGGGAGACTGGAGCTGACTGAGCTGGCTCGTCTGTCTGGGCTGTATGGTGATGCTGTCGAGTCGAGAGGGTGGATCACAAAGGCGACAAGGGAGTTTAAAACAAGAGGAAGGCAGGCCGGAAGTGCTGCCTATCGCCTGTGTGGTTACTTGTATGAGCCCTGTACGCATGTTCTGGGTCAATGGGCGGATTTGAAGACCAACCGCATTGCCCGCCACCATAAGTTGTGCGAAATTTTGGAGGGAGTATAGGATTACCTAAGAGGCCACAGAGACAGGGTGGAGGAGTTTCAGGGATAGGAGAGTGCCAGTTCCCCGTGAGGGAAACTCCGCAGTGCGTGATCTTCGCCCCCGCCGGCATTTAAAAATATCTCCAAACGACCATTTGGCTTGACATAGTCTTACCTGAATTTGAGAGAACAATCAAAGATAAAGTCAAAGCTAGAAGAAACCGTGTCATATCTTAACAGGTAGGTTCACTGCATTTGGTTCCTTTTCTGTGTGCTATTTGTTAGTATCATTACAACAGGTTCAAATTAGCACATATATAAAACCACTGTATGTAATACTCCAGCATTAAGCAAGAAGGCATGGCTCATAATACTGTAAAATGTTATGAACTCAGTTTCACCTGCACAGCCATGTGATATCCATGCTACCATCCATTAAGAAAACGCTTCAACCTCTGAGGAGGGGTCACTGTTTAGTGGGTAAGTAAGTAAGTAAAAGCAGCACAGTTGTGCAATATCTATGTATTTAATAATATAATATGCAGCCTTAAAACGTATTGACTGAACTACTGTTTTCAAGTGTTGGATTTTACGACAAGTGGAAGGACGTTTAGCAGGGAATGTGTGTCCAAGATGTCATTGGTAAGACACAATAACGCTTATGTTGAATTATATCATGCTGTAATCCATTACATTGTTAACAAATCGTGTGATATAAAACAAAAACATTCTTTCTCATTTACAGATAACTTTGAAGGCTGAGAGCCCCCTGTCCGGGCAGTGGAAGGATATATTCAGCGTCAGGACTGGAAAAATCTAAAATTGAGGCGGCACTCATGTTGTCACTATGGAAGCCGTCGTTTAGATTGTGCCAGCCCACACGTTAATGAAAAGGGTGAGCCCAGGCCCTCATCTAGGACAATAACCACTCCGCCTGCCCTCTGGGAACATGTAGCAGAGAATCATACGGACAACCAGTTCCCTAGTGTTTGCTTGTGGCAAGAGCGGGAGTAAGAATCCCAATGTACTGGTACTTGTATTTGTTGCACACGGCAAATAAACTCTTGAACTTGAAAAAGCTATGAAACACTTATAGTGTCAGTTGGGGAACCTGGTTAGAATCAACTCCATCTTTATTCATTGTTTCTTTTGCTTATGTACCAAACCGGTTTATATAATTAAAGTTGCCTGAAAGAAATGGACGTGTGGTGAGGTGATCATTTCAGGGGGTGCAACATCTGCAGGTAAGTTAAGCCAGTCCAACAAACAGGTAAAAACTGGACCTTGCGATTAAAATGCAGGTCTCGTTCATGGCACTCTGGGGTTAGGTAAGGGGCTAGGATGAGTGGAGATAAGGTGGTAGGGGATCGGCGCTATAGCTAGAAATGGCACCTGAAGCAGGTTTAGCAGCCTAGTCAGCTCCAACCACACCCACCACCCACTAGCTAACAAACAAATGTAAAAAGTAAAAGGTAAGTATCCCCAAGCACTTCAAACAGGCCTTGATGGTACTCCCCCATATCTTAAAAGAAGACCTCCCACCACCCCTTTATAAATGAATAAATGTTAAAGAAAAACACAGCAGGTTCCGAGCCAAGAAAATGGCCACCCCATGTCTCTAAGTAGATTAGGAGCAAACTAAGAAGCTCTTATTTAAAAGTTAACAAAAAGGAGGTTGAGCAGAAGGTAGAGAGGGACAGAGAGCACCAAAAATCCTTTCTCTAGGCTTCTTTAGGAGTGACTGAGGGAAGAGGGAAAGACTGCCGGGTTAAGTAGGCTGGTAGGGCGCAGCCAAGCAAACAAACTTTATCATTGGACCCAAGAAGAAAGAGTTCCCGCTGCATTTCTTATGTTCCCCCATCATAGATATTTGGTTCCCACTCAAAACCGTTAGAAATAAATAATTTAAGGTAAGTATATCACCATTAAAACACAATACACTTGAAAATGCTTGTATATGAGAGAAGTAGAGGGTGTGCTTGGCCACTAAGCAAATGTTTTTTTTTTCCTCACACAAACGTAACATTTCCAGTGCCTAGTTTCCTTTCCATACCCCTACCCCTAACCCTAATCATAAACCCAAAATGCTTTTCCTTACCTTAAACCTTAATTTTACTAATTTATGATTTATTATTTTAGATTTAGGAAGCTTGTTTGTAACAGATTGAGTGCTTCACAGTATTCACATATTTTTGATCTGTTTGTCAAATTTATACAGTATTTGTTATGTTTAGTAAAAGAAAATAAATTGTACGTGAAAGTAAAAACAATTATGTAAACATGTATGTTTCCCTGTGAAAGTGGTCGGTTCTGTTTTGATATAAGGAATTCTGTTATAAATCAGTGGGTTAAGCTATCGAGAAAACTGTAATACGAACGCGGTGGATTTGTTTTCATTCAATCTTATTGTCCTCAGAAAAATCAACCTCTTTCAAATCATTCCCTGCTCAGTAACCAAGGTAATTTATACCACTGAACTAGCCTGCTCCGTAGCTGGCTAACTGTGAAGCTTAATTTAGCTGTGTTTCAAAGAATTTCTAACAGGCAGGAACAGAATCCCAATAGACAGTTCCATCAAGTTTACATTTGACACACAAACAGTCAGATGAATCCAACAGTCACTCTTGCCTCAGTCACTCCTGAAAAAGCCCATGGGAAGAAACGTTGGGTGCTCTCTGTCCCTCTCTACATTTTATTCAACTGCTGTGTTATTAGTATATTTTTTACTTTTAAATATGGGCTTCTTGGTTCGCTCCTAAACTACTTAAAGATACGTGGGGAGGTAATTTTCTGGCCTCTCTTGGCTTGGAACCTGCTTTTTCATGAGTGGGGGGGTTTTAGGGGATACTTACCTGGTTTGTTACCAAGTGGGTGGTGGGTGTTGTCGGAGCTGTCAGGACTTATTTTGCGATGAGACCACTTAAATCGGATATGGACTAGTACCGCTATTGAAGGCTCATTGATATCCTCATAATACGTTTAGTAAACATTGTCGAAAGTCATAAATAATTACATAGGAGGTCAAATAGCTATCTTGACATTTGACGTGGCACTTTACCAACTGTTTTTATAAACATTGGGTGATCATACTTGTGTTGCCCTAAAGGTGGTTAACCTTCTAATCCTTTAATGAATCATTTGTTGGTTGAAATAAGTAACCTTATTTGGTCTTTTAGCGTCATGCAATTACGTCTCTTCCTGTTTAGTCACTTCCGGTTTACGGCTTCCTTGTTTAGGTGTAAAAACAAGACACGTGTAATGCTCTTAAAGTATCCACTTGCATCGAATATGAAGCATCAAAAAGGCAATGCTGAAAGTTAATTCATTTAACATTAGAAATATTAGAGATCGTATATCAGTAATGATTAGGTTGTTATAATGATTGATTTGTTATTTACAACAATGTACAATGTGATGTGCGGATCACAGCCAAATGACTGTGTTCATTAAAAGACAGAGACTAACCCCAGTGCACAGACACGGCCCAGTACAACATCCAAACAAGCTTACAGATGGGCCCAAAACAGACCTGAAGAGTTCCAGAAAGCAATCAGCAGTCAAGAGATCCAAACATTATTAGACACCATACCTTCAGAGTTGAAAGAACAGCAGAAAAGCGAAATACAAAATGAGGACTAAAATGACGATTTTCCAAAAGAGATCCAGATCTCAGGGAACAAAACACACATTTAGTTTAGGTACACATGATCTTGAGCATTCCAAAAATTACATTTGCCAGGGACTAAAACTCTGGTTCCTCTGGAAACCTCAACCTGGCAGTGAGTGAACTAAGAGGGAAAAAAAACGGCTTTCTACGCCGACAAAAAACAAACATTTGTTGAAATTCCAGTCAAAATTTGAATCCGTCATGGAACCAATTGTCCTGTATGGCAGTGAGGTGTGGGGTCTGCCTACCAAGCAGGAACTCAGCAAATGGGACAAAAATCCCATTGAGACCCTGCATGCAGAGTTCTGTAGGAACATCTTAAAAGTGCACAGGAACCCCACAAACAATGCAAAAAAGGCCAATACAATTTTGGTAACATTTCAAAAGCAGCGACCACCACTCATATCATTATAAAGCTCTGCAGTACCTTTTCCCAAAACGATCCGTTGGAGTGCGTGGTGTGGCAATGAAACCTTTTAGATTTTTGGCATCCACAGAGATGTCCACAAGCTGCTTGACGTTGCTAAATCGGCGGCAGGTCTCGAGCAGCCTCCCGTAGTTCTGGGTCGTTTTTTCATCCCTGTGACCACCAGTTCTGCGAACAGAAGGCAAAAATAAGCAGACAGTTTGATTTTGGAGCTTTTTGTATTTCTAGGGAAAATTGTCTGTTACAGATACTTTTTGGCTTATTCTAATATGTTGGAAGTGGTCTGTCCATTGGACAGCCATTTTACTCCATGATAACATGTTGCACGTAGACTGCTGTCCCTTGCATCGGCAAGGGCAAAGTGAGCAGCAACAAACACCACGCACTCCAACGCATCGTTATGGGAACCAGTAGTCCATTTGGCCAAACATGTTCATTACTTTCCCTTAATTATTAGCAGCCAAAATAGTGCTTTGTAGCTGATGCAGATTTGACTCCATTCTCAAGGCCAGTATGAACGCTTGCTCAAAAACAAGAGCTTTGAGATTTTACGGTGTGAAAGACCTTAGATCATAAATCTACCATAGAATTGGGCTGAGGTGATAGGCTGGAATATATTTATGATCGTTTCCGATTGACTTCACTTGGCTAAATTGACAACAGCCGTTTGATGGAAGTAGTGTATGGTAAGAACATGCTAGGGCCGCCAAACTAAGTACTCCTAAAAAAGGGAGAGGATACCATGATGTCGTTGGAACTGGGCAGCCGTTGCTCCTTCAAATGCCCCCAAAACGGACTTTATAACAAGTTTTGCTTAGTGTGCACAATAGCAACTGTATTACTTTTGCTTTTGAGTGTGCAATAAATTGGCCGCTGATCTATTCAATGGCATAGGCCTATGTTGTGGTTGCAAATGGACACTTTACCCGTGCATTGCCTGTATAAGTGAAAACAGTCCACTTGCAAAGCTTTACAATGCAGAAATCACAGGGGGAAAAAATTGCAGGAAAAGACTGTTCTGTGGTTCCTTTGCTCATTTACCACCTAAAATACTAGACTTTATTTGAGAGGCACGGTGACCTCCTTTTTGGAGATATTAAACTTTAGTGAGAACAAAGCTCTCTATAATAGACAGTCATCCAAACTATTTCATAAACACAGGTGATGGCAATTCAACTAATTAGTTGCATGGTAGGAACATGGCCAAGGTGCAAACAATTCAGCAAAAGAGTTTTGGCTGTCTGGAGAAGTGCTATTTCTAATGTATTCTGTTATACAAATGTATAGTGTTTTAATGGTCAAAACCCTCCCTTAAATTGTTATTATTTATTTCTAACGGTTTAAAGTGGGGAAAAAAAATATCTATGACAATATGGTGGGGGAACAAAAGAAAAGCAGCGGGAACTCTTTGTCTGCTGGGTGCCAATGAGAGTGCTTGATTCCTTGGCTGCACCCTACAGCCTACTTCGGCCAGCAGTCTTTCGCTCTTACCTCAGTCACTCCTGAAGAAGCCCAGAGGAAGAAACGTTGGGTGCTCTCTGTTCCTCGCTACCTTTTGTTCAACCTCATTTTTTTTTGCTTTTAAATATGAGCTTCTTTATTCGCTCCTAATCTACTTAAAGATCCTTGGGGTGGCCATTTTCTTGCCTCTATTTTCTCGGAACCTGCCTGTTCATGAGTGTTTTTTATTTCATTTATTTATTAATTTATAATGGGTGGTGTGGGAGGTCTTCTTTTACAGATTTTTAAGATTTGGGGGAGTATCATCAGGGCCTGTTTTAATTGCTGGGGGATACTTACCTTTTTAATTTCTTTGTTATTTAGTGGGGGGTGGGGGTGGTTGGAACCAACTATGCTGGGCTGCCAAACCTGCTTCAGGACACCATTTCTAGGTATAGCTCCGATCCCCTACCACCTTATCTCTACTTACTCTTCTATTCTATTCTACTTCTCTTCTCCGGCCTAGATTGCTGCCTGCTCTTAACGGCGCAGTGGACTTTTTTCCCTTGTCAACTACACTTCTTTCTAGGGTGCAACACCATACTAGAAAAAATTTAATGTTGCCCAAATGTTCAATAAAGAATTACTTAAAATGGAGGTCATCAGTTATACATAGATATAATACTAATACTTAGAGTTCCTCTCGGTGTTGTCAGGGACCTTCTGCCAGGGGTCTGTTAGTTTAACACTGGTCAGCTCATTGTCAACAGACGGACTTTAATCAGCAGTGTTTGGGTCCAGTATGACAGGAGTGAACTTGACCCTCTCCAGCATCATCTCCCAGACTCTGAAGGTCAGGTTACCCAGGTGTTTGGCCACGTCTATCAGAGCTCCTGAGACAAGCTGTGGGTCAGATAGTGATAGTATTGGGGTGTCAATGCAGAGGTGGAGTGTATACAAATGCATACGAAAGTGTGTGTGACTGTCGGTCTGTAGGTTAATATTGAATTCCTGACCTGCAGGATTGAGATGCCTTCAGCCTTCAGCTCCTCCTCTATGACTGATTGTATCTGAAGGTGTTTACATCTCTGTGCTCCGCCCTTCAATCTTTTCCTTCATCCACTGACTCTTCTGTTCCTTCTCCTCCTTCAGTGGAGCTACCCTTGCCTCCTCTTCCTCTTGTAGAAACTGATGGAGCTTCTTAAACTCCTCTGGAATTTGCTTCTCTGTGTGCTGGGTCTGGACCTGGAGACAATTATTTACTCAGTACTTTTCATTATTCCAACTTTAGCAGCTTTAGCAGGCTATACCTACATATACATTAAACCATATTACTGATTTACCCTGTGGCAGTACAGAATAGTTACGATATACTTAAGAGCCAAATTTGATTCCATAAGCGTTTTGCTTTTCGAACTTAAAGCCACATGGTCATTGACAGAGTGTTGGTCTTGATATGGGACTAAGAATTGGTGATCCGCTTTGCGTTGATGTTAACAAAAAAAGGCTTAAGGTGGAGAGAACATTTAGAGGTAGTTATTGAGCAATGGAACTGCCAGGGTGTGTCAAAAGAGAGGCAATTTCTGCACTGTAATCATCGCTATGATGACTGGCTATCTGAGAGTGAGTGCTCCACATGTAGATACAGAGGGATGGTGGCTTAATCTGTACAGGGAAAGATCAGGCAATTATGGCTACTTTGACTCTCACTCCAGAGCTCCAGATGGATTAGTATGCCTTGATGGAAGGGCTCATTTTCACACACTTGAGGGATATGAATGACAGGATTCACATGACATATTTAGGTTGGTCTGATGAAAGCCAATATGATCTCCTGCCAGTTTCATTTATTTCATAGTTAAAATATCTCATCTGTGGATGTGTATTCTCGGGGACAAAATTCTGCCAGACAACTTCCTCTAAGATCCCCTGATGTGAATTTATAGCAACAAACTTCAACTCAGAATGAACCTACAGCCAGCCACGAAACAATACCTATCCTGTTAGATGAAAAGCTTATTACACAGAGACCAGAACACTTTTCTAGCGTGAAAGGGCCTAAGAGGCCAGTGGAAGGTGGATCCACCATGCATGTGTTGGAAGGCCAAAGTTTGAGGGGAGATTTGTATGTGCAGCATGCTGAATAAAACACGAAAGAGAGACGCTTCTTTGATTTTGAATACATTTTTTATTGCACAATTGTAATTTTGCTATTGATAGCATTTCTGTATTTATATATATATATATATATATATATATATATATATATATATATATATATATATATATATATATATATATACGGTGGGGCCAAAAAGTATTTCGTCAGCCACTGATTGTGCAAGTTCTCCTACTTAGAAAGATGAGAGGTCTGTAATTTTCATCATAGGTACACTTCAACTATGAGAGACAAAAATGAGAAAAGAAATCCAGCAAATCACATTGTAGGATTTTTAAAGAATTTATTTGTAAATGATGGTGGAAAATAAGTATTTGGTCAATAACAAAAGTTCAACTTAATACTTTGTAACATAACCTTTGTTTGCAATGACAGAGGTCAAATGTTTCCTGTAAGTCTTCACCAGGTTTACACACACTGTAGCTGGTATTTTGGATCATTCCTCCATGCAGATCTCTAGAGCAGTGATGTTTTGGGGCTGTCGCTGGGACACGGACTTTCAACTCCCTCCACAAATTTTCTATGGGGTTGAGGTCTGGAGACTGGCTAGCCCACTCCAGGACCTTGAAATGCTTTTTACGGAGCCACTCCTTCGTTGCCCAAGCGGTGTGTTTGGGATCATTGTCATGCTGGAAGACCCAGCCACGTTCCATCTTCAATGCTCTCACTGATGAAAGGAGGTTTTGGCTTAAAATCTCACGATACATGGCCCCGTTCATTCTTCCCTTAACACGGATCAGTCGTCCTGTCCCCTTTGCAGTAAAACAGCCCCAAAGCATGATTCTTCCACCCCCATGCTTCACAGTAGGTATGGTGTTCTTGGGATGCAACTCAGCATTCTTCTTCCTCCAAACACGACGAGTTGAGTTTTTACCAAAAAGTTCTATTTTGGTTTCATCTGACCACATGATATTCTCCCAATCCTCTTCTGGATCATCCATATGCTCTCTGGCAAACTTCAGACGGGCCTGGACATGTACTGGCTTAAGCAGGGGGACACGCCTGGCACTGCAGGATTTGAGTCCCTCTCGGCGTAGTGTGTTACTGATGGTAGCCTTTGTTACTTTGGTCCCAGCTCTCTGCAGGTCATTCATCAGGTCCCTCCGTGTAGTTCTGGGATTTTTGCTCACCGTTCTCATGATCATTTTGACCCCACGGGATGAGATCTTGCGTGGGGCCCCAGATCGAGAGAGATTATCAATGGTCTTGTATGTCTTCCATTTTCTTACAATTGCTCCCACAGTTGATCTATTCACACCAACCTGCTTGCCTATTGCAGATTCACTCTTCCCAGCCTGGTGCAGGTCTACAATTTTCTTCCTGGTGTCCTTCGACAGCTCTTTGGTCTTGGCCATGGTTGAGTTTGGAGTCTGACTGTTTGAGGCTGTGGACAGGTGTCTTTTATACAGATGACGAGGTCAAACAGGTTCCATTAATACAGGTAACGAGTGGAGGACAGAAGAGCTTCTTAAAGAAGAAGTTACAGGTATGTGAGAGCCAGAAATCTTCTTGTTTGTGGGTGACCAAATACTTATTTTCCACCATCATTTACAAATAAATTCTTTAAAAATCCTACAATGTGATTTCCTGGATTTTCCTCATTTTTGTCTCTCATAGTTGAAGTGATGAAAATTGAAGGCGAGGCGATCCATGTCAATCTAATGGTGGTACGTCTAATAATGAGCTTCTTTTCTCCAGGTAGAATAGTCCGTTCTCTTGTGTGTGACAAGACTTAAATAACAGCCTTCTAAGATATGATAATGTGAATACAATACTCAGATAGAAGCAGAGTGGCGCAGCGGAAGCGTGCTGGGCCCACAACCCAGAGGTCGATGGATCGAAACCATCCTCTGCTAATTGGTTACAATTGTAATAATGTTACTACCTTGCTATCGGACCAACTCAACAGAAGGTTTTATCTCGAAACAACGCCTCTCTACACCCGCTTCCTCAGAAAGCAAAAGACGTAGGAAATGGGACCAGTGAAAGCATATATAAGCGTATAGACCCCAAATTAAGGCAAATTTGACTTCAAGAGACAGTTCACCTTTATCTGAAATAAGATCTGTTCCATGTCAGATGGGGCGATCCATGTAAGTCTAATAATGAGCTTCTTTTCTCCAGGTAGAATAATCCACTCTCTAGTGTTTTAAATAACAGCCTTCTCAGAGATGATAATGTGAATACAATACTCATATAGAAGCAGAGTGGCGCAGCGGAAGCGTGCTGTACCCATAACCCAGAGGTCGATGGCTCGAAACCATCCTCTGCTAATTGTTTACAACTGTAATAATGTTACTACTTTGCTATCGGACCTACTCAACAGAAGGATTTATCTCAAAACAACGCCTCTCTACACCCGCTTCCTCAGAAAGCAAAAGACGTAGGAAATAGGACCAGTGAAAGCATATATAAGCGTGTAGAGCCCAAATTAAGGCAAATTTGACTTCAAGTGACATGTTACCTTTTTCTGAAATAAGATATGTTCCATGTCAGACGAGGCGATCCATGTCAATCTAATGATGGTACGTCTAATAATGAGCTTCTTTTCTCCAGGTAGAATAATCCGCTCTCTAGTGTTTTAATAACAGCCTTCTCAGATATGAAAATGTGAATACAAGTGTTGATTGAGACATATAGAAGCAGAGTGCCGCCGCGGAAGCGTGCTGGGCCCATAACCCAGAGGTCGATGGATCGAAACAATCCACTGCTAATTGTTTACAACTGTAATAATGTTACTACCTTGCGATCGGACCTACTCAACAGAAGGTTTTATCTCAAAACAACGCCTCTCTACACCCGCTTCCTCAGAAAGCAAAAGACGTAGGAAATGGGACCAGTGAAAGCATTTTGATGCTAACATCTAAAGCAAAGCGTATAGAGCCCATCCTTTGCTATTGAGGCACATTTGACTTGAAGTTATAGTTCAACTCTCTGAATTAAGTTATGTTCATATTTACTCCATGTAAGACGAGGCGATCCATGTCAATCTAATGATGGTACGTCTAATAATGAGCTGAGCTTCTTTTCTCCAGGTAGAATAGTCCGTTCCCTTGTGTGTGACAAGACTTAAATAACATCCTTCTCAGATATGATAATGTGAATACAATACTCATATAGAAGCAGAGTGGCGCAGCGGAAGCGTGCTGGGCCCATAACCCAGAGGTCGATGGATCAAAACCATCCTCTGCTAATTGTTTACTACTGTAATAATGTTAGTATCTTGCTATCGGATCTACTCAACAGAAGTTTGTATCTCAAAACAACGCCTCTCTAGACCCGCTTCCTCAGAAAGCAAAAGACGTAGGAAATGGACAAGTGAAAGCATATATAAGCGTATAAAGCCCAAATTAAGGCAAATTTGACTTCAAGTGACAGTTTACCTTTTTCTGAAATACAATATGTTCCATGTCAGACGAGGCAATCCATGTCAATCTAATGATGGTACGTCTAATAATGAGCTTCTTTTCTCCAGGTAGAATAATCCGCTCTCTAGTGTTTTAAATAAAAGCCTTCTCAGATATGATAATGTGAATACAAGTGTTGATTGAGACATATAGAAGCAGAGTGGCGCAGCGGAAGTGTGCTGGGCCCATAACCCAGAGGTCGATGGACGGAAACCATCCTCTGCTAATTTTTTACAACTGTAATAATGTTACTACCTTGCTATCGGACCTACTCAACAGCATGGTTTCTCTCAAAACAACGCCTCTCAGAAAGCAAAAGACGTAGGAAATGGGACTTCTTTTCTCCAGTCCGCTCTCTAGTGTTTGAGACAAGACTTAAATAACAGCCTTCTCAGAGATGATAATGTGAATACAATACTCATATAGAAGCAGAGTGGCGCAGCGGAAGCGTGCTGGGCCCATAACCCAGAGGTCGATGGATCGAAACCATCCTCTGCTAATTGTATACAACTGTAATAATGTTACAACCTTGCTATCGGACCTACTCAACAGAAGGATTTATCTCAAAACAACGCCTCTCTTCACCCGCTTCCTCAGAAAGCAAAAGACGTAGGACAGGGGACCAGTGATGGGACCATTTTGATGCTAACATCTAAAGCTAGGCGTAGAGAGCCCATCCTTTGCTATTGAGGCACATTTGACTTGAAGTTATAGTTCAACTTTCTGAAATAAGTTATGTTCATATTTACTCCATGTCAGACGAGGCGATCCATGTCAATCTAATGATGGTACATCTAATAATGAGCTTCTTTTCTCCAGGTAGAATAGTCCGTTCTCTTCTGTGTGAGACAAGACTTAAATAACAGCCTTCTCAGATATGATAATGTGAATACAATACTCATATAGAAGGAGAGTGGCGCAACAGAAGTGTGCTAGGCCCATAACCCAGAGGTCGATGGATCGAAACCATCCTCTGCTAATTGTTTACAACTGTAATAATGTTACTACCTTGCTATCGGACCTACTCAACGGTAGGTTTTATCTCAAGACAACGCCTCTCTACACCCGCTTCCTCAGAAAGAAAGACGTAGGACATGGGACCAGTGATGGGACCATTTTGATGCTAACATCTAAAGAAAAGCGTATAGAGCCCATCCTTTGCTATTGAGGCACATTTGACTTGAAGTTATAGTTCAACTTTCTGAAATAAGTTATGTTCATATTTACTCCATGTCAGACGAGGCGGTCCATGTCAATCTAATGATGGTACGTCTAATAATGAGCTTCTTTTCTCCGGGTAGAATAATCCGCTCTCTAGTGTTTTAAATAACAGCCTTCTCAGATATGATAATGTGAATACAAGTGTTGATTGAAACATATAGAAGTAGAGTGGCGCAGCGGAAGTGTGCTGGGCCCATAACCCAGAGGTCGATGGATGGAAACCATCCTCTGCTAATTCTTTACAATGTGTCCTTTGGCATGAGCCCATTGCACCGACACTAGGTATCCAGGCGCTCTGTTCATGTCTTTAGGCGCACGCTGCCAAGAAATGACGCCTAAAACTGGCGCTAACATTTAGCATTCTAACATCTAGCATGCTAACATCTAGCATGCTAACATCTAACATAATAAAATCTAGCATGCTAACATCTAGCATGCTAACATCTGCCTCTCAGTCAAGTCATTACCCCACAATACATGTGAGCTTAGGTCTGAATTCCCCCACTAACCCCAAACCAACTGTCACACACACACACACACACACCAGGGTGCCAGGGGGCCAGGGTGTGTTTCACCGCTGTCTTTATACATACAGGGACTGTCATTCTGTGCTCTTGCGGCAGTCAGAATGCGGTTTTAGCTATGTGCGCTCTGTTCATGCTATAAGTCCCGAACCGAAGCTCTGATAAGGAATATTCCACCACTTTTTGAAAGCCACGGTTCACCCGCATCCAACTGGATCAATGGCAAGGATTTTTATCAATTGGTTTGGCTTTGAGGAGCTGGGGAAGATGAGGTGTGACATCTGTGTCAGGTAAAAAAAAAAGCGAATTCAACAAACATGCGCTCATAGAAAGCCCAAATAAATGGCTATAAGTCCCGAACCGAAGCTCTGATCAGGAATATTCCACCACTTTTGGAAAGCCACTGTTCACCCGCCTCCAACGGGACCAAAGGCATGGATTTTGATCAATTGGTTTGGCTTTGAGGAGCTGGGG
>JAGFOV010000034.1:0-208571 GCA_017639675.1 Aplochiton taeniatus
TAGAATAATCCGCTCTCTAGTGTTTTAAATAAAAGCCTTCTCAGATATGATAACGTGAAAACAAGTTTTGATTGAGACATATAGAAGCAGAGTGGCGCAGCGGAAGTGTGCTGGGCTGATAACCCAGAGGTCGATGGATGGAAACCATCCTCTGCTAATTCTTTACAATGTGTCCTTTGGCATGAGCCCATTGCACCCACACTAGGTATCCAGGCGCTCTGTTCATGTCTTTAGGCGCACGCTGCCAAGAAATGACGCCTAAAACTGGCGCTAACATTTAGCATTCTAACATCTAGCATAATAACATCTAGCATGCTAACATCTAGCATGCTAAAATATAGCATGCTAAAATCTAGCATGCTAACATCTAACATGCTAACATCTAGCATGCTAACATCTAGCATGCTAACATCTAGCATGCTAACATCTAGCATGCTAATATCTAACATGCTAACATCTAGAATGCTAACATCTGCCTATCAGTCAAGTCATTACCCCACAATACATGTGAGCTTAGGTCTGAATTCCCCCACTAACCCCAAACCAACTGTCACACACACACACCAGGGGGCCAGGGTGTTTCACCGCTGTCTTTATACATACAGGGACTGTCATTCTGTGCTCTTGCGGCAGTCAGAATGCGGTTTAAGCTATGTGCGCTCTGTTCATTTCGTTAGGCGCACGCTGCCAAGAAATGGCGCCTAAAACTGGCGCTAACATTTAGCATGCTAACATCTAGCATGCTAACATCTAGCATGCTAACATCTAGCATGCTAACATCTAGCATGCTAAAATCTAGCATGCTAACATCTAACATGCTAACATCTAGCATGCTAACATCTAGCATGCTAACATCTAGCATGCTAACATATAGCATGCTAACATCTAGCATGCTAACATCTAGCATGCTAACATCTATCATGCTAACATATAGCATGCTAATATCTAACATGCTAACATCTAGCATGCTAACATCTAGCATGCTAACATATAGCATGCTAACATCTAGCATGCTAACATCTGCCTCTCAGTCAAGTCATTACCCCACAATACATGTGAGCTTAGGTCTGAATTCCCCCACTAACCCCAAACCAACTGTCACACACACAAACCAGGGTGCCAGGGGGCCAGGGTGTTTCACCGCTGTCTTTATACATACAGGGACTGTCATTCTGTGCTCTTGCGGCAGTCAGAATGCGGTTTAAGCTATGTGCGCTCTGTTCATTTCGTTAGGCGCACGCTGCCAAGAAATGGCGCCTAAAACTGGCGCTAACATTTAGCATGCTAACATCTAGCATGCTAACATCTAGCATGCTAACATCTAGCATGCTAAAATCTAGCATGCTAACATCTAACATGCTAACATCTAGCATGCTAACATCTAGCATGCTAACATCTAGCATGCTAACATCTAGCATGCTAACATCTAGCATGCTAACATCTAACATGCTAACATCTAGCATGCTAACATCTGCCTCTCAGTCAAGTCATTACCCCACAATACATGTGAGCTTAGGTCTGAATTCCCCCACTAACCCCAAACCAACTGTCACACACACACACCAGGGTGCCAGGGTGTATTTCACCGCTGTCTTTATACATACAGGGACTGTCATTCTGTGCTCTTGCGGCAGTCAGAATGCGGTTTAAGCTATGTGCGCTCTGTTCATTTCGTTAGGCGCACGCTGCCAAGAAATGGCGCCTAAAACTGGCGCTAACATTTAGCATGCTAACATCTAGCATGCTAACATCTAGCATGCTAACATCTAGCATGCTAACATCTAGCATGCTAACATCTGCCTCTCAGTCAAGTCATTACCCCACAATACATGTGAGCTTAGGTCTGAATTCCCCCACTAACCCCAAACCAACTCTCACTCACACACACCAGGGTGCCAGGGTGTGTTTCACCGCTGTCTTTATACATACAGGGACTGTCATTCTGTGCTCTTGCGGCAGTCAGAATGCGGTTTAAGCTATGTGCGCTCTGTTCATTTCGTTAGGCGCACGCTGCCAAGAAATGGCGCCTAAAACTGGCGCTAACATTTAGCATGCTAACATCTAGCATGCTAACATCTAGCATGCTAACATCTAGCATGCTAACATCTAGCATGCTAAAATCTAGCATGCTAACATCAAACATGCTAACATCTAGCATGCTAACATTTAGCATGCTAACATATAGCATGCTAATATCTAACATGCTAACATCTAGCATGCTAACATATAGCATGCTAATATCTAACATGCTAACATCTAGAATGCTAACATCTGCCTATCAGTCAAGTCATTACCCCACAATACATGTGAGCTTAGGTCTGAATTCCCCCACTAACCCCAAACCAACTGTCACACACACACACCAGGGTGCCAGGGGGCCAGGGTGTTTCACCGCTGTCTTTATACATACAGGGACTGTCATTCTGTGCTCTTGCGGCAGTCAGAAGGCGGTTTAAGCTATGTGCGCTCTGTTCATTTCGTTAGGCGCACGCTGCCAAGAAATGGCGCCTAAAACTGGCGCTAACATTTAGCATGCTAACATCTAGCATGCTAACATCTAGCATGCTAACATCTAGCATGCTAACATCTAGCATGCTAACATATAGCATGCTAATATCTAACATGCTAACATCTAGCATGCTAACATCTGCCTCTCAGTCAAGTCATTACCCCACAATACATGTGAGCTTAGGTCTGAATTCCCCCACTAACCCCAAACCAACTGTCACACACACAAACCAGGGTGCCAGGGGGCCAGGGTGTTTCACCGCTGTCTTTATACATACAGGGACTGTCATTCTGTGCTCTTGCGGCAGTCAGAATGCGGTTTAAGCTATGTGCGCTCTGTTCATTTCGTTAGGCGCACGCTGCCAAGAAATGGCGCCTAAAACTGGCGCTAACATTTAGCATGCTAACATCTAGCATGCTAACATCTAGCATGCTAACATCTAGCATGCTAACATCTAGCATGCTAAAATCTAGCATGCTAACATCAAACATGCTAACATCTAGCATGCTAACATCTAGCATGCTAACATATAGCATGCTAATATCTAACATGCTAACATCTGCCTCTCAGTCAAGTCATTACCCCACAATACATGTGAGCTTAGGTCTGAATTCCCCCACTAACCCCAAACCAACTGTCACACACACACACCAGGGTGCCAGGGTGTGTTTCACCGCTGTCTTTATACATACAGGGACTGTCATTCTGTGCTCTTGCGGCAGTCAGAATGCGGTTTAAGCTATGTGCGCTCTGTTCATTTCGTTAGGCGCACGCTGCCAAGAAATGGCGCCTAAAACTGGCGCTAACATTTAGCATGCTAACATCTAGCATGCTAACATCTAGCATGCTAACATCTAGCATGCTAACATCTAGCATGCTAAAATCTAGCATGCTAACATCTAACATGCTAACATCTAGCATGCTACCATCTAGCATGCTAACATCTAGCATGCTAACATATAGCATGCTAATATCTAACATGCTAACATCTAGCATGCTAACATCTGCCTCTCAGTCAAGTCATTACCCCACAATACATGTGAGCTTAGGTCTGAATTCCCCCACTAACCCCAAACCAACTGTCACACACACACACCAGGGTGCCAGGGTTTGTTTCACCGCTGTCTTTATACATACAGGGACTGTCATTCTGTGCTCTTGCGGCAGTCAGAATGCGGTTTAAGCTATGTGCGCTCTGTTCATTTCGTTAGGCGCACGCTGCCAAGAAATGACGCCTAAAACTGGCGCTAACATTTAGCATGCTAACATCTAGCATAATAACATCTAGCATGCTAACATCTAGCATGCTAAAATCTAGCATGCTAACATCAAACATGCTAACATCTAGCATGCTAACATCTAGCATGCTAACATATAGCATGCTAATATCTAACATGCTAACATTTAGCATGCTAACATATAGCATGCTAACATATAGCATGCTAATATCTAACATGCTAACATCTAGCATGCTAACATCTAGCATGCTAACATCTGCCTCTCAGTCAAGTCATTACCCCACAATACATGTGAGCTTAGGTCTGAATTCCCCCACTAACCCCAAACCAACTGTCACACACACACACCAGGGTGCCAGGGGGCCAGGGTGTTTCACCGCTGTCTTTATACATACAGGGACTGTCATTCTGTGCTCTTGCGGCAGTCAGAATGCGGTTTAAGCTATGTGCGCTCTGTTCATTTCGTTAGGCGCACGCTGCCAAGAAATGGCGCCTAAAACTGGCGCTAACATTTAGCATGCTAACATCTAGCATGCTAACATCTAGCATGCTAACATCTAGCATGCTAACATCTAGCATGCTAAAATCTAGCATGCTAACATCAAACATGCTAACATCTAGCATGCTAACATCTAGCATGCTAACAAATAGCATGCTAATATCTAACATGCTAACATCTAGCATGCTAACATCTGCCTCTCAGTCAAGTCATTACCCCACAATACATGTGAGCTTAGGTCTGAATTCCCCCACTAACCCCAAACCAACTGTCACACACACACACCAGGGTGCCAGGGGGCCAGGGTGTTTCACCGCTGTCTTTATACATACAGGGACTGTCATTCTGTGCTCTTGCGGCAGTCAGAATGCGGTTTAAGCTATGTGCGCTCTGTTCATTTCGTTAGGCGCACGCTGCCAAGAAATGGCGCCTAAAACTGGCGCTAACATTTAGCATGCTAACATCTAGCATGCTAACATCTAGCATGCTAACATCTAGCATGCTAACATCTAGCATGCTAAAATCTAGCATGCTAACATCTAACATGCTAACATCTAGCATGCTAACATCTAGCATGCTAACATCTAGCATGCTAACATATAGCATGCTAATATCTAACATGCTAACATCTAGCATGCTAACATCTGCCTCTCAGTCAAGTCATTACCCCACAATACATGTGAGCTTAGGTCTGAATTCCCCCACTAACCCCAAACCAACTGTCACACACACACACCAGGGTGCCAGGGGGCCAGGGTGTTTCACCGCTGTCTTTATACATACAGGGACTGTCATTCTGTGCTCTTGCGGCAGTCAGAATGCGGTTTAAGCTATGTGCGCTCTGTTCATTTCGTTAGGCGCACGCTGCCAAGAAATGGCGCCTAAAACTGGCGCTAACATTTAGCATGCTAACATCTAGCATGTTAACATCTAGCATGCTAAAATCTAGCATGCTAACATCAAACATGCTAACATCTAGCATGCTAACATCTAGCATGCTAACATATAGCATGCTAATGTCTAACATGCTAACATCTAGCATGCTAACATCTGCCTCTCAGTCAAGTCATTACCCCACAATACATGTGAGCTTAGGTCTGAATTCCCCCACTAACCCCAAACCAACTCTCACACACACACACCAGGGTGCCAGGGTGTGTTTCACCGCTGTCTTTATACATACAGGGACTGTCATTCTGTGCTCTTGCGGCAGTCAGAATGCGGTTTAAGCTATGTGCGCTCTGTTCATTTCGTTAGGCGCACGCTGCCAAGAAATGGCGCCTAAAACTGGCGCTAACATTTAGCATGCTAACATCTAGCATGCTAACATCTAGCATGCTAACATCTAGCATGCTAACATCTAGCATGCTAAAATCTAGCATGCTAACATCTAACATGCTAACATCTAGCATGCTAACATCTAGCATGCTAACATCTAGCATGCTAACATATAGCATGCTAATATCTAACATGCTAACATCTAGCATGCTAACATCTGCCTCTCAGTCAAGTCATTACCCCACAATACATGTGAGCTTAGGTCTGAATTCCCCCACTAACCCCAAACCAACTGTCACACACACACACCAGGGTGCCAGGGTGTGTTTCACCGCTGTCTTTATACATACAGGGACTGTCATTCTGTGCTCTTGCGGCAGTCAGAATGCGGTTTAAGCTATGTGCGCTCTGTTCATTTCGTTAGGCGCACGCTGCCAAGAAATGGCGCCTAAAACTGGCATCTAGCATGCTAACATCTAGCATGCTAACATCTAGCATGCTAACATCTAGCATGCTAAAATCTAGCATGCTAACATCAAACATGCTAACATCTAGCATGCTAACATCTAGCATGCTAACATATAGCATGCTAATATCTAACATCTAGCATGCTAACATCTGCCTCTCAGTCAAGTCATTACCCCACAATACATGTGAGCTTAGGTCTGAATTCCCCCACTAACCCCAAACCAACTGTCACACACACACACCAGGGTGCCAGGGGGCCAGGGTGTTTCACCGCTGTCTTTATACATACAGGGACTGTCATTCTGTGCTCTTGCGGCAGTCAGAATGCGGTTTAAGCTATGTGCGCTCTGTTCATTTCGTTAGGCGCACGCTACCAAGAAATGGCGCCTAAAACTGGCGCTAACATTTAGCATGCTAACATCTAGCATGCTAACATCTAACATGCTAACATCTAGCATGCTAACATCTAGCATGCTAACATCTAGCATGCTAACATATAGCATGCTAATATCTAACATGCTAACATCTAGCATGCTAACATCTAGCATGCTAACATCTGCCTCTCAGTCAAGTCATTACCCCACAATACATGTGAGCTTAGGTCTGAATTCCCCCACTAACCCCAAACCAACTGTCACACACACACACCAGGGTGCCAGGGTGTGTTTCACCGCTGTCTTTATACATACAGGGACTGTCATTCTGTGCTCTTGCGGCAGTCAGAATGCGGTTTAAGCTATGTGCGCTCTGTTCATTTCGTTAGGCGCACGCTGCCAAGAAATGGCGCCTAAAACTGGCGCTAACATTTAGCATGCTAACATCTAGCATGCTAACATCTAGCATGCTAACATCTAGCATGCTAACATCTAGCATGCTAACATCTAGCATGCTAAAATCTAGCATGCTAACATCAAACATGCTAACATCTAGCATGCTAACATCTAGCATGCTAACATCTAGCATGCTAACATCTAGCATGCTAACATATAGCATGCTAATATCTAACATGCTAACATCTAGCATGCTAACATCTGCCTCTCAGTCAAGTCATTACCCCACAATACATGTGAGCTTAGGTCTGAATTCCCCCACTAACCCCAAACCAACTGTCACACACACACACCAGGGTGCCAGGGTGTGTTTCACCGCTGTCTTTATACATACAGGGACTGTCATTCTGTGCTCTTGCGGCAGTCAGAATGCGGTTTAAGCTATGTGCGCTCTGTTCATTTCGTTAGGCGCACGCTGCCAAGAAATGGCGCCTAAAACTGGCATCTAGCATGCTAACATCTAGCATGCTAACATCTAGCATGCTAACATCTAGCATGCTAAAATCTAGCATGCTAACATCAAACATGCTAACATCTAGCATGCTAACATCTAGCATGCTAACATATAGCATGCTAATATCTAACATCTAGCATGCTAACATCTGCCTCTCAGTCAAGTCATTACCCCACAATACATGTGAGCTTAGGTCTGAATTCCCCCACTAACCCCAAACCAACTGTCACACACACACACCAGGGTGCCAGGGGGCCAGGGTGTTTCACCGCTGTCTTTATACATACAGGGACTGTCATTCTGTGCTCTTGCGGCAGTCAGAATGCGGTTTAAGCTATGTGCGCTCTGTTCATTTCGTTAGGCGCACGCTACCAAGAAATGGCGCCTAAAACTGGCGCTAACATTTAGCATGCTAACATCTAGCATGCTAACATCTAACATGCTAACATCTAGCATGCTAACATCTAGCATGCTAACATCTAGCATGCTAACATATAGCATGCTAATATCTAACATGCTAACATCTAGCATGCTAACATCTAGCATGCTAACATCTGCCTCTCAGTCAAGTCATTACCCCACAATACATGTGAGCTTAGGTCTGAATTCCCCCACTAACCCCAAACCAACTGTCACACACACACACCAGGGTGCCAGGGTGTGTTTCACCGCTGTCTTTATACATACAGGGACTGTCATTCTGTGCTCTTGCGGCAGTCAGAATGCGGTTTAAGCTATGTGCGCTCTGTTCATTTCGTTAGGCGCACGCTGCCAAGAAATGGCGCCTAAAACTGGCGCTAACATTTAGCATGCTAACATCTAGCATGCTAACATCTAGCATGCTAACATCTAGCATGCTAACATATAGCATGCTAATATCTAACATGCTAACATCTAGCATGCTAACATCTGCCTCTCAGTCAAGTCATTACCCCACAATACATGTGAGCTTAGGTCTGAATTCCCCCACTAACCCCAAACCAACTGTCACACACACACACCAGGGTGCCAGGGGGCCAGGGTGTTTCACCGCTGTCTTTATACATACAGGGACTGTCATTCTGTGCTCTTGCGGCAGTCAGAATGCGGTTTAAGCTATGTGCGCTCTGTTCATTTCGTTAGGCGCACGCTGCCAAGAAATGGCGCCTAAAACTGGCGCTAACATTTAGCATGCTAACATCTAGCATGCTAACATCTAGCATGCTAACATCTAGCATGCTAACATCTAGCATGCTAAAATCTAGCATGCTAACATCAAACATGCTAACATCTAGCATGCTAACATCTAGCATGCTAACATATAGCATGCTAATATCTAACATGCTAACATCTAGCATGCTAACATCTTCCTCTCAGTCAAGTCATTACCCCACAATACATGTGAGCTTAGGTCTGAATTCCCCCACTAACCCCAAACCAACTGTCACACACACACACCAGGGTGCCAGGGGGCCAGGGTGTTTCACCGCTGTCTTTATACATACAGGGACTGTCATTCTGTGCTCTTGCGGCAGTCAGAATGCGGTTTAAGCTATGTGCGCTCTGTTCATTTCGTTAGGCGCACGCTGCCAAGAGATGGCGCCTAAAACTGGCGCTAACATTTAGCATGCTAACATCTAGCATGCTAACATCTAGCATGCTAACATCTAGCATGCTAACATCTAGCATGCTAAAATCTAGCATGCTAACATCAAACATGCTAACATCTAGCATGCTAACATCTAGCATGCTAACATATAGCATGCTAATGTCTAACATGCTAACATCTAGCATGCTAACATCTGCCTCTCAGTCAAGTCATTACCCCACAATACATGTGAGCTTAGGTCTGAATTCCCCCACTAACCCCAAACCAACTCTCACACACACACACCAGGGTGCCAGGGTGTGTTTCACCGCTGTCTTTATACATACAGGGACTGTCATTCTGTGCTCTTGCGGCAGTCAGAATGCGGTTTTAAGCTATGTGCGCTCTGTTCATTTCGTTAGGCGCACGCTGCCAAGAAATGGCGCCTAAAACTGGCGCTAACATTTAGCATGCTAACATCTAGCATGCTAACATCTAGCATGCTAACATCTAGCATGCTAACATCTAGCATGCTAAAATCTAGCATGCTAACATCAAACATGCTAACATCTAGCATGCTAACATCTAGCATGCTAACATATAGCATGCTAATATCTAACATGCTAACATCTAGCATGCTAACATCTGCCTCTCAGTCAAGTCATTACCCCACAATACATGTGAGCTTAGGTCTGAATTCCCCCACTAACCCCAAACCAACTGTCACACACACACACCAGGGTGCCAGGGGGCCAGGGTGTTTCACCGCTGTCTTTATACATACAGGGACTGTCATTCTGTGCTCTTGCGGCAGTCAGAATGCGGTTTAAGCTATGTGCGCTCTGTTCATTTCGTTAGGCGCACGCTGCCAAGAAATGGCGCCTAAAACTCGCGCTAACATTTAGCATGCTAACATCTAGCATGCTAACATCTAGCATGCTAACATCTAGCATGCTAACATCTAGCATGCTAACATCTAGCATGCTAACATCTAGCATGCTAACATCTAGCATGCTAACATCTAGCATGCTAACATATAGCATGCTAATATCTAACATGCTAACATCTAGCATGCTAACATCTGCCTCTCAGTCAAGTCATTACCCCACAATACATGTGAGCTTAGGTCTGAATTCCCCCACTAACCCCAAACCAACTGTCACACACACACACCAGGGTGCCAGGGTGTGTTTCACCGCTGTCTTTATACATACAGGGACTGTCATTCTGTGCTCTTGCGGCAGTCAGAATGCGGTTTAAGCTATGTGCGCTCTGTTCATTTCGTTAGGCGCACGCTGCCAAGAAATGGCGCCTAAAACTGGCATCTAGCATGCTAACATCTAGCATGCTAACATCTAGCATGCTAACATCTAGCATGCTAAAATCTAGCATGCTAACATCAAACATGCTAACATCTAGCATGCTAACATATAGCATGCTAATATCTAACATGCTAACATCTAGCATGCTAACATCTGCCTCTCAGTCAAGTCATTACCCCACAATACATGTGAGCTTAGGTCTGAATTCCCCCACTAACCCCAAACCAACTGTCACACACACACACCAGGGTGCCAGGGTGTATTTCACCGCTGTCTTTATACATACAGGGACTGTCATTCTGTGCTCTTGCGGCAGTCAGAATGCGGTTTAAGCTATGTGCGCTCTGTTCATTTCGTTAGGCGCACGCTGCCAAGAAATGGCGCCTAAAACTGGCGCTAACATTTAGCATGCTAACATCTAGCATGCTAACATCTAGCATGCTAACATCTAGCATGCTAACATCTAGCATGCTAACATCTAACATAATAACATCTAGCATGCTAACATCTAGCATGCTAACATCTAGCATGCTAACATATAGCATGCTAATATCTAACATGCTAACATCTAGCATGCTAACATCTGCCTCTCAGTCAAGTCATTACCCCACAATACATGTGAGATTAGGTCTGAATTCCCCCACTAACCCCAAACCAACTGTCACACACACACACCAGGGTGCCAGGGGGCCAGGGTGTTTCACCGCTGTCTTTATACATACAGGGACTGTCATTCTGTGGTCTTGCGGCAGTCAGAATGCGGTTTAAGCTATGTGCGCTCTGTTCATTTCGTTAGGCGCACGCTGCCAAGAAATGGCGCCTAAAACTGGCGCTAACATTTAGCATGCTAACATCTAGCATGCTAACATCTATTATGCTAAAATCTAGCATGCTAAAATCTAACATGCTAACATCTAGCATGCTAACATCTAGCATGCTAACATCTAGCATGCTAACATCTAGCATGCTAACATCTAGCATGCTAACATATAGCATGCTAATATCTAACATGCTAACATCTAGCATGCTAACATCTGCCTCTCAGTCAAGTCATTACCCCACAATACATGTGAGATTAGGTCTGAATTCCCCCACTAACCCCAAACCAACTGTCACACACACACACCAGGGTGCCAGGGTGTATTTCACCGCTGTCTTTATACATACAGGGACTGTCATTCTGTGCTCTTGCGGCAGTCAGAATGCGGTTTAAGCTATGTGCGCTCTGTTCATTTCGTTAGGCGCACGCTGCCAAGAAATGGCGCCTAAAACTGGCGCTAACATTTAGCATGCTAACATCTAGCATGCTAACATCTAGCATGCTAACATCTAGCATGCTAACATCTAGCATGCTAACATCTAGCATGCTAACATCTAGCATGCTAACATCTAGCATGCTAAAATCTAGCATGCTAACATATAGCATGCTAATATCTAACATGCTAACATCTAGCATGCTAACATCTGCCTCTCAGTCAAGTCATTACCCCACAATACATGTGAGCTTAGGTCTGAATTCCCCCACTAACCCCAAACCAACTGTCACACACACACACCAGGGTGCCAGGGTGTGTTTCACCGCTGTCTTTATACATACAGGGACTGTCATTCTGTGCTCTTGCGGCAGTCAGAATGCGGTTTAAGCTATGTGCGCTCTGTTCATTTCGTTAGGCGCACGCTGCCAAGAAATGGCGCCTAAAACTGGCATCTAGCATGCTAACATCTAGCATGCTAACATCTAGCATGCTAACATCTAGCATGCTAAAATCTAGCATGCTAACATCAAACATGCTAACATCTAGCATGCTAACATATAGCATGCTAATATCTAACATCTAGCATGCTAACATCTGCCTCTCAGTCAAGTCATTACCCCACAATACATGTGAGCTTAGGTCTGAATTCCCCCACTAACCCCAAACCAACTGTCACACACACACACCAGGGTGCCAGGGGGCCAGGGTGTTTCACCGCTGTCTTTATACATACAGGGACTGTCATTCTGTGCTCTTGCGGCAGTCAGAATGCGGTTTAAGCTATGTGCGCTCTGTTCATTTCGTTAGGCGCACGCTGCCAAGAAATGGCGCCTAAAACTGGCGCTAACATTTAGCATGCTAACATCTAGCATGCTAACATCTAGCATGCTAACATCTAGCATGCTAACATCTAGCATGCTAACATCTAACATGCTAACATCTAGCATGCTAACATCTAGAATGCTAACATCTAGCATGCTAACATATAGCATGCTAATATCTAACATGCTAACATCTAGCATGCTAACATCTGCCTCTCAGTCAAGTCATTACCCCACAATACATGTGAGCTTAGGTCTGAATTCCCCCACTAACCCCAAACCAACTGTCACACACACACACCAGGGTGCCAGGGTGTATTTCACCGCTGTCTTTATACATACAGGGACTGTCATTCTGTGCTCTTGCGGCAGTCAGAATGCGGTTTAAGCTATGTGCGCTCTGTTCATTTCGTTAGGCGCACGCTGCCAAGAAATGGCGCCTAAAACTGGCGCTAACATTTAGCATGCTAACATCTAGCATGCTAACATCTAGCATGCTAACATCTAGCATGCTAACATCTAGCATGCTAACATCTAGCATAATAACATCTAGCATGCTAACATCTAGCATGCTAACATCTAGCATGCTAACATATAGCATGCTAATATCTAACATGCTAACATCTAGCATGCTAACATCTGCCTCTCAGTCAAGTCATTACCCCACAATACATGTGAGATTAGGTCTGAATTCCCCCACTAACCCCAAACCAACTGTCACACACACACACCAGGGTGCCAGGGTGTATTTCACCGCTGTCTTTATACATACAGGGACTGTCATTCTGTGCTCTTGCGGCAGTCAGAATGCGGTTTAAGCTATGTGCGCTCTGTTCATTTCGTTAGGCGCACGCTGCCAAGAAATGGCGCCTAAAACTGGCATCTAGCATGCTAACATCTAGCATGCTAACATCTAGCATGCTAACATCTAGCATGCTAAAATCTAGCATGCTAACATCAAACATGCTAACATCTAGCATGCTAACATCTAGCATGCTAACATATAGCATGCTAATGTCTAACATGCTAACATCTAGCATGCTAACATCTGCCTCTCAGTCAAGTCATTACCCCACAATACATGTGAGCTTAGGTCTGAATTCCCCCACTAACCCCAAACCAACTCTCACACACACACACCAGGGTGCCAGGGTGTGTTTCACCGCTGTCTTTATACATACAGGGACTGTCATTCTGTGCTCTTGCGGCAGTCAGAATGCGGTTTAAGCTATGTGCGCTCTGTTCATTTCGTTAGGCGCACGCTGCCAAGAAATGGCGCCTAAAACTGGCGCTAACATTTAGCATGCTAACATCTAGCATGCTAACATCTAGCATGCTAACATCTAGCATGCTAACATCTAGCATGCTAAAATCTAGCATGCTAACATCAAACATGCTAACATCTAGCATGCTAACATCTAGCATGCTAACATATAGCATGCTAATATCTAACATGCTAACATCTAGCATGCTAACATCTGCCTCTCAGTCAAGTCATTACCCCACAATACATGTGAGCTTAGGTCTGAATTCCCCCACTAACCCCAAACCAACTGTCACACACACACACCAGGGTGCCAGGGGGCCAGGGTGTTTCACCGCTGTCTTTATACATACAGGGACTGTCATTCTGTGCTCTTGCGGCAGTCAGAATGCGGTTTAAGCTATGTGCGCTCTGTTCATTTCGTTAGGCGCACGCTGCCAAGAAATGGCGCCTAAAACTGGCGCTAACATTTAGCATGCTAACATCTAGCATGCTAACATCTAGCATGCTAACATCTAGCATGCTAACATCTAGCATGCTAACATCTAGCATGCTAACATCTAGCATGCTAACATCTAGCATGCTAACATCTAGCATGCTAACATATAGCATGCTAATATCTAACATGCTAACATCTAGCATGCTAACATCTGCCTCTCAGTCAAGTCATTAACCCACAATACATGTGAGCTTAGGTCTGAATTCCCCCACTAACCCCAAACCAACTGTCACACACACACACCAGGGTGCCAGGGTGTGTTTCACCGCTGTCTTTATACATACAGGGACTGTCATTCTGTGCTCTTGCGGCAGTCAGAATGCGGTTTAAGCTATGTGCGCTCTGTTCATTTCGTTAGGCGCACGCTGCCAAGAAATGGCGCCTAAAACTGGCATCTAGCATGCTAACATCTAGCATGCTAACATCTAGCATGCTAACATCTAGCATGCTAACATCTAACATGCTAACATCTAGCATGCTAACATCTAGAATGCTAACATCTAGCATGCTAACATATAGCATGCTAATATCTAACATGCTAACATCTAGCATGCTAACATCTGCCTCTCAGTCAAGTCATTACCCCACAATACATGTGAGCTTAGGTCTGAATTCCCCCACTAACCCCAAACCAACTGTCACACACACACACCAGGGTGCCAGGGTGTATTTCACCGCTGTCTTTATACATACAGGGACTGTCATTCTGTGCTCTTGCGGCAGTCAGAATGCGGTTTAAGCTATGTGCGCTCTGTTCATTTCGTTAGGCGCACGCTGCCAAGAAATGGCGCCTAAAACTGGCGCTAACATTTAGCATGCTAACATCTAGCATGCTAACATCTAGCATGCTAACATCTAGCATGCTAACATCTAGCATGCTAACATCTAACATAATAACATCTAGCATGCTAACATCTAGCATGCTAACATCTAGCATGCTAACATATAGCATGCTAATATCTAACATGCTAACATCTAGCATGCTAACATCTGCCTCTCAGTCAAGTCATTACCCCACAATACATGTGAGCTTAGGTCTGAATTCCCCCACTAACCCCAAACCAACTGTCACACACACACACCAGGGTGCCAGGGGGCCAGGGTGTTTCACCGCTGTCTTTATACATACAGGGACTGTCATTCTGTGGTCTTGCGGCAGTCAGAATGCGGTTTAAGCTATGTGCGCTCTGTTCATTTCGTTAGGCGCACGCTGCCAAGAAATGGCGCCTAAAACTGGCGCTAACATTTAGCATGCTAACATCTAGCATGCTAACATCTATTATGCTAAAATCTAGCATGCTAAAATCTAACATGCTAACATCTAGCATGCTAACATCTAGCATGCTAACATCTAGCATGCTAACATCTAGCATGCTAACATCTAGCATGCTAACATATAGCATGCTAATATCTAACATGCTAACATCTAGCATGCTAACATCTGCCTCTCAGTCAAGTCATTACCCACAATACATGTGAGATTAGGTCTGAATTCCCCCACTAACCCCAAACCAACTGTCACACACACACACCAGGGTGCCAGGGTGTTTCACCGCTGTCTTTATACATACAGGGACTGTCATTCTGTGCTCTTGCGGCATTCAGAATGCGGTTTAAGCTATGTGCGCTCTGTTCATTTCGTTAGGCGCACGCTGCCAAGAAATGGCCCCTTAAACTGGCGCTAACATTTAGCATGCTAACATCTAGCATGCTAACATCTAGCATGCTAACATCTAGCATGCTAACATCTAGCATGCTAACATCTAGCATGCTAACATCTAGCATGCTAACATCTAGCATGCTAACATTTAGCATGCTAACATATAGCATGCTAATATCTAACATGCTAACATCTAGCATGCTAACATCTGCCTCTCAGTTAAGTCATTACCCCACAATACATGTGAGCTTAGGTCTGAATTCCCCCACTAACCCCAAACCAACTGTCACACACACACACCAGGGTGCCAGGGTGTGTTTCACCGCTGTCTTTATACATACAGGGACTGTCATTCTGTGCTCTTGCGGCAGTCAGAATGCGGTTTAAGCTATGTGCGCTCTGTTCATTTCGTTAGGCGCACGCTGCCAAGAAATGGCGCCTAAAACTGGCATCTAGCATGCTAACATCTAGCATGCTAACATCTAGCATGCTAACATCTAGCATGCTAAAATCTAGCATGCTAACATCAAACATGCTAACATCTAGCATGCTAACATATAGCATGCTAATATCTAACATCTAGCATGCTAACATCTGCCTCTCAGTCAAGTCATTACCCCACAATACATGTGAGCTTAGGTCTGAATTCCCCCACTAACCCCAAACCAACTGTCACACACACACACCAGGGTGCCAGGGGGCCAGGGTGTTTCACCGCTGTCTTTATACATACAGGGACTGTCATTCTGTGCTCTTGCGGCAGTCAGAATGCGGTTTAAGCTATGTGCGCTCTGTTCATTTCGTTAGGCGCACGCTGCCAAGAAATGGCGCCTAAAACTGGCGCTAACATTTAGCATGCTAACATCTAGCATGCTAACATCTAGCATGCTAACATCTAGCATGCTAACATCTAGCATGCTAACATCTAGCATAATAACATCTAGCATGCTAACATCTAGCATGCTAACATCTAGCATGCTAACATATAGCATGCTAATATCTAACATGCTAACATCTAGCATGCTAACATCTGCCTCTCAGTCAAGTCATTACCCCACAATACATGTGAGATTAGGTCTGAATTCCCCCACTAACCCCAAACCAACTGTCACACACACACACCAGGGTGCCAGGGTGTATTTCACCGCTGTCTTTATACATACAGGGACTGTCATTCTGTGCTCTTGCGGCAGTCAGAATGCGGGTTTAAGCTATGTGCGCTCTGTTCATTTCGTTAGGCGCACGCTGCCAAGAAATGGCGCCTAAAACTGGCATCTAGCATGCTAACATCTAGCATGCTAACATCTAGCATGCTAACATCTAGCATGCTAAAATCTAGCATGCTAACATCAAACATGCTAACATCTAGCATGCTAACATCTAGCATGCTAACATATAGCATGCTAATATCTAACATCTAGCATGCTAACATCTGCCTCTCAGTCAAGTCATTAACCCCACAATACATGTGAGCTTAGGTCTGAATTCCCCCACTAACCCCAAACCAACTGTCACACACACACACCAGGGTGCCAGGGGGCCAGGGTGTTTCACCGCTGTCTTTATACATACAGGGACTGTCATTCTGTGCTCTTGCGGCAGTCAGAATGCGGTTTAAGCTATGTGCGCTCTGTTCATTTCGTTAGGCGCACGCTGCCAAGAAATGGCGCCTAAAACTGGCATCTAGCATGCTAACATCTAGCATGCTAACATCTAGCATGCTAACATCTAGCATGCTAAAATCTAGCATGCTAACATCAAACATGCTAACATCTAGCATGCTAACATCTAGCATGCTAACATATAGCATGCTAATATCTAACATCTAGCAAGCTAACATCTGCCTCTCAGTCAAGTCATTACCACCACAATACATGTGAGCTTAGGTCTGAATTCCCCCACTAACCCCAAACCAACTGTCCACACACACACCAGGGTGCCAGGGGCCAGGGTGTTTCACCGCTGTCTTTATACATACAGGGACTGTCATTCTGTGCTCTTGCGGCAGTCAGAATGCGGTTTAAGCTATGTGCGCTCTGTTCATTTCGTTAGGCGCACGCTGCCAAGAAATGGCGCCTAAAACTGGCGCTAACATTTAGCATGCTAACATCTAGCATGCTAACATCTAGCATGCTAACATCTAGCATGCTAACATCTAGCATGCTAACATCTAACATGCTAACATCTAGCATGCTAACATCTAGAATGCTAACATCTAGCATGCTAACATATAGCATGCTAATATCTAACATGCTAACATCTAGCATGCTAACATCTGCCTCTCAGTCAAGTCATTACCCCACAATACATGTGAGCTTAGGTCTGAATTCCCCACTAACCCCAAACCAACTGTCACACACACACACCAGGGTGCCAGGGTGTGTTTCACCGCTGTCTTTATACATACAGGGACTGTCATTCTGTGCTCTTGCGGCAGTCAGAATGCGGTAAGCTATGTGCGCTCTGTTCATTTCGTTAGGCGCACGCTGCCAAGAAATGGCGCCTAAAACTGGCGCTAACATTGGCATGCTAACATCTAGCATGCTAACATCTAGCATGCTAACATCTAGCATGCTAACATCTAGCATGCTAAAATCTAGCATGCTAACATCTAACATGCTAACATCTAGCATGCTAACATCTAGAATGCTAACATCTAGCATGCTAACATATAGCATGCTAATATCTAGCATGCTAACATCTAGCATGCTAACATCTGCCTCTCAGTCAAGTCATTACCCCACAATACATGTGAGCTTAGGTCTGAATTCCCCCACTAACCCCAAACCAACTGTCACACACACACACCAGGGTGCCAGGGTGTGTTTCACCGCTGTCTTTATACATACAGGGACTGTCATTCTGTGCTCTTGCGGCAGTCAGAATGCGGTTTAAGCTATGTGCGCTCTCTTCATTTCGTTAGGCGCACGCTGCCAAGAAATGGCGCCTAAAACTGGCGCTAACATTTAGCATGCTAACATCTAGCATGCTAACATCTAGCATGCTAACATCTAGCATGCTAACATCTAGCATGCTAACATATAGCATGCTAATATCTAACATGCTAACATCTAGCATGCTAACATCTGCCTCTCAGTCAAGTCATTACCCCACAATACATGTGAGCTTAGGTCTGAATTCCCCCACTAACCCCAAACCAACTGTCACACACACACACCAGGGTGCCAGGGTGTGTTTCACCGCTGTCTTTATACATACAGGGACTGTCATTCTGTGCTCTTGCGGCAGTCAGAATGCGGTTTAAGCTATGTGCGCTCTGTTCATTTCGTTAGGCGCACGCTGCAGAGAAATGGCGCCTAAAACTGGCATCTAGCATGCTAACATCTAGCATGCTAACATCTAGCATGCTAACATCTAGCATGCTAAAATCTAGCATGCTAACATCAAACATGCTAACATCTAGCATGCTAACATATAGCATGCTAATATCTAACATCTAGCATGCTAACATCTGCCTCTCAGTCAAGTCATTACCCCACAATACATGTGAGCTTAGGTCTGAATTCCCCCACTAACCCCAAACCAACTGTCACACACACACACCAGGGTGCCAGGGGGCCAGGGTGTTTCACCGCTGTCTTTATACATACAGGGACTGTCATTCTGTGCTCTTGCGGCAGTCAGAATGCGGTTTAAGCTATGTGCGCTCTGTTCATTTCGTTAGGCGCACGCTGCCAAGAAATGGCGCCTAAAACTGGCGCTAACATTTAGCATGCTAACATCTAGCATGCTAACATCTAGCATGCTAACATCTAGCATGCTAACATCTAGCATGCTAACATCTAAGCATGCTAACATCTAGCATGCTAACATCTAGCATGCTAACATCTAGCATGCTAACATATAGCATGCTAATATCTAACATGCTAACATCTAGCATGCTAACATCTGCCTCTCAGTCAAGTCATTACCCCACAATACATGTGAGCTTAGGTCTGAATTCCCCCACTAACCCCAAACCAACTGTCACACACACACACCAGGGTGCCAGGGTGTGTTTCACCGCTGTCTTTATACATACAGGGACTGTCATTCTGTGCTCTTGCGGCAGTCAGAATGCGGTTTAAGCTATGTGCGCTCTGTTCATTTCGTTAGGCGCACGCTGCCAAGAAATGGCGCCTAAAACTGGCGCTAACATTTAGCATGCTAACATCTATTATGCTAACATCTAGCATGCTAAAATCTAGCATGCTAAAATCTAGCATGCTAACATCTAAGCATGCTAACATCTAGCATGCTAAAATCTAGCATGCTAACATCTAGCATGCTAACATCTAGCATGCTAACATATAGCATGCTAATATCAAACATGCTAACATCTAGCATGCTAACATCTGCCTCTCAGTCAAGTCATTACCCCACAATACATGTGAGCTTAGGTCTGAATTCCCCCACTAACCCCAAACCAACTGTCACACACACACACCAGGGTGCCAGGGGGCCAGGGTGTTTCACCGCTGTCTTTATACATACAGGGACTGTCATTCTGTGCTCTTGCGGCAGTCAGAATGCGGTTTAAGCTATGTGCGCTCTGTTCATTTCGTTAGGCGCACGCTGCCAAGAAATGGCGCCTAAAACTGGCGCTAACATTTAGCATGCTAACATCTAGCCTGCTAACATCTAGCATGCTAAGATCTAGCATGCTAAAATCTAGCAAGCTAACATCTAGCATGCTAACATCTAGCATGCTAACATATAGCATGCTAATATCTAACATGCTAACATCTAGCATGCTAACATCTGCCTCTCAGTCAAGTCATTACCCCACAATACATGTGAGCTTAGGTCTGAATTCCCCCACTAACCCCAAACCAACTGTCACACACACACACCAGGGTGCCAGGGGGCCAGGGTGTTTCACCGCTGTCTTTATACATACAGGGACTGTCATTCTGTGCTCTTGCGGCAGTCAGAATGCGGTTTAAGCTATGTGCGCTCTGTTCATTTCGTTAGGCGCACGCTGCCAAGAAATGGCGCCTAAAACTGGCGCTAACATTTAGCATGCTAACATCTAGCCTGCTAACATCTAGCATGCTAAGATCTAGCATGCTAAAATCTAGCAAGCTAACATCTAGCATGCTAACATCTAGCATGCTAACATATAGCATGCTAATATCTAACATGCTAACATCTAATATGCTAACATCTGCCTCTCAGTCAAGTCATTACCCCACAATACATGTGAGCTTAGGTCTGAATTCCCCCACTAACCCCAAACCAACTGTCACACACACACACCAGGGTGCCCGGGTGTGTTTCACCGCTGTCTTTATACATACAGGGACTGTCATTCTGTGCTCTTGCGGCAGTCAGAATGCGGTTTAAGCTATGTGCGCTCTGTTCATTTCGTTAGGCGCACGCTGCCAAGAAATGGCGCCTAAAACTGGCGCTAACATTTAGCATGCTAACATCTAGCATGCTAACATCTGGCATGCTACCATCTAGCATGCTAACATCTAGCATGCTAAAATCTAGCATGCTAACATCTAACATGCTAAGATCTAGCATGCTAACATCTAGCATGCTAACATCTAGCATGCTAATATATAGCATGCTAATATCTAACATGCTAACATCTAGCATGCTAACATCTGCCTCTCAGTCAAGTCATTACCCCACAATACATGTGAGCTTAGGTCTGAATTCCCCCACTAACCCCAAACCAACTGTCACACACACACACCAGGGTGCCAGGGGGCCAGGGTGTTTCACCGCTGTCTTTATACATACAGGGACTGTCATTCTGTGCTCTTGCGGCAGTCAGAATGCGGTTTAAGCTATGTGCGCTCTGTTCATTTCGTTAGGCGCACGCTGCCAAGAAATGGCGCCTAAAACTGGCGCTAACATTTAGCATGCTAAAATCTAGCATGCTAACATCTAGCATGCTAACATCTAGAATGCTAACATCTAACATGCTAACATCTAACATGCTAACATCTAGCATGCTAACATCTAGCATGCTAACATCTAGAATGCTAACATCTAACATGCTAACATCTAGCATGCTAACATCTAGCATGCTAACATCTGCCTCTCAGTCAAGTCATTACCCCACAATACATGTGAGCTTAGGTCTGAATTCCCCCACTAACCCCAAACCAACTCTCACACACACACACCAGGGTGCCAGGGTGTTTTTCACCGCTGTCTTTATACATACAGGGACTGTCATTCTGTGCTCTTGCGGCAGTCAGAATGCGGTTTAAGCTATGTGCGCTCTGTTCATTTCGTTAGGCGCACGCTGCCAAGAAATGGCGCCTAAAACTGGGGCTAACATTTAGCATGCTAACATCTAGCATGCTAAAATCTAGCATGCTAACATCTAACATGCTAACATCTAGCATGCTAAAATCTAGCAAGCTAACATCTAGCATGCTAACATCTAGCATGCTAACATCTAACATGCTAACATCTAGCATGCTAAAATCAAGCATGCTAACATCTAGCATGCTAAGATCTAGCATGCTAACATCTAGCATGCTAACATATAGCATGCTAATATCTAACATGCTAACATCTAATATGCTAACATCTGCCTCTCAGTCAAGTCATTACCCCACAATACATGTGAGCTTAGGTCTGAATTCCCCCACTAACCCCAAACCAACTGTCACACACACACACCAGGGTGCCCGGGTGTGTTTCACCGCTGTCTTTATACATACAGGGACTGTCATTCTGTGCTCTTGCGGCAGTCAGAATGCGGTTTAAGCTATGTGCGCTCTGTTCATTTCGTTAGGCGCACGCTGCCAAGAAATGGCGCCTAAAACTGGCGCTAACATTTAGCATGCTAACATCTATTATGCTAACATCTAGCATGCTAAAATCTAGCATGCTAAAATCTAGCATGCTAACATCTAACATGCTAACATCTAGCATGCTAAAATCTAGCATGCTAACATCTAGCATGCTAACATCTAGCATGCTAACATATAGCATGCTAATATCAAACATGCTAACATCTAGCATGCTAACATCTGCCTCTCAGTCAAGTCATTACCCCACAATACATGTGAGCTTAGGTCTGAATTCCCCCACTAACCCCAAACCAACTGTCACACACACACACCAGGGTGCCAGGGGGCCAGGGTGTTTCACCGCTGTCTTTATACATACAGGGACTGTCATTCTGTGCTCTTGCGGCAGTCAGAATGCGGTTTAAGCTATGTGCGCTCTGTTCATTTCGTTAGGCGCACGCTGCCAAGAAATGGCGCCTAAAACTGGCGCTAACATTTAGCATGCTAACATCTAGCATGCTAACATCTAGCCTGCTAACATCTAGCATGCTAAGATCTAGCATGCTAAAATCTAGCAAGCTAACATCTAGCATGCTAACATCTAGCATGCTAACATATAGCATGCTAATATCTAACATGCTAACATCTAGCATGCTAACATCTGCCTCTCAGTCAAGTCATTACCCCACAATACATGTGAGCTTAGGTCTGAATTCCCCCACTAACCCCAAACCAACTGTCACACACACACACCAGGGTGCCAGGGGGCCAGGGTGTTTCACCGCTGTCTTTATACATACAGGGACTGTCATTCTGTGCTCTTGCGGTAGTCAGAATGCGGTTTAAGCTATGTGCGCTCTGGTCATTTCGTTAGGCGCACGCTGCCAAGAAATGGCGCCTAAAACTGGCGCTAACATTTAGCATGCTAACATCTGGCATGCTAACATCTAGCATGCTAACATCTAGCATGCTAAAATCTAGCATGCTAACATCTAACATGCTAACATCTAGCATGCTAACATCTAGCATGCTAAAATCTAGCATGCTAACATCTAGCATGCTAACATCTGCCTCTCAGTCAAGTCATTACCCCACAATACATGTGAGCTTAGGTCTGAATTCCCCCACTAACCCCAAACCAACTGTCACACACACACACCAGGGTGCCCGGGTGTGTTTCACCGCTGTCTTTATACATACAGGGACTGTCATTCTGTGCTCTTGCGGCAGTCAGAATGCGGTTTAAGCTATGTGCGCTCTGTTCATTTCGTTAGGCGCACGCTGCCAAGAAATGGCGCCTAAAACTGGCGCTAACATTTAGCATGCTAACATCTAGCATGCTAACATCTGGCATGCTAACATCTAGCATGCTAACATCTAGCATGCTAAAATCTAGCATGCTAACATCTAACATGCTAAGATCTAGCATGCTAACATCTAGCATGCTAACATCTAGCATGCTAATATATAGCATGCTAATATCTAACATGCTAACATCTAGCATGCTAACATCTGCCTCTCAGTCAAGTCATTACCCCACAATACATGTGAGCTTAGGTCTGAATTCCCCCACTAACCCCAAACCAACTGTCACACACACACACCAGGGTGCCAGGGGGCCAGGGTGTTTCACCGCTGTCTTTATACATACAGGGACTGTCATTCTGTGCTCTTGCGGCAGTCAGAATGCGGTTTAAGCTATGTGCGCTCTGTTCATGTCTTTAGGCGCACGCTGCCAAGAAATGGCGCCTAAAACTGGCGCTAACATTTAGCATGCTAACATCTAGCATGCTAACATCTAGCATGCTAACATCTAGCATGCTAACATCCAACATGCTCGCATCGAACATGCTAACATCTAGCATGCTAACATCTAACATGCTAACATCTAACATGCTAACATCTATCATGCTAACATCTAGCATTCTAACATCTGCCTCTCAGTCAAGTCATTACCCCACAATACATGTGAGCTTAGGTCTTAATTCCCCCCACCAACCCCAAACCAACTGTCACACACACACACACACACACACACACACAAACACACACACACAACTCCTTTCAACTTGTGTCCTGTGGCATGAGCCCATTGCACCCACACTAGGTATCCAGGCACTGAAAGAGGGAAAGGGCCTTTCTCTTCTTCCCCAGCAGTCGTCATCTCCTCTACGGACACACGGCTTAACAGCCCCAGAGACAAAGGCATTTCCTGTCAGATAATCATCAGCAACACTTCCTCCAGCCCGTCCACCAGACACACACAGACGCTGATCCCAGGACAGTTGGCAGTGGGTTTCCATCTCAGAGCCTGAATGAGGGCAGAAAGACTGTATTCTGTTCCCAGGGTAGTGTGATTAGAGACCACGTCGACCCATGGCAACACTAGAGAGACAGAGGTCAAAGGTTACCATGCCCCATAAGAGGGGTCAAGCCCACGGTGACCTGCCTCTCTCTATAGACAGACGGCAGCATGTGGCCACATGGCTGAAGCCTTCCTCATGAACTCCAGGGAGCCAGGCTCAGGGACTTGAAGGCAAATTTGACTCCAAGTGACACGTCTCCCTTTGTCTGAAATAAGATATGTTCCATGTCAGACGAGGCGATCCATATCAGTCTAATAATGAGCTTCTTTTCTCCAGGTAGAATAATCCGCTCTCTAGTGTTTTAAATAACAGCCTTCTCAGATATGATAACGTGAATACAAGTTTTGATTGAGACATATAGAAGCAGAGTGGCGCAGCGGAAGTGTGCTGGGCCCATAACCCAGAGGTCGATGGATGGAAACCATCCTCTGCTAATTGTTTACAACTGTAATAATGTTACTAACTTGCTATCGGACAAACTCAACAGCAGGTTTTATCGCAAAACAACGCCTCTCAGATAGCAAAAGACGTAGGAAATGGCACTTCTTTTCTCCAGTCCGCTCTTTTCGGTGTGAGACAAGACTTAAATAACATCCTTCTCAGCGATGATAATGTGAATACAATACTCAGATAGAAGCAGAGTGGCGCAGCGGAAGCGTGTTGGGCCCATAACCCAGGGGTCGATGGATCGAAACCATCCTCTGCTAATTGTTTACAACTGTAATAATGTTACTACCTTGCTATCGGACCTACTCAACAGCAGGTTTTATCTCAAAACAACGCCTCTCTACACCCGCTTCCTCAGAAAGCAAAAGACGTAGGAAATGGGACCAGTGAAAGCATTTTGATGCCAACATCTAAAGCAAAGCGTATAGAGCCCATCCTTTGCTATTGAGGCACATTTGACTTGAAGTAATAGTTCAATTTTCTGAAATAAGTTATGTTCATATTTACTCCATGTCAGACGAGGCGATCCATGTCAATCTAATGATGGTACGTCTAATAATGAGCTTCTTTTCTCCAGGTAGAATAGTCTGTTCCCTTGTGTGTGACAAGACTTAAATAACATCCTTCTCATATATGATAATGTGAATACAATACTCATATAGAAGCAAAGTGGCTCAGCGGAAGCGTGCTGGGCCCATAACCCAGAGGTCGATGGATCGAAACCATCCTCTGCTAATTGTTTACAATTGTAATAATGTTACTACCTTGCTATCGGACCTACTCAACGGTAGGTTTTATCTCAAAACAACGCCTCTCTACACCCGCTTCGTCAGAAAGAAAGACGTAGGACATGGGACCAGTGATGGGACCATTTTGATGCTAACATCTAAAGCAAAGCGTATAGAGCCCATCCTTTGCTATTGAGGCACATTTGACTTGAAGTTATAGTTCAACTTTCTGAAATAAGTTATGTTCATATTTACTCCATGTCAGACGAGGCGGTCCATGTCAATCTAATGATGGTACGTCTAATAATGAGCTTCTTTTCTCCGGGTAGAATAATCCGCTCTCTAGTGTTTTAAATAACAGCCTTCTCAGATATGATAATGTGAATACAAGTGTTGATTGAGACATATAGAAGTAGAGTGGCGCAGCGGAAGTGTGCTGGGCCCATAACCCAGAGGTCGATGGATGGAAACCATCCTCTGCTAATTGTTTACAACTCGTGGCCTTAGAGTTATACAGTTCCATCTGCGTTTACTGCACTTTAGAGATGCTGAGCATCAAAGTTTTCATTACCCAGGTAGCAAAACTGATAAACAGTATATTCTATTTGTATAGCTCAACAAGCTCATCATTACAAAGGTTCTTCTGTAGCAGAAAAATAAAATCATGGGATATTTATAAATATGATATTTTGGCATGGCGCAAACGCAGATGGAACTTTATAACACTGAGAGCACAGATTGTGCTTAGAATTATAAAGTTCCATCTCAATATTCACAATGTAAAACCTTTCTTATCAACTCTAATTGAAATACCATTGAGTCTTTAAAAAAAAGATAGCAGAAACACATTTTATACATTTAAATTATGTAAAGATTTATTAATACACCAAACATTGATATGCATTTTAAATCGTATAAAACATATTTCATGGGAATTTTTGTTTTGAATTACTAATACAAACAGATCATCTTTCATAATAACTTTCTATAATCCATACAAAACAGGCTCAGTCATCTATAACAAATTGCATTCTTTTGTGTCACCTTCATGTACATTGCATGTATGGCTCAAACTAATAGCTCTTAGTAAGTTTTGTTTTTTTTACCAAGGTCTTTTATGCCCCTTTACTTGCCTCTTACACAAACGTCATAGCAATTAGCCTACATCTAGATAAGTACTTCTGCATTTTTTACTCTTAAATTATTTTAATTAATTAATTAATTTATACACACACTTAACATTAATATGCATTTTTTTCAATTGTTCAAAACATATATTTCATTGGACTTTTGGTTTTGATTTACTAAAACAAACAGACCATATAATCATCTTTCATATAACTTTCTAACAGCACAATATTGGCTCAATCATCCAAAAAAAAAAATTGCATTATTTGGTATCGCATGGTGCATGACATGTATTTTATTTTTATTTTAAGTTTATCTACGTATTTGATGCCCCTATACTTGCCTCTTACACAATCATAATAGCAATTAGCCTACATATAGGCTAGTACTTCTTGTTAGCTATTTTGTACTGTATTTCAACACAACATCAGACCAAATTTATGTTCTTAATATTACGCTGTAGTACTCCTTATCAACAAGAGCCATGTACTTTAACATTGATCTGAGATCACTCTTCTTATCCTTTGAAATGTCACAACTATAAACCAAGGCTTGAGGCTTTGGTAGGATGGAGGTGGGTGAGGCACACCTTGTTTTTACATTGGAACCCCGTATGTCTACATTAAGCAAAGCCTGTCCATGACATGTAGTATACATTACATTAAACACACACTGGGTGAACTTAAGCTGGGCCACCATTGCAAATGGTACCTGCTTGTATAGAAAATGCTTGGAACAAGCCTGAAAGTCCTTAAAATCAGCTTCTTTTAGTTGGATAACACAGTAAGGTTTTTTCTGATTTGCTCTAAGTAATACTCGCAAAAAAGAAACTGGTGAGTAGAACTCAGAACCTGCCATAGCTTTTTCTATATTACTGTGCATATTATCCACTTCTTGCACTGCTGAGTGGCCTGGAGTGGAAAATGTCATTGTAATATTTTCAATGTTTGGGTGTCTTGATAAAAGATCTGCCATTGCAAAAGAAATGACAGAGTTTCTATTCTGCGGAACGCAGCTGTCACTCCAGGTGACAATCTCTTTAACTCCTGGATGGTCATCTATAACCCTTTCTAATATTTTTATTAATGCACTTGCTATATCATTACCCCCCCTTCCTGACATGCACTCAGTCCACACTGCACAATATCCCTTTTTGGTTTGTGAACAATGGGCAGTTAAATTATAAAGGTTTAGCTTTCTTTTGTAAAAAAAGGAACTTATTTCTGCTCGTGGGCAAGATATTACATTTTCAAGGTCAAAACAGACTGTCAGTTTGTCGTTATCTTCTCTGTCTGTTCGTCGTTCTACGCGCATTGCATCTTTTTTATATATATGAGTTTCATATTTCTCCATTTCTGATTTGCTTTGAATACCTTGTTTTAAGGCAGCAGCATGTGCCTCACATAGGTCACAGCGATCTGACTTACGAATATGAAAACTAAGGTTAAATTGTGTGTTAAATATATTTCTATAATATGATTCTTTCACAGGCGTGTCTCCAATTTGAGAGCACCTGTTCCTGTACAATTCGTATATCCTAGCGATATTTAGTGTCTGCTCAAGATATTGCTTTTGAGTGTCGGCACGGCAGTAATGTGACTCGACTACAGGAAAAGAGCTAATGTGTTCAATTACTTGGTCCTTCTGACGATTCCCTATGGCATGTTTTGTATGCTTACCCCTTGAATCTGATTTTGGAACGCCAGTGGAATAGTCTCTTTTTTTGTGGACATTGTAAACTGGTGTCTGGCTGATAGACAAAGTACCCAAGTAAAATAATTTACACACTCTTACTTTTTCTTCTTTAATAGTAAAGAAATATCGGAACGAGTGCGTGCGCGGGGAATTACCTTCCGTACAATTTCTTCGTTTTAAAGAGCACTCAGTTGTCATGGCAATGAAATCATATTTCCTATCTTGTGAAAGTTTATAATACTCCAGAAATAACTTATCGTTTTCACTCTCAGTTATTTTTTTGGAACAGTTGAATTTACAAGAGTGGGTGCAGTTTTTAAATGATTTTTTTTCTCTGGCAGGAACTACTGCTTTTTTGGAATTTATATCCTCTTTACCCTCTTGATAGAGTTGTTTTCTTTTGTTACACTTCCATGAGGATGGGTCGCGATTTCTTTTTCTACGCTTTCTTCCTTTTGGTGTCTCTGCTGTACATGCCACTGTCTCTGTAGCCCTTTCTGTCTCTGCATCTCGTTCTGTCTCTGCTACTGATGTTGTGGTCTCTGCTGATGATGTCGTGATCTCTGCTGCTCTTTCTCTCTCTGCTGCTCGTGTTGTTGTCTCTCTAACTCTTCCTGTCTCTGCTTCTCTTTCTGTCTCTGCTTCTCTCTCTGCTGTGGATGTCGTGGTCTCTGCTGCTCTTTCTCTCTCTGCTGCTCGTCTTGTTGTCTCTCTAACTCGTCCTGTCACCGTTTCTGTTGTTTCTCTTACCTTTGTTCTTGTACTTTTATCTGCTGTCATTGTGTGTGCCTTCTCTGCTCTTTTGAAATTAGACTTGCCAGGTGTGTAATCACTGTCACTACTTTCACTAAAAGGACTGTACTCCTCTTTACTGGATCTGTAAAAATAATCGACTGACAATATTACAAATGGGACTCATCTCTAGTCTGTTTAACGTTTAAACGACAACGAAATGCTGGCTATCATTTGAGTTGGAAAAGTGCTAGATAAACGCTACGTCTGTCACTAGCCAGTTCGCTCTAGTTTTTACTTTATCTACTTTGAAACCAACAACGTTCCCAACACTGCACGAAGTCAGAATTCGCTGAAACTCACCCGTTATTAATAATGTCCTCGTCTGTATCTACAATACTATCATTGGGCCGCAAATGGAACTTTATAACGCCAACGTATAACGCCTTTTTGTAGATAGCATTTTCATTATTTAAACATAATAACGTGTTTATACATTATTTTTGTTAATTTATGCCACATAGCTTTTCATACATGCCCAATAAGCACATATATGTACATAACTCAATTTTATCGAAAATGTCAAATGGAACTCTATAACTCTAAGGCCACGAACTATCATTACCATGTATATATAAATAAATAATAGTATTAATAATATAATAATATAATAATAAGACAAGAAAATAAATAAAAGGCAGCAGTTAAGAAAAAGCTTTGAGATAAGAGTTTTAAGAAGTGATTTAAAAGAGAAAACTGAGGTAGCCTGCCTGAGATCACCAGACAGGTAAAATATGGGAAACATTGGTGGGATCGGGACATATAATTGGGAATCCTCTGCATAACTGTGAAGTGAGAGCTTCAACCTTCCATCATTCGCGAGAGTGCCAGCGGACAGTTAATGAGCGCAGCTGCTCATGTGATGACGTCACCGTTCGGAGATCCCAGTTGGAACTCCCTGAAGAAGGAAGCGATTGGACAATTAGACACAAAAGCAGCGGCGATTGGACAAGGAAGGCATCGACGTGCTGGTTAACTTCAGGGATGCTACCGGTATGTGAGATTATACTTTACGAGGAATATAAATGTATGGTTCATGAGTTTACACGTTTGAGATGTATAGGCCTATGATAAAGGGTTACGTTGCCACATAATAATATTTGGTTTGGTTAATTGATTCAATGTGTGTTTGTTTAACGATCCACATGGAGTGATATATTATATATATATATATATATATATATATATATAATTGTTTGATACAGAAATGATGAAATCGAGATGATTAAATCCAGGATTGATTATTGTTTATTTATTTATTAAATAACTTGGAATTCAATCTCCTTGCATCTTGAAAGGTAAGGAGGCAATAAAAGCACAGCAGTATGTGCAATATATAATCCACACATTTTCATTGGTTGAAAAACGTGCTCTAGTCTTCTAGCCTTAACGTGACGGGGGTACCCTCCTCAACATCCCGTTTATAACCCTCACACAGTTTTAGCCATTAAAGTAGAACGCTATCTTATCTGTGGTTAAACATCGCCATCTGCTGATGTAATTTATTCACCACATATCCGTAAAAGCGTCTCACTGAAATCTAAAGTACAGGTGCATCTCAATGAAATACAATATCGTGGAAAAGTGAATTAATTTCCATTAGAGACCATTTAAAGGCTCAGGAAACCTTTGCAGGTGTTTTGAGTGAAATTAGCTGATTACAGTTTGACACCATGAGTCTACAATATAGAACTTTTCCACAATATTTTAATTCATTGAGATGCACCTGCAGCGTAGATTTGTTTGGAAAGTGAGTCTGAGATTGACAGTGAAAATAGACGGATGTTTTCTGATGAACTCTGACCAACATGTCTCTCCTGTCCTGTGTGCTGTGACAAATTCCTGTGGTACTGTTGTGCAGCCACAGCTTCTGTAAAGTTTGTCTGCAGGAGTACTGGAAGGAGAGTGAAGAAAAGCAGTTTGCTAGAATTCCTGAGGTACTGTTGTGTAGCCCCAGCTTCTGTGAGTTCTCTTTTTTCTCTTACATGTCTCTTTTCTAGTCTGCTGAAAGAAACATGTCAAACTAGAGTTTGTGGGGGGTAAGCGCGCAAAATCAAATAAGTTGGAAGCTTAGCGGTGGTGACGTTGGAGCATTGACAGTACATTATGTTGGTTTAAAGATGATCTAGCTTAACAAAACGTGTAAGTATCAAACAATTTTGTTTGCCACAGAGCTTCATTTCTGCAATTATGGAAAACCCAAAGGAGAAATACCATTGGCTTTATGTCGAGGGAACCCATGGCGATTCTGATTTCCGGGTTGGCCTACAAAACACGTCTATGATCAGCCTGCGAGACTACATCATCACGTTCTCACATAACGTCATTGGGCAAATCTGTTTGTTTGAAGTAAAACGTCTGCAAACGGTGGGAAAGAAATCTGCAGATCCGGACGAGACTGGTTTGCTGTGACGAGGAGATATTTAATCAAACGCTATTAGCAGGTAAGATTCGTAAGTGTGTTCGACGGCTTCTCTGTATATGGTGTGTGCATGTGCATTAGCTAACGTTAGCCGACTCAGTTAACCTTTAAGACGTTGGGCGGTGTAAGCAGCATTACCTGCATCATTTACGAGTGCTTAAAAGAAAAACTACTTTGTGGTGTGGGCAACTTGGATTGACTAGTATTAAACCGACCATTCGCTAATTTACTGGTAATGTCACACCATGTATATACATTTTCAGCTACTCTTCCATGACAATGATTATTTGGTAAGATCTTTTTTGGGAAGGTGCGTAATCAAGTTGGGGGTAGGGTAGGGACTAGTGTTTTAATAAACATGTAAACATGTTTTTACTTTTACTGTATGTTTTCTTTTCAAAGCCTATTTACGATCAACTTATAAGTTTACCAATCTTCCTGATTTAGTGACGCACTTCCTTGTGCTTTAAAGAAATTGGTCACAGTTTCGCGGAAGATTGTGTCCGGTGGCAGACAAAGTTAATATGAAATATTGAGACTTCCAGAGGACTGATCTGAACCGCAATTTTGTTGAGTACAATGCGCAATCATGAGAAGGTTCCCTTTGATCTCCATCAACTGAGCATAGAAGAAGATTAAGGCGTCTGCCCCACTGGACCCATATGATGATGATGATGACCTCACCATCCTGTCGCCCAATAACTGCTCAGAGAAGCAGTTCAGCCCGAGCAATGAAATTTGAACCGAAGTTCCGCTGTCGGACAGATAAGATCCTTGTGCTAACTGTAAGTGATTCGGTTTCCCTATTATTTGACCGCTATCAATCAGCTCTCTGCTTCCCACCAGGTCACAGCGGGAAACGGACAAAAGGAGTCGATAATAACCACAGGTTCTAACCCCATTTAATCCGTACCACCTTGCCTCACCTCAGGTTCCGGCTTTGCACGGCTCTTGGCCCGTGTCACCACACAAGCCGTAAAAACCCCAGGGAAACACTGAGCACGCCCATCTGGGCACTCCGTCACAGAGGGTGAAGATGTTACAATGGGGTAAACCGTCGGCCCACACACAGCTGGCAGCCAGTTCATTACACACACGATTATTTTGGTCAATATTGAAATCACCATTATTTAACACGAAGGCCTACTCATTGAATTTAGAAACATCATGCATTTAACAGTGGATTTTCATAAACTTTAAATATAATTCAACTCGTAAAAAGTAGCCAGCTGAAAATCCATACCAGGTTTTTCTTGTTACCTTGCAGGGAAAGAATTTAGCTCTATTTAAGGTTACGGGCTGTCAAGCAAGCTTCCGTCGAGTCTGATTTGACTAGTCTGTCCTTTTTATTATACTGTTTTGTTTTTTCCTTAACTTGGTTTGTTCTGTTGCTCTGTCTGTTCTCCATGTATCTGTTTAATTGTTTTGTTGCCATGTTGGCCTACATAGTTGTCTTGTGAAGCGTCTTTAGTGTAAAAAAAAGCAATAAAATGAATTATTATTATTATTATTATTATTTGTACTTAAATCAATGTATACTTTGTACTTATTCTTTCTCAATCATGTAATTCTGTTAGCTTTGGACGAGCATCAGTCATCCTAAAAGTGATCAGGAATAATAATTTTGAAGCTTATCCTCCCTAAAAAAAAAATGTGTGGGTCAGTGTTTCTCAGCTTACGCATCCTTCTCACATTTTCAACCCATAACCAGTTTGCATGCTTGACTTGACTGATGATAAGCAGGTTTATTTTAATCGAGTGATTTAAAGCATGGCCTGCAACTGTGTCAGGTCCACTGAGACTTAATCAAGCTCATCCAACTCCAGTCTTTTAAACTCAGTCTCAACTTCTCAGCAGCCAATCTCTCCATCTCCAAGGAAATGTCGAGCCGCTGCTTCTCCCTATCATGTTCCTGTCTATTCATGTCAGCCTGTGTTAACAGCAATTCTTCCTTAATCCTGCCCCACCAAACTTTTCTGTCCAGCACCAATAACCTGCGATGTAGATGTGATCATCCCTAGTTCAGACATATTAGCCTTAACAATAGCCTTGATGTTGTCCTTCATCCTCCTGTCACCGACCTCCAACTTGAAATGTACGGCGATTCTCAACAATTGCTCGAGAACAACTCTCCACATCCGCCTCTGGCGTAGGCCACAAAAAGTCTTCCACACTAGCCATTATGCGTCAACAGACACCCCACACATACGCTGGCCAAAACACATGAGAACCAAATTTGCAGCAATTAATTGCTACATTCTCACTGAGCTCAAACAGGCCAAACGCACAGCCAAACACCACCAGAGCCCCGTCCCTCTAACTGCCTAGCCAAGAGCTAGCTAAACTCCCCCCCTGGTCTTCACGTGATTTTGCGGTGGGTATTTACACACTGTAGCCCGACAGCCCGGTAAAGCAACCAAAAAAATGGCCACCCACCAGCAGCTTCGGATGTGCCCCCGAGACAACTGCTCCAACCACGTTACCACCACACTAGCAACCCCCCAAACAAAGTCCAAAGGGAACCCGCTCCTTTGCCTAACCAGGGACAGGACAACGGCAATTTACGACGACCGCGCACAGGACCAATACTCACTTCCACAAAATAAATCACCAGCCCAACTCCAGCGTGGCGAAACAACCAGAGACCAAACGAGAGAGCAATTAGGTGAGAGTGGGTCTACAACAGGGACCAAACAGTAATGTGAACGTCAGTGATCAGTCAGGTAAGTGGTCACCAAGGGGTAATAATAGTCTCAATCCATAAGGAGAGACAAGCGACATCTTACGAAGTGATTACGAAGGTCGGTCGACCGAGTGGTGGCGGGTCCCGGGTTCTGTTGGGTGTCTCAGGGTGATGGTTATCGGTGGCTGGCCTACTGGTGCTGTTTCCCTGGGATGGCTTGTAGGGTGTGGTACACCTGCCGCCCGCGCTAAGCTTGGTTTGTTGGTGCGGGACACTCTAACTGAGGGTATCGACAATAGCTGATGGTGTGAGCCGTCTGGTTTCCTGGCTGGGTTTTGCCGTCCACAGGTGCTGGTGCTAGGCCCACCATGCCCTTGGTTGTTTGGGATCACTGGGAAGTTGGGCATTCTTGCAGAGGTAGTGCTTGGCTAGGTTACCTTTGACTGGATGGCAGCCTGAGGGTTGCTTACGACAAGACAGATTATACCGGCCCTGCCACGGGAGTTCTCGGTATGCGATGTGCATGTAAATAGATGTGATGGAGAAGAGAGACGTGATGGAGAAGAGACATTGAGGAGAGGAGATGGGGCAAGGCTTTGCCCTACCAGAACAAAATGGCGTGTGAAATTGGCTGACAGTGTCTGACACACTACAAAATTAGATGCACCTGAAAACAAATCAATATCGTCAATCAATATGTTCCAACAATTAAATTATTATTTAGTACATTTTATGTAAAGGTTCAGCAACTAAACAAGGAAGCCATAAAATGGATGTTTCACTATTACTTTATTTAGATCTTTTTGAAATATTGCTTGAATAGTAAAAAAAAAAAAAAAAAAAGCTTCCTCTTTCCTTGATTCTTCCCTCAAAAAGGCAAGAAGGTAACTGTTCCCAGCCTTTTAATGGGGAGGCTCCATCAACAATGGCTGAGGCAATACTCTTCTCCTGCCTCCGTCCCTGAGCCTGTTGGCTGACATTTCACTGCCCTGTCCGTTTTTAAGGAACAAGCAAATTGAGTGGACTATTATATATATATATATATATATATAAATATATATATATATATATATATATATATATATAAATATATATATATATCCAACTATCCTAAAATTCAGGCCTTAGATTTATAGTATTGTAGTGTTCTAGTGCAGTGTCTTACAACTCTTGACTAAACACCAAGTTAAACCAAAGACAATGAAGACAGTCGTAGTAACCATGACCATTTACTGTCACAACCCTTCAATGACATGCTGGTGAAAACTGCAAATAAACGACACGCACATTCAGTCGCTCTGTTCTTAATCGCACATCACATTGTACATTGTTGTAAATAACAAATCAATCAAATATAACAACCAAATCATTACTGATATACGATCTCTAACATGTCTAATGTTCAATGAATTAACTTTCAGCATTGCCTTTTTGATGCTTCATATTCGATGCAAGTGGATACTTTAAGAGCATTACATGTCTGTCTTGTATTTACACCTAAACAAGGAAGCCGTAAACCGGAAGTGACTAAACAGGAAGAGACGCAATTGCGTGCAGCTAAAAGACCATGTAAGGTTAATTATTTCAAACGATTTGTTTAACTGTGAAATAATAACCCAATCGTAATTTTTACCTAGAAATAGGTACCAACAAATGATTCATTAAAGGATTAGAAGTTTAACCACCTTTAGGGCAACACAAGTATAATCACCCCATGTTTATAAAAACAGTTGGTAAAGTGCCACGTCTACTGTCAAGATAGCTATTTGACCTCCTATGTCATTATTTATGACTTTCGACAATGTTTACTAAACGTATAATGAGGATATCAGTGAGCATGCAATAGCGGTACTAGTCCATATCCGATTTAAGTGGTGTCATCGCAAAATACGTCCTGACAGCTCCGACAACACCCACCACCCACTTGGTAACAAACCAGGTAAGTATCCCCTAAAACCCCCCACCCATGAAAAAGCAGGTTCCAAGCCAAGAGAGGCAAGAAAATTGCCTCCCCATGTATCTTTAAGTAGTTTAGGAGCGAACCAAGAAGCCCATATTTCAAAGTAAAACATTACTAATAACACAGAAGTTGAATAAAATGTAGAGAGGGAAAGAGAGCACCCAACGTTTCTTCCCATGGGCTTTTTCAGGAGTGACTGAGGCAAGAGTGACTGTTGGATTCATCTGACTGTTTGTGTGTCAAATGTAAACTTGATGGAACTGTCTATTGGGATTCTGTTCCCGCCTGTTAGAAATTCTTTGAAACACAGCTAAATTAAGCTTCACAGTTAGCCCGCTACGGAGCAGGCTAGTTCAGTGGTATAAGTTACCTTGGTTACTGCGCAGGGAATGGTTTGAAAGAGGTTGATTTTTCTGAGGACAGTAAGATTTCATTAAAACAAATCCACTGCGTTCGTATTACAGTTTTCTCGAAAGCTTAACCCACTGATTTATAACAGAATTCCTTATATCAAAACAATAACGGCCATCAAAACAGAACCGACCACTTTCACAGGGAAACATACATGTTTACATAATTGTTTTTACTTTCATGTACTAGAATTCATTTTCTTTTACTAAACATAAATACTGTATAAATTTGACAAACAAATCAGGACAAAAATATGCAGCATATCCAGAAGAATACTGTGAAGCACTCAATCTGTTACAAACAAGCTTCCTAAATCCCCCCAAAATTTATCATAAATGATTAAAATTAAGGTTTAAGGTAAGGAAAAGCATTTTGGGTTCATGATTAGGGTTGGGATTAGGTTAGGGTTAGGGTTAGGAGATGGAATTTCTTTTTGAAGGGAGGGTCAGGGCGAGGGTTTATTAAAAAGTCACGTCTTAAGACCAGGTAAGATCACTGGTGCTCTCGCCTGCAGAAGTTCATAAGTAAGAATCACATGCTAAACAAATAAGAAAATACAAAACAAGTAACATGGGGGTTAATAGGATTATGGTCAATTCAAAACAAAATCATATATTAGTCAAATTAAGGTTTAAGGTAAGGGAAAGCATTTTGGGTTCATGATTACGGTGGGGATTAGGATTAGGGTCAGGGATGGAATTAGGGTTAGGGATGGAATCGTTTTTTTAAGGGAGGGTTAGGGCGAGGGTTTATTAAAAAGTAGTCTAAGACCAGGTAAGATCGCTGGTGCTCTCGCCTGTATTCCCCCTCGCGCCGACAATTGCAGGGCTGGTGGTTCACATCCCAGTGACTGGGGCTAAGAGAGAGTGAGGGATAGGACAGGTCATGCGGGTAGGATGGGTATAGGGTTAGGAAAGGATTGGGCATAGGAGAGAACATAGGGTTGGATTTATAAACATATAAATCGTAAGTGCTCTAAAATTAGTGCAGAAGTTCATAAGTAAAAATCACATGCTCAAAAAATAAGAAAGTACAAAACAAACATGGGGGTTAATAGGATTATGGAAAAAACTAAATAATATCATAAATTAGTAAAAATAAGGTTCAAGGTAAGGAAAGTCATTTCGGGTTTATGATTAGGGTTGGGATTAGGGTTAGAATTAGGGTTGGGGATGGATTTAGGGTTAGGGATGGGATTAGGGTTGGGGATGGATTTAGGGTTAGGGATGGGGTTAGGTTTAGGGATGGAATTGGGGTTAGGATCAGGGGATGGATTTTTTTTTTCTTTCAAGGGATGGGAGCGTAAGGGCGAGGGTTTATTAAGAAGTCATGTCTAAGACCAGGTAAGACCACTGGTGCTAAAGGCGTGCTTTCTGTGAGGGAAGCTGCGCCGTGGATTCAAGTGTCCACCATGGATGATTAAGAGGTGAGGGTCTTCCAATAGTCATCCCCGCCTTCAATAAAAATCATAGGAGGGTCCCCATCTAAACTCCAATCAAACTAGTCAAAATGGATTACACAGGCAAGCCTGAATGCATTCCATAAATCCAAAATGACTGTCAACAGCCATAAAAAAAAACAATTTTGGACAGGTTTTTATGAATAAAATGTCATATAAATCGTGGTCTGAATGACATATGGGCAAACCCTTCAATAGAAACCTTCACAGTATAGATAGTATTAAACTGGAAAGTTTGCTGTATATAAGTACTACTGGAGTGGAGATTCCATGCTCAGACTATGTGGAAATCATATTTTGAGAAAACGGGCAGAACTGCCCCTTTAAACTTTGTTTGCCAATGAGATTTTGTATTTCACCAACCCTCGCGCTTTGATAATAAGCTTTTACTACAAAGGAAATTACCATATTTAGTTTTGACAAGATTGGGCTCCAGGAAATTAGCTTTACAGGGATATGCTATGCTACATGTGTTTGGTAAAATGTTGTTGAACTAAACGTTGCTCGAAAACGCTGACGTTTGCCAAAGCTACGATAGATTTGTGGAGGTCAGTACACAAACGACTGTATTATGTGCATATTTTAGCGTAGTTTGATATTTTCTCGATATCTATGTTACAGAAGACATGTTGTAGGAGCCTCGCCTCAGGACATTCATTATTTGCTATTAACATATGAAATGTAGCTCGGTGTTTCATGATTTAGTAGATGACAAGTGATGAGGACAGTACCTCTGATGTGTTGAGCTGTCATGAATTGGATGAAGCACCACCACTTACTCGAACCAATAGTGTATTCCTTAGTGCTGCGTGAAGTAAACAATTTTACAAAGAAATTTGGAAATGATCTATACATAGGTGAATTTACTTCCATTACTTGTTTCCCTATGAAATTCACTAAAGTAAGATGTACCCTGACTTTATCTTCCTGATAGCTTACAAAACAGATGCTGTGATATGGATCTGATGACTCAATAACCTGTACCGACGTCAGTGAAGACGAGTTCGTCTCTAGGTCATCAAGAAAGAAAAAAAGTAAGGAACTTCAAAACAAAGCACCACATTACTGTCGTTAAAGAACATTGTCTCCTCTACCTTATGTGGGTGGGGGAACTGAGGAGTGTGCACAGTGGCGAGTTTAGGACCATTTACCATAGTTTGTCATTTGACTGCTTTCTAGGTTCTTGGAAGAACAAAAAGGCAAATTAAACAGTTCCGTAAGGGCCTTCGGGAGACCAACATTTTTGGACTTTTCCAACACAGACCAGATGTGGTCCCTTTAGTTTAGAGAATCTGAGAGTCAGATAACTCCAGAGGTATAATAATATGAATTTTTGACCCAAATTAAAGTTACCCTTATTAAAGCTACTCACATAGTTTGGCTTTTAGAGACTTATTCCGAAAAGTAAAACATCCTGCAATGTTCCAATGACATTTTAGATTTTCCTTGCTGGTATTGTCTGGCCTCTGGAGGAAGGTGACGACAGTGAGGATGACTGCAATCCTGAGATGAGATGCTGGGTGGTCACTTACTTGAAGCAGTTCATCCATAATGGTAATCTATAAAGCTTTTCTGCCATGTCTTTCAAATACTTTTTCCACAGCCATATTTCTGTCAAGGGTAACAATGTGACCTTTTTATCGTGTATTGTCAGCATCCAGTGACAAACTCATCAACTTCTGCTGAAGTTTTCGGTGGGTTGGGAAGTACCCACGGACGGCATGAGGGTGTTTGTGTTTCATGTCACACTGCCAAGATCCTCAGCATTTCTCCGAACCATCAGTCTCCCAAGCCACTACACCAACTACTCTTATTTCAAAAGAGACTGTTGGGTGGCTGTCAGCACTATCGACACAGGGTTTGGCTTGATTTAGATTTTTGAATAGTGGAATTATATATAAAAAGAAATCTAATCCTAAGTTTGATCCAAAGTGTAAATGTCTAAGTTGAATGTAACTTTTGTTATTTTTACACACCATGGACCTCGTTAACACTCACTCCTAATGTTAGAGCCTTGTTTAAATCAAATGATCTTCATTGAATATGTTTGCATGTTCATGGCTATACATTTCTCCCAGTAAAATGTTTTCAGGGTTGAACAGAAGATTTATTTTTTAAATCCTCACAACAAATATCCATTGTTAACATCTTACGGTATTTCCTCAAGATCGCTATGTTTCTGTTTTCCCCACAGGCCTTAGCGGTGGAGGTGGCCCCTACACGACCCTGCACTGCCGAATCAGAACGTTTCCGCACGGATTCTGCCTGTTCCTTGTCCAGGACCAAGAAATGAAATCTGTCTGCAGTTTCCAAATCATGGCACAGAAAACTGGCCACCCTTCCCCGGTCCCGCTGGAAGATTTGTCCGATTCGTGGCCGGTCAGCATCGGAATACCCACTCCCGGGAGATCGGCCGATCCCGAGAGTAAAAAAAAGGTCGAAGCGAGGAAGTTATGTATGGATTCTGGATTGTGAGTCGTGTGGCAAGTGCCTGGCGTCCGTTGTTCTGGCTGTGATACATTTTGCGGTTGAGCACGGGGCGTCGGCATCATTCCGGTGTGAGAGGTACATTTCAAATCGGAAGAGGATCTGATTGCACTATTTAACAAAAAGATTAAGAGTAACCCCAAATTTAGAGTCCTGAAAGACAAAGTTAGGCTCATTCAGTAAGTCGACGTCGGCAGTCCATTGCGTGTCACATTCCCAAATGTCGGGGGGGGGGGGGGGGACTGTGGACCCTCTCACACGGTGCTGTTGTGCCGACGGCGGCAGAAGGTTCAGGACTGCGGCCGGGCTTTCCCTACACCGTTGGCGGAGCTACACGGCTGACTATATGAGGGAGAAGGCTGTGGGTGAGGATGTGGTTGCGGGCCGGCCCCAATCTCCTGGGGGAGACTGGAGCTGACTGAGCTGGCTCGTCTGTCTGGGCTGTATGGTGATGCTGTCGAGTCGAGAGGGTGGATCACAAAGGCGACAAGGGAGTTTAAAACAAGAGGAAGGCAGGCCGGAAGTGCTGCCTATCGCCTGTGTGGTTACTTGTATGAGCCCTGTACGCATGTTCTGGGTCAATGGGCGGATTTGAAGACCAACCGCATTGCCCGCCACCATAAGTTGTGCGAAATTTTGGAGGGAGTATAGGATTACCTAAGAGGCCACAGAGACAGGGTGGAGGAGTTTCAGGGATAGGAGAGTGCCAGTTCCCCGTGAGGGAAACTCCGCAGTGCGTGATCTTCGCCCCCGCCGGCATTTAAAAATATCTCCAAACGACCATTTGGCTTGACATAGTCTTACCTGAATTTGAGAGAACAATCAAAGATAAAGTCAAAGCTAGAAGAAACCGTGTCATATCTTAACAGGTAGGTTCACTGCATTTGGTTCCTTTTCTGTGTGCTATTTGTTAGTATCATTACAACAGGTTCAAATTAGCACATATATAAAACCACTGTATGTAATACTCCAGCATTAAGCAAGAAGGCATGGCTCATAATACTGTAAAATGTTATGAACTCAGTTTCACCTGCACAGCCATGTGATATCCATGCTACCATCCATTAAGAAAACGCTTCAACCTCTGAGGAGGGGTCACTGTTTAGTGGGTAAGTAAGTAAGTAAAAGCAGCACAGTTGTGCAATATCTATGTATTTAATAATATAATATGCAGCCTTAAAACGTATTGACTGAACTACTGTTTTCAAGTGTTGGATTTTACGACAAGTGGAAGGACGTTTAGCAGGGAATGTGTGTCCAAGATGTCATTGGTAAGACACAATAACGCTTATGTTGAATTATATCATGCTGTAATCCATTACATTGTTAACAAATCGTGTGATATAAAACAAAAACATTCTTTCTCATTTACAGATAACTTTGAAGGCTGAGAGCCCCCTGTCCGGGCAGTGGAAGGATATATTCAGCGTCAGGACTGGAAAAATCTAAAATTGAGGCGGCACTCATGTTGTCACTGTGGAAGCCGTCGTTTAGATTGTGCCAGCCCACACGTTAATGAAAAGGGTGAGCCCAGGCCCTCATCTAGGACAATAACCACTCCGCCTGCCCTCTGGGAACATGTAGCAGAGAATCATACGGACAACCAGTTCCCTAGTGTTTGCTTGTGGCAAGAGCGGGAGTAAGAATCCCAATGTACTGGTACTTGTATTTGTTGCACACGGCAAATAAACTCTTGAACTTGAAAAAGCTATGAAACACTTATAGTGTCAGTTGGGGAACCTGGTTAGAATCAACTCCATCTTTATTCATTGTTTCTTTTGCTTATGTACCAAACCGGTTTATATAATTAAAGTTGCCTGAAAGAAATGGACGTGTGGTGAGGTGATCATTTCAGGGGGTGCAACATCTGCAGGTAAGTTAAGCCAGTCCAACAAACGGGTAAAAACAGGACCTTGCGATTAAAATGCAGGTCTCGTTCATGGCACTCTGGGGTTAGGTAAGGGGCTAGGATGAGTGGAGATAAGGTGGTAGGGGATCGGCGCTATAGCTAGAAATGGCACCTGAAGCAGGTTTAGCAGCCTAGTCAGCTCCAACCACACCCACCACCCACTAGCTAACAAACAAATGTAAAAAGTAAAAGGTAAGTATCCCCAAGCACTTCAAACAGGCCTTGATGGTACTCCCCCATATCTTAAAAGAAGACCTCCCACCACCCCTTTATAAATGAATAAATGTTAAAGAAAAACACAGCAGGTTCCGAGCCAAGAAAATGGCCACCCCATGTCTCTAAGTAGATTAGGAGCAAACTAAGAAGCTCTTATTTAAAAGTTAACAAAAAGGAGGTTGAGCAGAAGGTAGAGAGGGACAGAGAGCACCAAAAATCCTTTCTCTAGGCTTCTTTAGGAGTGACTGAGGGAAGAGGGAAAGACTGCCGGGTTAAGTAGGCTGGTAGGGCGCAGCCAAGCAAACAAACTTTATCATTGGACCCAAGAAGAAAGAGTTCCCGCTGCATTTCTTATGTTCCCCCATCATAGATATTTGGTTCCCACTCAAAACCGTTAGAAATAAATAATTTAAGGTAAGTATATCACCATTAAAACACAATACACTTGAAAATGCTTGTATATGAGAGAAGTAGAGGGTGTGCTTGGCCACTAAGCAAATGTTTTTTTTTTCCTCACACAAACGTAACATTTCCAGTGCCTAGTTTCCTTTCCATACCCCTACCCCTAACCCTAATCATAAACCCAAAATGCTTTTCCTTACCTTAAACCTTAATTTTACTAATTTATGATTTATTATTTTAGATTTAGGAAGCTTGTTTGTAACAGATTGAGTGCTTCACAGTATTCACATATTTTTGATCTGTTTGTCAAATTTATACAGTATTTGTTATGTTTAGTAAAAGAAAATAAATTGTACGTGAAAGTAAAAACAATTATGTAAACATGCATGTTTCCCTGTGAAAGTGGTCGGTTCTGTTTTGATATAAGGAATTCTGTTATAAATCAGTGGGTTAAGCTATCGAGAAAACTGTAATACGAACGCGGTGGATTTGTTTTCATTCAATCTTATTGTCCTCAGAAAAATCAACCTCTTTCAAATCATTCCCTGCTCAGTAACCAAGGTAATTTATACCACTGAACTAGCCTGCTCCGTAGCTGGCTAACTGTGAAGCTTAATTTAGCTGTGTTTCAAAGAATTTCTAACAGGCAGGAACAGAATCCCAATAGACAGTTCCATCAAGTTTACATTTGACACACAAACAGTCAGATGAATCCAACAGTCACTCTTGCCTCAGTCACTCCTGAAAAAGCCCATGGGAAGAAACGTTGGGTGCTCTCTGTCCCTCTCTACATTTTATTCAACTGCTGTGTTATTAGTATATTTTTTACTTTTAAATATGGGCTTCTTGGTTCGCTCCTAAACTACTTAAAGATACGTGGGGAGGTAATTTTCTGGCCTCTCTTGGCTTGGAACCTGCTTTTTCGTGAGTGGGGGGGTTTTAGGGGATACTTACCTGGTTTGTTACCAAGTGGGTGGTGGGTGTTGTCGGAGCTGTCAGGACTTATTTTGCGATGAGACCACTTAAATCGGATATGGACTAGTACCGCTATTGAAGGCGCATTGATATCCTCATAATACGTTTAGTAAACATTGTCGAAAGTCATAAATAATTACATAGGAGGTCAAATAGCTATCTTGACATTTGACGTGGCACTTTACCAACTGTTTTTATAAACATTGGGTGATCATACTTGTGTTGCCCTAAAGGTGGTTAACCTTCTAATCCTTTAATGAATCATTTGTTGGTTGAAATAAGTAACCTTATTTGGTCTTTTAGCGTCATGCAATTACGTCTCTTCCTGTTTAGTCACTTCCGGTTTACGGCTTCCTTGTTTAGGTGTAAAAACAAGACACGTGTAATGCTCTTAAAGTATCCACTTGCATCGAATATGAAGCATCAAAAAGGCAACGCTGAAAGTTAATTCATTTAACATTAGAAATATTAGAGATCGTATATCAGTAATGATTAGGTTGTTATAATGATTGATTTGTTATTTACAACAATGTACAATGTGATGTGCGGATCACAGCCAAATGACTGTGTTCATTAAAAGACAGAGACTAACCCCAGTGCACAGACACGGCCCAGTACAACATCCAAACAAGCTTACAGATGGGCCCAAAACAGACCTGAAGAGTTCCAGAAAGCAATCAGCAGTCAAGAGATCCAAACATTATTAGACACCATACCTTCAGAGTTGAAAGAACAGCAGAAAAGCGAAATACAAAATGAGGACTAAAATGACGATTTTCCAAAAGAGATCCAGATCTCAGGGAACAAAACACACATTTAGTTTAGGTACACATGATCTTGAGCATTCCAAAAATTACATTTGCCAGGGACTAAAACTCTGGTTCCTCTGGAAACCTCAACCTGGCAGTGAGTGAACTAAGAGGGAAAAAAAACGGCTTTCTACGCCGACAAAAAACAAACATTTGTTGAAATTCCAGTCAAAATTTGAATCCGTCATGGAACCAATTGTCCTGTATGGCAGTGAGGTGTGGGGTCTGCCTACCAAGCAGGAACTCAGCAAATGGGACAAAAATCCCATTGAGACCCTGCATGCAGAGTTCTGTAGGAACATCTTAAAAGTGCACAGGAACCCCACAAACAATGCAAAAAAGGCCAATACAATTTTGGTAACATTTCAAAAGCAGCGACCACCACCCATATCATTATAAAGCTCTGCAGTACCTTTTCCCAAAACGATCCGTTGGAGTGCGTGGTGTGGCAATGAAACCTTTTAGATTTTTTGGCATCCACAGAGATGTCCACAAGCTGCTTGACGTTGCTAAATCGGCGGCAGGTCTCGAGCAGCCTCCCGTAGTTCTGGGTCGTTTTTTCATCCCTGTGACCACCAGTTCTGCGAACAGAAGGCAAAAATAAGCAGACAGTTTGATTTTGGAGCTTTTTGTATTTCTAGGGAAAATTGTCTGTTACAGATACTTTTTGGCTTATTCTAATATGTTGGAAGTGGTCTGTCCATTGGACAGCCATTTTACTCCATGATAACATGTTGCACGTAGACTGCTGTCCCTTGCATCGGCAAGGGCAAAGTGAGCAGCAACAAACACCACGCACTCCAACGCATCGTTATGGGAACCAGTAGTCCATTTGGCCAAACATGTTCATTACTTTCCCTTAATTATTAGCAGCCAAAATAGTGCTTTGTAGCTGATGCAGATTTGACTCCTTTCTCAAGGCCAGTATGAACGCTTGCTCAAAAACAAGAGCTTTGAGATTTTACGGTGTGAAAGACCTTAGATCATAAATCTACCATAGAATTGGGCTGAGGTGATAGGCTGGAATATATTTATGATCGTTTCCGATTGACTTCACTTGGCTAAATTGACAACAGCCGTTTGATGGAAGTAGTGTATGGTAAGAACATGCTAGGGCCGCCAAACTAAGTACTCCTAAAAAAGGGAGAGGATACCATGATGTCGTTGGAACTGGGCAGCCGTTGCTCCTTCAAATGCCCCCAAAACGGACTTTATAACAAGTTTTGCTTAGTGTGCACAATAGCAACTGTATTACTTTTGCTTTTGAGTGTGCAATAAATTGGCCGCTGATCTATTCAATGGCATAGGCCTATGTTGTGGTTGCAAATGGACACTTTACCCGTGCATTGCCTGTATAAGTGAAAACAGTCCACTTGCAAAGCTTTACAATGCAGAAATCACAGGGGGAAAAAATTGCAGGAAAAGACTGTTCTGTGGTTCCTTTGCTCATTTACCACCTAAAATACTAGACTTTATTTGAGAGGCACGGTGACCTCCTTTTTGGAGATATTAAACTTTAGTGAGAACAAAGCTCTCTATAATAGACAGTCATCCAAACTATTTCATAAACACAGGTGATGGCAATTCAACTAATTAGTTGCATGGTAGGAACATGGCCAAGGTGCAAACAATTCAGCAAAAGAGTTTTGGCTGTCTGGAGAAGTGCTATTTCTAATGTATTCTGTTATACAAATGTATAGTGTTTTAATGGTCAAAACCCTCCCTTAAATTGTTATTATTTATTTCTAACGGTTTAAAGTGGGGGAAAAAAAATATCTATGACAATATGGTGGGGGAACAAAAGAAAAGCAGCGGGAACTCTTTGTCTGCTGGGTGCCAATGAGAGTGCTTGATTCCTTGGCTGCACCCTACAGCCTACTTCGGCCAGCAGTCTTTCGCTCTTACCTCAGTCACTCCTGAAGAAGCCCAGAGGAAGAAACGTTGGGTGCTCTCTGTTCCTCGCTACCTTTTGTTCAACCTCATTTTTTTTTGCTTTTAAATATGAGCTTCTTTATTCGCTCCTAATCTACTTAAAGATCCTTGGGGTGGCCATTTTCTTGCCTCTATTTTCTCGGAACCTGCCTGTTCATGAGTGTTTTTTATTTCATTTATTTATTAATTTATAATGGGTGGTGTGGGAGGTCTTCTTTTACAGATTTTTAAGATTTGGGGGAGTATCATCAGGGCCTGTTTTAATTGCTGGGGGATACTTACCTTTTTAATTTCTTTGTTATTTAGTGGGGGGTGGGGGTGGTTGGAACCAACTATGCTGGGCTGCCAAACCTGCTTCAGGACACCATTTCTAGGTATAGCTCCGATCCCCTACCACCTTATCTCTACTTACTCTTCTATTCTATTCTACTTCTCTTCTCCGGCCTAGATTGCTGCCTGCTCTTAACGGCGCAGTGGACTTTTTTCCCTTGTCAACTACACTTCTTTCTAGGGTGCAACACCATACTAGAAAAAATTTAATGTTGCCCAAATGTTCAATAAAGAATTACTTAAAATGGAGGTCATCAGTTATACATAGATATAATACTAATACTTAGAGTTCCTCTCGGTGTTGTCAGGGACCTTCTGCCAGGGGTCTGTTAGTTTAACACTGGTCAGCTCATTGTCAACAGACGGACTTTAATCAGCAGTGTTTGGGTCCAGTATGACAGGAGTGAACTTGACCCTCTCCAGCATCATCTCCCAGACTCTGAAGGTCAGGTTACCCAGGTGTTTGGCCACGTCTATCAGAGCTCCTGAGACAAGCTGTGGGTCAGATAGTGATAGTATTGGGGTGTCAATGCAGAGGTGGAGTGTATACAAATGCATACGAAAGTGTGTGTGACTGTCGGTCTGTAGGTTAATATTGAATTCCTGACCTGCAGGATTGAGATGCCTTCAGCCTTCAGCTCCTCCTCTATGACTGATTGTATCTGAAGGTGTTTACATCTCTGTGCTCCGCCCTTCAATCTTTTCCTTCATCCACTGACTCTTCTGTTCCTTCTCCTCCTTCAGTGGAGCTACCCTTGCCTCCTCTTCCTCTTGTAGAAACTGATGGAGCTTCTTAAACTCCTCTGGAATTTGCTTCTCTGTGTGCTGGGTCTGGACCTGGAGACAATTATTTACTCAGTACTTTTCATTATTCCAACTTTAGCAGCTTTAGCAGGCTATACCTACATATACATTAAACCATATTACTGATTTACCCTGTGGCAGTACAGAATAGTTACGATATACTTAAGAGCCAAATTTGATTCCATAAGCGTTTTGCTTTTCGAACTTAAAGCCACATGGTCATTGACAGAGTGTTGGTCTTGATATGGGACTAAGAATTGGTGATCCGCTTTGCGTTGATGTTAACAAAAAAAGGCTTAAGGTGGAGAGAACATTTAGAGGTAGTTATTGAGCAATGGAACTGCCAGGGTGTGTCAAAAGAGAGGCAATTTCTGCACTGTAATCATCGCTATGATGACTGGCTATCTGAGAGTGAGTGCTCCACATGTAGATACAGAGGGATGGTGGCTTAATCTGTACAGGGAAAGATCAGGCAATTATGGCTACTTTGACTCTCACTCCAGAGCTCCAGATGGATTAGTATGCCTTGATGGAAGGGCTCATTTTCACACACTTGAGGGATATGAATGACAGGATTCACATGACATATTTAGGTTGGTCTGATGAAAGCCAATATGATCTCCTGCCAGTTTCATTTATTTCATAGTTAAAATATCTCATCTGTGGATGTGTATTCTCGGGGACAAAATTCTGCCAGACAACTTCCTCTAAGATCCCCTGATGTGAATTTATAGCAACAAACTTCAACTCAGAATGAACCTACAGCCAGCCACGAAACAATACCTATCCTGTTAGATGAAAAGCTTATTACACAGAGACCAGAACACTTTTCTAGCGTGAAAGGGCCTAAGAGGCCAGTGGAAGGTGGATCCACCATGCATGTGTTGGAAGGCCAAAGTTTGAGGGGAGATTTGTATGTGCAGCATGCTGAATAAAACACGAAAGAGAGACGCTTCTTTGATTTTGAATACATTTTTTATTGCACAATTGTAATTTTGCTATTGATAGCATTTCTGTATTTATATATATATATATATATATATATATATATATATATATATACAGTGGGGCCAAAAAGTATTTCGTCAGCCACTGATTGTGCAAGTTCTCCTACTTAGAAAGATGAGAGGTCTGTAATTTTCATCATAGGTACACTTCAACTATGAGAGACAAAAATGAGAAAAGAAATCCAGCAAATCACATTGTAGGATTTTTAAAGAATTTATTTGTAGTGGAAAATAAGTATTTGGTCAATAACAAAAGTTCAACTTAATACTTTGTAACATAACCTTTGTTTGCAATGACAGAGGTCAAATGTTTCCTGTAAGTCTTCACCAGGTTTACACACACTGTAGCTGGTATTTTGGATCATTCCTCCATGCAGATCTCTAGAGCAGTGATGTTTTGGGGCTGTCGCTGGGACACGGACTTTCAACTCCCTCCACAAATTTTCTATGGGGTTGAGGTCTGGAGACTGGCTAACCCACTCCAGGACCTTGAAATGCTTTTTACGGAGCCACTCCTTCGTTGCCCGAGCGGTGTGTTTGGGATCATTGTCATGCTGGAAGACCCAGCCACGTTCCATCTTCAATGCTCTCACTGATGAAAGGAGGTTTTGGCTTAAAATCTCACGATACATGGCCCCGTTCATTCTTCCCTTAACACGGATCAGTCGTCCTGTCCCCTTTGCAGTAAAACAGCCCCAAAGCATGATGTTTCCACCCCCATGCTTCACAGTAGGTATGGTGTTCTTGGGATGCAACTCAGCATTCTTCTTCCTCCAAACACGACGAGTTGAGTTTTTACCAAAAGGTTCTATTTTGGTTTCATCTGACCACATGATATTCTCCCAATCCTCTTCTGGATCATCCATATGCTCTCTGGCAAACTTCAGACGGGCCTGGACATGTACTGGCTTAAGCAGGGGGACACGCCTGGCACTGCAGGATTTGAGTCCCTCTCGGCGTAGTGTGTTACTGATGGTAGCCTTTGTTACTTTGGTCCCAGCTCTCTGCAGGTCATTCATCAGGTCCCTCCGTGTAGTTCTGGGATTTTTGCTCACCGTTCTCATGATCATTTTGACCCCACGGGATGAGATCTTGCGTGGGGCCCCAGATCGAGAGAGATTATCAATGGTCTTGTATGTCTTCCATTTTCTTACAATTGCTCCCACAGTTGATCTATTCACACCAACCTGCTTGCCTATTGCAGATTCACTCTTCCCAGCCTGGTGCAGGTCTACAATTTTCTTCCTGGTGTCCTTCGACAGCTCTTTGGTCTTGGCCATGGTTGAGTTTGGAGTCTGACTGTTTGAGGCTGTGGACAGGTGTCTTTTATACAGATGACGAGGTCAAACAGGTTCCATTAATACAGGTAACGAGTGGAGGACAGAAGAGCTTCTTAAAGAAGAAGTTACAGGTATGTGAGAGCCAGAAATCTTCTTGTTTGTGGGTGACCAAATACTTATTTTCCACCATCATTTACAAATAAATTCTTTAAAAATCCTACAATGTGATTTCCTGGATTTTCCTCATTTTTGTCTCTCATAGTTGAAGTGATGAAAATTGAAGGCGAGGCGATCCATGTCAATCTAATGGGGGTACGTCTAATAATGAGCTTCTTTTCTCCAGGTAGAATAGTCCGTTCTCTTGTGTGTGACAAGACTTAAATAACAGCCTTCTAAGATATGATAATGTGAATACAATACTCAGATAGAAGCAGAGTGGCGCAGCGGAAGCGTGCTGGGCCCATAACCCAGAGGTCGATGGATCGAAACCATCCTCTGCTAATTGTTTACAACTGTAATAATGTTACTACTTTGCTATCGGACCTACTCAACAGAAGGTTTTATCTCAAAACAACGCCTCTCTACACCCGCTTCCTCAGAAAGCAAAAGACGTAGGAAATAGGACCAGTGAAAGCATATATAAGCGTGTAGAGCCCAAATTAAGGCAAATTTGACTTCAAGTGACATGTTACCTTTTTCTGAAATAAGATCTGTTCCATGTCAGATGAGGCGATCCATGTAAGTCTAATAATGAGCTTCTTTTCTCCAGGTAGAATAATCCACTCTCTAGTGTTTTAAATAACAGCCTTCTCAGAGATGATAATGTGAATACAATACTCATATAGAAGCAGAGTGGCGCAGCGGAAGCGTGCTGTACCCATAACCCAGAGGTCGATGGCTCGAAACCATCCTCTGCTAATTGTTTACAACTGTAATAATGTTACTACTTTGCTATCGGACCTACTCAACAGAAGGATTTATCTCAAAACAACGCCTCTCTACACCCGCTTCCTCAGAAAGCAAAAGACGTAGGAAATAGGACCAGTGAAAGCATATATAAGCGTGTAGAGCCCAAATTAAGGCAAATTTGACTTCAAGTGACATGTTACCTTTTTCTGAAATAAGATATGTTCCATGTCAGACGAGGCGATCCATGTCAATCTAATGATGGTACGTCTAATAATGAGCTTCTTTTCTCCAGGTAGAATAATCCGCTCTCTAGTGTTTTAATAACAGCCTTCTCAGATATGAAAATGTGAATACAAGTGTTGATTGAGACATATAGAAGCAGAGTGGCGCAGCGGAAGTGTGCTGGGTCCATAACCCAGAGGTCGATGGCTCGAAACCATCCTCTGCTAGTTGTTTACAACTGTAATAATGTTACTACCTTGCTATCTGACCTACTCAACAGAAGGTTTTATCTCATAACAACGCCTCTCTACACCCGCTTCCTCAGAAAGCAAAAGACGTAGGAAATGGGACCAGTGAAAGTATTTTGATGCTAACATCTAAAGCAAAGCGTATAGAGCCCATCCTTTGCTATTGAGGCACATTTGACTTGAAGTTATAGTTCAACTTTCTGAATTAAGTTATGTTCATATTTACTCCATGTCAGATGAGGCGATCCATGTCAATCTAATGATGGTACATCTAATAATGAGATTCTTTTCTCCAGGTAGAATAGTCCGTTCTCTTGTGTGTGAGACAAGACTTAAATAACAGCCTTCTCAGATATGATAATGTGAATACAATACTCATATAGAAGCAGAGTGGCGCAGCGGAAGCGTGCTGGGCCCATAACCCAGAGGTCGATGGATCAAAACCATCCCCTGCTAATTGTTTATAACTGTAATAATGTTACTACCTTGCTATCGGACCTACTCAACAGAAGGCTTTATCTCAAAACAACGCCTCTCTACACCCGCTTCCTTGGAAGGCAAAAGATGTAGGAAATGGGACCAGTGAAAGCATATATAAGCGTATAGAGCCTAAATTAAGGCAAATTTGACTTCAAGTGACATTTTCCCTTTGTCTGAAATAAGATATGTTCCATGTCAGACGAGGCGATCCATATCAGTCTAATAATGAGCTTCTTTTCTCCAGGTAGAATAATCCGCTCTCTAGTGTTTTAAATAAAAGCCTTCTCAGATATGATAACGTGAAAACAAGTTTTGATTGAGACATATAGAAGCAGAGTGGCGCAGCGGAAGTGTGCTGGGCTGATAACCCAGAGGTCGATGGATGGAAACCATCCTCTGCTAATTCTTTACAATGTGTCCTTTGGCATGAGCCCATTGCACCCACACTAGGTATCCAGGCGCTCTGTTCATGTCTTTAGGCGCACGCTGCCAAGAAATGACGCCTAAAACTGGCGCTAACATTTAGCATTCTAACATCTAGCATAATAACATCTAGCATGCTAACATCTAGCATGCTAAAATATAGCATGCTAAAATCTAGCATGCTAACATCTAACATGCTAAAATCTAGCATGCTAACATCTAGCATGCTAACATCTAGCATGCTAACATATAGCATGCTAATATCTAACATGCTAACATCTAGAATGCTAACATCTGCCTATCAGTCAAGTCTCTACCCCACAATACATGTGAGCTTAGGTCTGAATTCCCCCACTAACCCCAAACCAACTGTCACACACACACACCAGGGGGCCAGGGTGTTTTTCACCGCTGTCTTTATACATACAGGGACTGTCATTCTGTGCTCTTGCGGCAGTCAGAATGCGGTTTAAGCTATGTGCGCTCTGTTCATTTCGTTAGGCGCACGCTGCTAAGAAATGGCGCCTAAAACTGGCGCTAACATTTAGCATGCTAGCATCTAGCATGCTAACATCTAGCATGCTAACATCTAGCATGCTAACATCTAGCATGCTAAAATCTAGCATGCTAACATCTAACATGCTAACATCTAGCATGCTAACATCTAGCATGCTAACATCTAGCATGCTAACATATAGCATGCTAATATCTAACATGCTAACATCTAGCATGCTAACATCTGCCTCTCAGTCAAGTCATTACCCCACAATACATGTGAGCTTAGGTCTGAATTCCCCCACTAACCCCAAACCAACTGTCACACACACACACCAGGGTGCCAGGGTGTGTTTCACCGCTGTCTTTATACATACAGGGACTGTCATTTTGTGCTCTTGCGGCAGTCAGAATGCGGTTTAAGCTATGTGCGCTCTGTTCATTTCGTTAGGCGCACGCTGCCAAGAAATGGCGCCTAAAACTGGCGCTAACATTTAGCATGCTAACATCTAGCATGCTAACATCTGGCATGCTAAAATCTAGCATGCTAACATCTAGCATGCTAACATCTGGCATGCTAACATCTAGCATGCTAATATCTAACATGCTAACATCTAGCATGCTAACATCTGCCTCTCAGTCAAGTCATTACCCCACAATACATGTGAGCTTAGGTCTGAATTCCCCCACTAACCCCAAACCAACTGTCACACACACACACCAGGGTGCCAGGGTGTATTTCACCGCTGTCTTTATACATACAGGGACTGTCATTCTGTGCTCTTGCGGCAGTCAGAATGCGGTTTAAGCTATGTGCGCTCTGTTCATTTCGTTAGGCGCACGCTGCCAAGAAATGGCGCCTAAAACTGGCGCTAACATTTAGCATGCTAACATCTAGCATGCTAACATCTGGCATGCTAAAATCTAGCATGCTAACATCTAGCATGCTAACATCTGGCATGCTAACATCTAGCATGCTAATATCTAACATGCTAACATCTAGCATGCTAACATCTGCCTCTCAGTCAAGTCATTACCCCACAATACATGTGAGATTAGGTCTGAATTCCCCCACTAACCCCAAACCAACTGTCACACACACACACCAGGGTGCCAGGGTGTATTTCACCGCTGTCTTTATACATACAGGGACTGTCATTCTGTGCTCTTGCGGCAGTCAGAATGCGGTTTAAGCTATGTGCGCTCTGTTCATTTCGTTAGGCGCACGCTGCCAAGAAATGGCGCCTAAAACTGGCGCTAACATTTAGCATGCTAACATCTAGCATGCTAACATCTAGCATGCTAACATCTAGCATGCTAACATCTAACATGCTAAAATCTAGCATGCTAACATCTAGCATGCTAACATCTGCCTCTCAGTCAAGTCATTACCCCACAATACATGTGAGCTTAGGTCTGAATTCCCCCACTAACCCCAAACCAACTGTCACACACACAAACCAGGGTGCCAGGGGGCCAGGGTGTTTCACCGCTGTCTTTATACATACAGGGACTGTCATTCTGTGCTCTTGCGGCAGTCAGAATGCGGTTTAAGCTATGTGCGCTCTGTTCATTTCGTTAGGCGCACGCTGCCAAGAAATGGCGCCTAAAACTGGCGCTAACATTTAGCATGCTAACATCTAGCATGCTAACATCTAGCATGCTAACATCTAGCATGCTAACATCTAGCATGCTAACATCTAGCATGCTAACATCAAACATGCTAACATCTAGCATGCTAAAATCTAGCATGCTAACATATAGCATGCTAATATCTAACATGCTAACATCTAGCATGCTAACATATAGCATGCTAATATCTAACATGCTAACATCTAGAATGCTAACATCTGCCTATCAGTCAAGTCATTACCCCACAATACATGTGAGCTTAGGTCTGAATTCCCCCACTAACCCCAAACCAACTGTCACACACACACACCAGGGTGCCAGGGTGTGTTTCACCGCTGTCTTTATACATACAGGGACTGTCATTCTGTGCTCTTGCGGCAGTCAGAATGCGGTTTAAGCTATGTGCGCTCTGTTCATTTCGTTAGGCGCACGCTGCCAAGAAATGGCGCCTAAAACTGGCGCTAACATTTAGCATGCTAACATCTAGCATGCTAACATCTAGCATGCTAAAATCTAGCATGCTAACATCTAACATGCTAACATCTAGCATGCTAACATCTAGCATGCTAACATCTAGCATGCTAACATCTAGCATGCTAACATCTAGCATGCTAACATATAGCATGCTAATATCTAACATGCTAACATCTAGCATGCTAACATCTGCCTCTCAGTCAAGTCATTACCCCACAATACATGTGAGCTTAGGTCTGAATTCCCCCACTAACCCCAAACCAACTGTCACACACACACACCAGGGTGCCAGGGGGCCAGGGTGTTTCACCGCTGTCTTTATACATACAGGGACTGTCATTCTGTGCTCTTGCGGCAGTCAGAATGCGGTTTAAGCTATGTGCGCTCTGTTCATTTCGTTAGGCGCACGCTGCCAAGAAATGGCGCCTAAAACTGGCGCTAACATTTAGCATGCTAACATCTAGCATGCTAACATCTAGCATGCTAACATCTAGCATGCTAACATCTAGCATGCTAAAATCTAGCATGCTAACATCAAACATGCTAACATCTAGCATGCTAACATCTAGCATGCTAACATATAGCATGCTAATATCTAACATGCTAACATCTAGCATGCTAACATCTGCCTCTCAGTCAAGTCATTACCCCACAATACATGTGAGCTTAGGTCTGAATTCCCCCACTAACCCCAAACCAACTGTCACACACACAAACCAGGGTGCCAGGGGGCCAGGGTGTTTCACCGCTGTCTTTATACATACAGGGACTGTCATTCTGTGCTCTTGCGGCAGTCAGAATGCGGTTTAAGCTATGTGCGCTCTGTTCATTTCGTTAGGCGCACGCTGCCAAGAAATGGCGCCTAAAACTGGTGCTAACATTTAGCATGCTAACATCTAGCATGCTAACATCTAGCATGCTAACATCTAGCATGCTAACATCTAACATGCTAAAATCTAGCATGCTAACATCTAGCATGCTAACATCTGCCTCTCAGTCAAGTCATTACCCCACAATACATGTGAGCTTAGGTCTGAATTCCCCCACTAACCCCAAACCAACTGTCACACACACACACCAGGGTGCCAGGGTGTGTTTCACCGCTGTCTTTATACATACAGGGACTGTCATTCTGTGCTCTTGCGGCAGTCAGAATGCGGTTTAAGCTATGTGCGCTCTGTTCATTTCGTTAGGCGCACGCTGCCAAGAAATGGCGCCTAAAACTGGCGCTAACATTTAGCATGCTAACATCTAGCATGCTAACATCTAGCATGCTAAAATCTAGCATGCTAACATCTAACATGCTAACATCTAGCATGCTACCATCTAGCATGCTAACATCTAGCATGCTAACATCTAGCATGCTAACATCTAGCATGCTAACATATAGCATGCTAATATCTAACATGCTAACATCTAGCATGCTAACATCTGCCTCTCAGTCAAGTCATTACCCCACAATACATGTGAGCTTAGGTCTGAATTCCCCCACTAACCCCAAACCAACTGTCACACACACACACCAGGGTGCCAGGGGGCCAGGGTGTTTCACCGCTGTCTTTATACATACAGGGACTGTCATTCTGTGCTCTTGCGGCAGTCAGAATGCGGTTTAAGCTATGTGCGCTCTGTTCATTTCGTTAGGCGCACGCTGCCAAGAAATGGCGCCTAAAACTGGCGCTAACATTTAGCATGCTAACATCTAGCATGCTAACATCTAGCATGCTAACATCTAGCATGCTAACATCTAACATGCTAAAATCTAGCATGCTAACATCTAGCATGCTAACATCAAACATGCTAACATCTAGCATGCTAACATCTAGCATGCTAACATATAGCATGCTAATATCTAACATGCTAACATCTAGCATGCTAACATATAGCATGCTAATATCTAACATGCTAACATCTAGAATGCTAACATCTGCCTATCAGTCAAGTCATTACCCCACAATACATGTGAGCTTAGGTCTGAATTCCCCCACTAACCCCAAACCAACTGTCACACACACACACCAGGGTGCCAGGGTGTGTTTCACCGCTGTCTTTATACATACAGGGACTGTCATTCTGTGCTCTTGCGGCAGTCAGAATGCGGTTTAAGCTATGTGCGCTCTGTTCATTTCGTTAGGCGCACGCTGCCAAGAAATGGCGCCTAAAACTGGCGCTAACATTTAGCATGCTAACATCAAACATGCTAACATCTAGCATGCTAACATCTAGCATGCTAACATATAGCATGCTAATATCTAACATGCTAACATCTGCCTCTCAGTCAAGTCATTACCCCACAATACATGTGAGCTTAGGTCTGAATTCCCCCACTAACCCCAAACCAACTGTCACACACACACACCAGGGTGCCAGGGGGCCAGGGTGTTTCACCGCTGTCTTTATACATACAGGGACTGTCATTCTGTGCTCTTGCGGCAGTCAGAATGCGGTTTAAGCTATGTGCGCTCTGTTCATTTCGTTAGGCGCACGCTGCCAAGAAATGGCGCCTAAAACTGGCGCTAACATTTAGCATGCTAACATCTAGCATGCTAACATCTAGCATGCTAACATCTAGCATGCTAACATCTAGCATGCTAAAATCTAGCATGCTAACATCAAACATGCTAACATCTAGCATGCTAACATCTAGCATGCTAACATATAGCATGCTAATATCTAACATGCTAACATCTAGCATGCTAACATCTGCCTCTCAGTCAAGTCATTACCCCACAATACATCTGAGCTTAGGTCTGAATTCCCCCACTAACCCCAAACCAACTGTCACACACACAAACCAGGGTGCCAGGGGGCCAGGGTGTTTCACCGCTGTCTTTATACATACAGGGACTGTCATTCTGTGCTCTTGCGGCAGTCAGAATGCGGTTTAAGCTATGTGCGCTCTGTTCATTTCGTTAGGCGCACGCTGCCAAGAAATGGCGCCTAAAACTGGCGCTAACATTTAGCATGCTAACATCTAGCATGCTAACATCTAGCATGCTAACATCTAGCATGCTAACATCTAACATGCTAAAATCTAGCATGCTAACATCTAGCATGCTAACATCTGCCTCTCAGTCAAGTCATTACCCCACAATACATGTGAGCTTAGGTCTGAATTCCCCCACTAACCCCAAACCAACTGTCACACACACACACCAGGGTGCCAGGGTGTGTTTCACCGCTGTCTTTATACATACAGGGACTGTCATTCTGTGCTCTTGCGGCAGTCAGAATGCGGTTTAAGCTATGTGCGCTCTGTTCATTTCGTTAGGCGCACGCTGCCAAGAAATGGCGCCTAAAACTGGCGCTAACATTTAGCATGCTAACATCTAGCATGCTAACATCTAGCATGCTAAAATCTAGCATGCTAACATCTAACATGCTAACATCTAGCATGCTACCATCTAGCATGCTAACATCTAGCATGCTAACATCTAGCATGCTAATATCTAACATGCTAACATCTAGCATGCTAACATCTGCCTCTCAGTCAAGTCATTACCCCACAATACATGTGAGCTTAGGTCTGAATTCCCCCACTAACCCCAAACCAACTGTCACACACACACACCAGGGTGCCAGGGGGCCAGGGTGTTTCACCGCTGTCTTTATACATACAGGGACTGTCATTCTGTGCTCTTGCGGCAGTCAGAATGCGGTTTAAGCTATGTGCGCTCTGTTCATTTCGTTAGGCGCACGCTGCCAAGAAATGGCGCCTAAAACTGGCGCTAACATTTAGCATGCTAACATCTAGCATGCTAACATCTAGCATGCTAACATCTAGCATGCTAACATCTAACATGCTAAAATCTAGCATGCTAACATCTAGCATGCTAACATCTAGCATGCTAACATCTAGCATGCTAAAATCTAGCATGCTAACATCAAACATGCTAACATCTAGCATGCTAACATCTAGCATGCTAACATATAGCATGCTAATATCTAACATGCTAACATCTAGCATGCTAACATCTGCCTCTCAGTCAAGTCATTACCCCACAATACATGTGAGCTTAGGTCTGAATTCCCCCACTAACCCCAAACCAACTGTCACACACACAAACCAGGGTGCCAGGGGGCCAGGGTGTTTCACCGCTGTCTTTATACATACAGGGACTGTCATTCTGTGCTCTTGCGGCAGTCAGAATGCGGTTTAAGCTATGTGCGCTCTGTTCATTTCGTTAGGCGCACGCTGCCAAGAAATGGCGCCTAAAACTGGCGCTAACATTTAGCATGCTAACATCTAGCATGCTAACATCTAGCATGCTAACATCTAGCATGCTAAGATCTAACATGCTAAAATCTAGCATGCTAACATCTAGCATGCTAACATCTGCCTCTCAGTCAAGTCATTACCCCACAATACATGTGAGCTTAGGTCTGAATTCCCCCACTAACCCCAAACCAACTGTCACACACACAAACCAGGGTGCCAGGGGGCCAGGGTGTTTCACCGCTGTCTTTATACATACAGGGACTGTCATTCTGTGCTCTTGCGGCAGTCAGAATGCGGTTTAAGCTATGTGCGCTCTGTTCATTTCGTTAGGCGCACGCTGCCAAGAAATGGCGCCTAAAACTGGCGCTAACATTTAGCATGCTAACATCTAGCATGCTAACATCTAGCATGCTAACATCTAGCATGCTAACATCTAGCATGCTAACATCTAGCATGCTAACATCAAACATGCTAACATCTAGCATGCTAAAATCTAGCATGCTAACATATAGCATGCTAATATCTAACATGCTAACATCTAGCATGCTAACATATAGCATGCTAATATCTAACATGCTAACATCTAGAATGCTAACATCTGCCTATCAGTCAAGTCATTACCCCACAATACATGTGAGCTTAGGTCTGAATTCCCCCACTAACCCCAAACCAACTGTCACACACACACACCAGGGTGCCAGGGTGTGTTTCACCGCTGTCTTTATACATACAGGGACTGTCATTCTGTGCTCTTGCGGCAGTCAGAATGCGGTTTAAGCTATGTGCGCTCTGTTCATTTCGTTAGGCGCACGCTGCCAAGAAATGGCGCCTAAAACTGGTGCTAACATTTAGCATGCTAACATCAAACATGCTAACATCTAGCATGCTAACATCTAGCATGCTAACATATAGCATGCTAATATCTAACATGCTAACATCTAGCATGCTAACATCTGCCTCTCAGTCAAGTCATTACCCCACAATACATGTGAGCTTAGGTCTGAATTCCCCCACTAACCCCAAACCAACTGTCACACACACAAACCAGGGTGCCAGGGGGCCAGGGTGTTTCACCGCTGTCTTTATACATACAGGGACTGTCATTCTGTGCTCTTGCGGCAGTCAGAATGCGGTTTAAGCTATGTGCGCTCTGTTCATCTCGTTAGGCGCACGCTGCCAAGAAATGGCGCCTAAAACTGGTGCTAACATTTAGCATGCTAACATCTAGCATGCTAACATCTAGCATGCTAACATCTAGCATGCTAACATCTAACATGCTAAAATCTAGCATGCTAACATCTAGCATGCTAACATCTGCCTCTCAGTCAAGTCATTACCCCACAATACATGTGAGCTTAGGTCTGAATTCCCCCACTAACCCCAAACCAACTGTCACACACACACACCAGGGTGCCAGGGTGTGTTTCACCGCTGTCTTTATACATACAGGGACTGTCATTCTGTGCTCTTGCGGCAGTCAGAATGCGGTTTAAGCTATGTGCGCTCTGTTCATTTCGTTAGGCGCACGCTGCCAAGAAATGGCGCCTAAAACTGGCGCTAACATTTAGCATGCTAACATCTAGCATGCTAACATCTAGCATGCTAAAATCTAGCATGCTAACATCTAACATGCTAACATCTAGCATGCTACCATCTAGCATGCTAACATCTAGCATGCTAACATCTAGCATGCTAACATCTAGCATGCTAACATATAGCATGCTAATATCTAACATGCTAACATCTAGCATGCTAACATCTGCCTCTCAGTCAAGTCATTACCCCACAATACATGTGAGCTTAGGTCTGAATTCCCCCACTAACCCCAAACCAACTGTCACACACACACACCAGGGTGCCAGGGGGCCAGGGTGTTTCACCGCTGTCTTTATACATACAGGGACTGTCATTCTGTGCTCTTGCGGCAGTCAGAATGCGGTTTAAGCTATGTGCGCTCTGTTCATTTCGTTAGGCGCACGCTGCCAAGAAATGGCGCCTAAAACTGGCGCTAACATTTAGCATGCTAACATCTAGCATGCTAACATCTAGCATGCTAACATCTAGCATGCTATCATCTAGCATGCTAAAATCTAGCATGCTAACATCAAACATGCTAACATCTAGCATGCTAACATCTAGCATGCTAACATATAGCATGCTAATATCTAACATGCTAACATCTAGCATGCTAACATCTGCCTCTCAGTCAAGTCATTACCCCACAATACATGTGAGCTTAGGTCTGAATTCCCCCACTAACCCCAAACCAACTGTCACACACACAAACCAGGGTGCCAGGGGGCCAGGGTGTTTCACCGCTGTCTTTATACATACAGGGACTGTCATTCTGTGCTCTTGCGGCAGTCAGAATGGGGTTTAAGCTATGTGCGCTCTGTTCATTTCGTTAGGCGCACGCTGCCAAGAAATGGCGCCTAAAACTGGTGCTAACATTTAGCATGCTAACATCAAACATGCTAACATCTAGCATGCTAACATCTAGCATGCTAACATATAGCATGCTAATATCTAACATGCTAACATCTAGCATGCTAACATCTGCCTCTCAGTCAAGTCATTACCCCACAATACATGTGAGCTTAGGTCTGAATTCCCCCACTAACCCCAAACCAACTGTCACACACACAAACCAGGGTGCCAGGGGGCCAGGGTGTTTCACCGCTGTCTTTATACATACAGGGACTGTCATTCTGTGCTCTTGCGGCAGTCAGAATGCGGTTTAAGCTATGTGCGCTCTGTTCATTTCGTTAGGCGCACGCTGCCAAGAAATGGCGCCTAAAACTGGCGCTAACATTTAGCATGCTAACATCTAGCATGCTAACATCTGGCATGCTAAAATCTAGCATGCTAACATCTAGCATGCTAACATCTGGCATGCTAACATCTAGCATGCTAATATCTAACATGCTAACATCTAGCATGCTAACATCTGCCTCTCAGTCAAGTCATTACCCCACAATACATGTGAGCTTAGGTCTGAATTCCCCCACTAACCCCAAACCAACTGTCACACACACACACCAGGGTGCCAGGGTGTATTTCACCGCTGTCTTTATACATACAGGGACTGTCATTCTGTGCTCTTGCGGCAGTCAGAATGCGGTTTAAGCTATGTGCGCTCTGTTCATTTCGTTAGGCGCACGCTGCCAAGAAATGGCGCCTAAAACTGGCGCTAACATTTAGCATGCTAACATCTAGCATGCTAACATCTGGCATGCTAAAATCTAGCATGCTAACATCTAGCATGCTAACATCTGGCATGCTAACATCTAGCATGCTAATATCTAACATGCTAACATCTAGCATGCTAACATCTGCCTCTCAGTCAAGTCATTACCCCACAATACATGTGAGCTTAGGTCTGAATTCCCCCACTAACCCCAAACCAACTGTCACACACACACACCAGGGTGCCAGGGTGTATTTCACCGCTGTCTTTATACATACAGGGACTGTCATTCTGTGCTCTTGCGGCAGTCAGAATGCGGTTTAAGCTATGTGCGCTCTGTTCATTTCGTTAGGCGCACGCTGCCAAGAAATGGCGCCTAAAACTGGCGCTAACATTTAGCATGCTAACATCTAGCATGCTAACATCTAGCATGCTAACATCTAGCATGCTAACATCTAACATGCTAAAATCTAGCATGCTAACATCTAGCATGCTAACATCTGCCTCTCAGTCAAGTCATTACCCCACAATACATGTGAGCTTAGGTCTGAATTCCCCCACTAACCCCAAACCAACTGTCACACACACAAACCAGGGTGCCAGGGGGCCAGGGTGTTTCACCGCTGTCTTTATACATACAGGGACTGTCATTCTGTGCTCTTGCGGCAGTCAGAATGCGGTTTAAGCTATGTGCGCTCTGTTCATTTCGTTAGGCGCACGCTGCCAAGAAATGGCGCCTAAAACTGGCGCTAACATTTAGCATGCTAACATCTAGCATGCTAACATCTAGCATGCTAACATCTAGCATGCTAACATCTAGCATGCTAACATCTAGCATGCTAACATCAAACATGCTAACATCTAGCATGCTAAAATCTAGCATGCTAACATATAGCATGCTAATATCTAACATGCTAACATCTAGCATGCTAACATATAGCATGCTAATATCTAACATGCTAACATCTAGAATGCTAACATCTGCCTATCAGTCAAGTCATTACCCCACAATACATGTGAGCTTAGGTCTGAATTCCCCCACTAACCCCAAACCAACTGTCACACACACACACCAGGGTGCCAGGGTGTGTTTCACCGCTGTCTTTATACATACAGGGACTGTCATTCTGTGCTCTTGCGGCAGTCAGAATGCGGTTTAAGCTATGTGCGCTCTGTTCATTTCGTTAGGCGCACGCTGCCAAGAAATGGCGCCTAAAACTGGTGCTAACATTTAGCATGCTAACATCAAACATGCTAACATCTAGCATGCTAACATCTAGCATGCTAACATATAGCATGCTAATATCTAACATGCTAACATCTAGCATGCTAACATCTGCCTCTCAGTCAAGTCATTACCCCACAATACATGTGAGCTTAGGTCTGAATTCCCCCACTAACCCCAAACCAACTGTCACACACACAAACCAGGGTGCCAGGGGGCCAGGGTGTTTCACCGCTGTCTTTATACATACAGGGACTGTCATTCTGTGCTCTTGCGGCAGTCAGAATGCGGTTTAAGCTATGTGCGCTCTGTTCATTTCGTTAGGCGCACGCTGCCAAGAAATGGCGCCTAAAACTGGCGCTAACATTTAGCATGCTAACATCTAGCATGCTAACATCTAGCATGCTAACATCTAGCATGCTAAGATCTAACATGCTAAAATCTAGCATGCTAACATCTAGCATGCTAACATCTGCCTCTCAGTCAAGTCATTACCCCACAATACATGTGAGCTTAGGTCTGAATTCCCCCACTAACCCCAAACCAACTGTCACACACACAAACCAGGGTGCCAGGGGGCCAGGGTGTTTCACCGCTGTCTTTATACATACAGGGACTGTCATTCTGTGCTCTTGCGGCAGTCAGAATGCGGTTTAAGCTATGTGCGCTCTGTTCATTTCGTTAGGCGCACGCTGCCAAGAAATGGCGCCTAAAACTGGCGCTAACATTTAGCATGCTAACATCTAGCATGCTAACATCTAGCATGCTAACATCTAGCATGCTAACATCTAGCATGCTAACATCAAACATGCTAACATCTAGCATGCTAAAATCTAGCATGCTAACATATAGCATGCTAATATCTAACATGCTAACATCTAGCATGCTAACATATAGCATGCTAATATCTAACATGCTAACATCTAGAATGCTAACATCTGCCTATCAGTCAAGTCATTACCCCACAATACATGTGAGCTTAGGTCTGAATTCCCCCACTAACCCCAAACCAACTGTCACACACACACACCAGGGTGCCAGGGTGTGTTTCACCGCTGTCTTTATACATACAGGGACTGTCATTCTGTGCTCTTGCGGCAGTCAGAATGCGGTTTAAGCTATGTGCGCTCTGTTCATTTCGTTAGGCGCACGCTGCCAAGAAATGGCGCCTAAAACTGGTGCTAACATTTAGCATGCTAACATCAAACATGCTAACATCTAGCATGCTAACATCTAGCATGCTAACATATAGCATGCTAATATCTAACATGCTAACATCTAGCATGCTAACATCTGCCTCTCAGTCAAGTCATTACCCCACAATACATGTGAGCTTAGGTCTGAATTCCCCCACTAACCCCAAACCAACTGTCACACACACAAACCAGGGTGCCAGGGGGCCAGGGTGTTTCACCGCTGTCTTTATACATACAGGGACTGTCATTCTGTGCTCTTGCGGCAGTCAGAATGCGGTTTAAGCTATGTGCGCTCTGTTCATTTCGTTAGGCGCACGCTGCCAAGAAATGGCGCCTAAAACTGGCGCTAACATTTAGCATGCTAACATCTAGCATGCTAACATCTAGCATGCTAACATCTAGCATGCTAACATCTAGCATGCTAACATCAAACATGCTAACATCTAGCATGCTAAAATCTAGCATGCTAACATATAGCATGCTAATATCTAACATGCTAACATCTAGCATGCTAACATATAGCATGCTAATATCTAACATGCTAACATCTAGAATGCTAACATCTGCCTATCAGTCAAGTCATTACCCCACAATACATGTGAGCTTAGGTCTGAATTCCCCCACTAACCCCAAACCAACTGTCACACACACACACCAGGGTGCCAGGGTGTGTTTCACCGCTGTCTTTATACATACAGGGACTGTCATTCTGTGCTCTTGCGGCAGTCAGAATGCGGTTTAAGCTATGTGCGCTCTGTTCATTTCGTTAGGCGCACGCTGCCAAGAAATGGCGCCTAAAACTGGTGCTAACATTTAGCATGCTAACATCAAACATGCTAACATCTAGCATGCTAACATCTAGCATGCTAACATATAGCATGCTAATATCTAACATGCTAACATCTAGCATGCTAACATCTGCCTCTCAGTCAAGTCATTACCCCACAATACATGTGAGCTTAGGTCTGAATTCCCCCACTAACCCCAAACCAACTGTCACACACACAAACCAGGGTGCCAGGGGGCCAGGGTGTTTCACCGCTGTCTTTATACATACAGGGACTGTCATTCTGTGCTCTTGCGGCAGTCAGAATGCGGTTTAAGCTATGTGCGCTCTGTTCATTTCGTTAGGCGCACGCTGCCAAGAAATGGCGCCTAAAACTGGCGCTAACATTTAGCATGCTAACATCTAGCATGCTAACATCTAGCATGCTAACATCTAGCATGCTAAGATCTAACATGCTAAAATCTAGCATGCTAACATCTAGCATGCTAACATCTGCCTCTCAGTCAAGTCATTACCCCACAATACATGTGAGCTTAGGTCTGAATTCCCCCACTAACCCCAAACCAACTGTCACACACACAAACCAGGGTGCCAGGGGGCCAGGGTGTTTCACCGCTGTCTTTATACATACAGGGACTGTCATTCTGTGCTCTTGCGGCAGTCAGAATGCGGTTTAAGCTATGTGCGCTCTGTTCATTTCGTTAGGCGCACGCTGCCAAGAAATGGCGCCTAAAACTGGCGCTAACATTTAGCATGCTAACATCTAGCATGCTAACATCTAGCATGCTAACATCTAGCATGCTAACATCTAGCATGCTAACATCTAGCATGCTAACATCAAACATGCTAACATCTAGCATGCTAAAATCTAGCATGCTAACATATAGCATGCTAATATCTAACATGCTAACATCTAGCATGCTAACATATAGCATGCTAATATCTAACATGCTAACATCTAGAATGCTAACATCTGCCTATCAGTCAAGTCATTACCCCACAATACATGTGAGCTTAGGTCTGAATTCCCCCACTAACCCCAAACCAACTGTCACACACACACACCAGGGTGCCAGGGTGTGTTTCACCGCTGTCTTTATACATACAGGGACTGTCATTCTGTGCTCTTGCGGCAGTCAGAATGCGGTTTAAGCTATGTGCGCTCTGTTCATTTCGTTAGGCGCACGCTGCCAAGAAATGGCGCCTAAAACTGGCGCTAACAGTTAGCATGCTAACATCAAACATGCTAACATCTAGCATGCTAACATCTAGCATGCTAACATATAGCATGCTAATATCTAACCTGCTAACATCTAGCATGCTAACATCTGCCTCTCAGTCAAGTCATTACCCCACAATACATGTGAGCTTAGGTCTGAATTCCCCCACTAACCCCAAACCAACTGTCACACACACACACCAGGGTGCCAGGGGGCCAGGGTGTTTCACCGCTGTCTTTATACATACAGGGACTGTCATTCTGTGCTCTTGCGGCAGTCAGAATGCGGTTTAAGCTATGTGCGCTCTGTTCATCTCGTTAGGCGCACGCTGCCAAGAAATGGCGCCTAAAACTGGTGCTAACATTTAGCATGCTAACATCTAGCATGCTAACATCTAGCATGCTAACATCTAGCATGCTAACATCTAACATGCTAACATCTAGCATGCTAACATCTAGCATGCTAACATCTGCCTCTCAGTCAAGTCATTACCCCACAATACATGTGAGCTTAGGTCTGAATTCCCCCACTAACCCCAAACCAACTGTCACACACACACACCAGGGTGCCAGGGTGTGTTTCACCGCTGTCTTTATACATACAGGGACTGTCATTCTGTGCTCTTGCGGCAGTCAGAATGCGGTTTAAGCTATGTGCGCTCTGTTCATTTCGTTAGGCGCACGCTGCCAAGAAATGGCGCCTAAAACTGGCGCTAACATTTAGCATGCTAACATCTAGCATGCTAACATCTAGCATGCTAAAATCTAGCATGCTAACATCTAACATGCTAACATCTAGCATGCTACCATCTAGCATGCTAACATCTAGCATGCTAACATCTAGCATGCTAACATCTAGCATGCTAACATATAGCATGCTAATATCTAACATGCTAACATCTAGCATGCTAACATCTGCCTCTCAGTCAAGTCATTACCCCACAATACATGTGAGCTTAGGTCTGAATTCCCCCACTAACCCCAAACCAACTGTCACACACACACACCAGGGTGCCAGGGGGCCAGGGTGTTTCACCGCTGTCTTTATACATACAGGGACTGTCATTCTGTGCTCTTGCGGCAGTCAGAATGCGGTTTAAGCTATGTGCGCTCTGTTCATTTCGTTAGGCGCACGCTGCCAAGAAATGGCGCCTAAAACTGGCGCTAACATTTAGCATGCTAACATCTAGCATGCTAACATCTAGCATGCTAACATCTAGCATGCTATCATCTAGCATGCTAAAATCTAGCATGCTAACATCAAACATGCTAACATCTAGCATGCTAACATCTAGCATGCTAACATATAGCATGCTAATATCTAACATGCTAACATCTAGCATGCTAACATCTGCCTCTCAGTCAAGTCATTACCCCACAATACATGTGAGCTTAGGTCTGAATTCCCCCACTAACCCCAAACCAACTGTCACACACACAAACCAGGGTGCCCGGGGGCCAGGGTGTTTCACCGCTGTCTTTATACATACAGGGACTGTCATTCTGTGCTCTTGCGGCAGTCAGAATGCGGTTTAAGCTATGTGCGCTCTGTTCATTTCGTTAGGCGCACGCTGCCAAGAAATGGCGCCTAAAACTGGTGCTAACATTTAGCATGCTAACATCAAACATGCTAACATCTAGCATGCTAACATCTAGCATGCTAACATATAGCATGCTAATATCTAACATGCTAACATCTAGCATGCTAACATCTGCCTCTCAGTCAAGTCATTACCCCACAATACATGTGAGCTTAGGTCTGAATTCCCCCACTAACCCCAAACCAACTGTCACACACACAAACCAGGGTGCCAGGGGGCCAGGGTGTTTCACCGCTGTCTTTATACATACAGGGACTGTCATTCTGTGCTCTTGCGGCAGTCAGAATGCGGTTTAAGCTATGTGCGCTCTGTTCATCTCGTTAGGCGCACGCTGCCAAGAAATGGCGCCTAAAACTGGTGCTAACATTTAGCATGCTAACATCTAGCATGCTAACATCTAGCATGCTAACATCTAGCATGCTAACATCTAACATGCTAAAATCTAGCATGCTAACATCTAGCATGCTAACATCTGCCTCTCAGTCAAGTCATTACCCCACAATACATGTGAGCTTAGGTCTGAATTCCCCCACTAACCCCAAACCAACTGTCACACACACAAACCAGGGTGCCAGGGGGCCAGGGTGTTTCACCGCTGTCTTTATACATACAGGGACTGTCATTCTGTGCTCTTGCGGCAGTCAGAATGCGGTTTAAGCTATGTGCGCTCTGTTCATTTCGTTAGGCGCACGCTGCCAAGAAATGGCGCCTAAAACTGGCGCTAACATTTAGCATGCTAACATCTAGCATGCTAACATCTAGCATGCTAAAATCTAGCATGCTAACATCTAACATGCTAACATCTAGCATGCTACCATCTAGCATGCTAACATCTAGCATGCTAACATCTAGCATGCTAACATCTAGCATGCTAACATATAGCATGCTAATATCTAACATGCTAACATCTAGCATGCTAACATCTGCCTCTCAGTCAAGTCATTACCCCACAATACATGTGAGCTTAGGTCTGAATTCCCCCACTAACCCCAAACCAACTGTCACACACACAAACCAGGGTGCCAGGGGGCCAGGGTGTTTCACCGCTGTCTTTATACATACAGGGACTGTCATTCTGTGCTCTTGCGGCAGTCAGAATGCGGTTTAAGCTATGTGCGCTCTGTTCATTTCGTTAGGCGCACGCTGCCAAGAAATGGCGCCTAAAACTGGCGCTAACATTTAGCATGCTAACATCTAGCATGCTAACATCTAGCATGCTAACATCTAGCATGCTAACATCTAACATGCTAAAATCTAGCATGCTAACATCTAGCATGCTAACATCAAACATGCTAACATCTAGCATGCTAACATCTAGCATGCTAACATATAGCATGCTAATATCTAACATGCTAACATCTAGCATGCTAACATATAGCATGCTAATATCTAACATGCTAACATCTAGAATGCTAACATCTGCCTATCAGTCAAGTCATTACCCCACAATACATGTGAGCTTAGGTCTGAATTCCCCCACTAACCCCAAACCAACTGTCACACACACACACCAGGGTGCCAGGGTGTGTTTCACCGCTGTCTTTATACATACAGGGACTGTCATTCTGTGCTCTTGCGGCAGTCAGAATGCGGTTTAAGCTATGTGCGCTCTGTTCATTTCGTTAGGCGCACGCTGCCAAGAAATGGCGCCTAAAACTGGCGCTAACATTTAGCATGCTAACATCAAACATGCTAACATCTAGCATGCTAACATCTAGCATGCTAACATATAGCATGCTAATATCTAACATGCTAACATCTGCCTCTCAGTCAAGTCATTACCCCACAATACATGTGAGCTTAGGTCTGAATTCCCCCACTAACCCCAAACCAACCGTCACACACACACACCAGGGTGCCAGGGGGCCAGGGTGTTTCACCGCTGTCTTTATACATACAGGGACTGTCATTCTGTGCTCTTGCGGCAGTCAGAATGCGGTTTAAGCTATGTGCGCTCTGTTCATTTCGTTAGGCGCACGCTGCCAAGAAATGGCGCCTAAAACTGGCGCTAACATTTAGCATGCTAACATCTAGCATGCTAACATCTAGCATGCTAACATCTAGCATGCTAACATCTAGCATGCTAAAATCTAGCATGCTAACATCAAACATGCTAACATCTAGCATGCTAACATCTAGCATGCTAACATATAGCATGCTAATATCTAACATGCTAACATCTAGCATGCTAACATCTGCCTCTCAGTCAAGTCATTACCCCACAATACATGTGAGCTTAGGTCTGAATTCCCCCACTAACCCCAAACCAACTGTCACACACACAAACCAGGGTGCCAGGGGGCCAGGGTGTTTCACCGCTGTCTTTATACATACAGGGACTGTCATTCTGTGCTCTTGCGGCAGTCAGAATGCGGTTTAAGCTATGTGCGCTCTGTTCATTTCGTTAGGCGCACGCTGCCAAGAAATGGCGCCTAAAACTGGTGCTAACATTTAGCATGCTAACATCTAGCATGCTAACATCTAGCATGCTAACATCTAGCATGCTAACATCTAACATGCTAAAATCTAGCATGCTAACATCTAGCATGCTAACATCTGCCTCTCAGTCAAGTCATTACCCCACAATACATGTGAGCTTAGGTCTGAATTCCCCCACTAACCCCAAACCAACTGTCACACACACACACCAGGGTGCCAGGGTGTGTTTCACCGCTGTCTTTATACATACAGGGACTGTCATTCTGTGCTCTTGCGGCAGTCAGAATGCGGTTTAAGCTATGTGCGCTCTGTTCATTTCGTTAGGCGCACGCTGCCAAGAAATGGCGCCTAAAACTGGCGCTAACATTTAGCATGCTAACATCTAGCATGCTAACATCTAGCATGCTAAAATCTAGCATGCTAACATCAAACATGCTAACATCTAGCATGCTAACATCTAGCATGCTAACATATAGCATGCTAATATCTAACATGCTAACATCTGCCTCTCAGTCAAGTCATTACCCCACAATACATGTGAGCTTAGGTCTGAATTCCCCCACTAACCCCAAACCAACTGTCACACACACACACCAGGGTGCCAGGGGGCCAGGGTGTTTCACCGCTGTCTTTATACATACAGGGACTGTCATTCTGTGCTCTTGCGGCAGTCAGAATGCGGTTTAAGCTATGTGCGCTCTGTTCATTTCGTTAGGCGCACGCTGCCAAGAAATGGCGCCTAAAACTGGCGCTAACATTTAGCATGCTAACATCTAGCATGCTAACATCTAGCATGCTAACATCTAGCATGCTAACATCTAGCATGCTAAAATCTAGCATGCTAACATCTAACATGCTAACATCTAGCATGCTAACATCTAGCATGCTAACATCTAGCATGCTAACATATAGCATGCTAATATCTAACATGCTAACATCTAGCATGCTAACATCTGCCTCTCAGTCAAGTCATTACCCCACAATACATGTGAGCTTAGGTCTGAATTCCCCCACTAACCCCAAACCAACTCTCACACACACACACCAGGGTGCCAGGGTGTGTTTCACCGCTGTCTTTATACATACAGGGACTGTCATTCTGTGCTCTTGCGGCAGTCAGAATGCGGTTTAAGCTATGTGCGCTCTGTTCATTTCGTTAGGCGCACGCTGCCAAGAAATGGCGCCTAAAACTGGCGCTAACATTTAGCATGCTAACATCTAGCATGCTAACATCTAGCATGCTAACATCTAGCATGCTAACATCTAGCATGCTAAAATCTAGCATGCTAACATCAAACATGCTAACATCTAGCATGCTAACATCTAGCATGCTAACATATAGCATGCTAATATCTAACATGCTAACATCTAGCATCTAGCATGCTAACATCTGCCTCTCAGTCAAGTCATTACCCCACAATACATGTGAGCTTAGGTCTGAATTCCCCCACTAACCCCAAACCAACTGTCACACACACACACCAGGGTGCCAGGGGGCCAGGGTGTTTCACCGCTGTCTTTATACATACAGGGACTGTCATTCTGTGCTCTTGCGGCAGTCAGAATGCGGTTTAAGCTATGTGCGCTCTGTTCATTTCGTTAGGCGCACGCTGCCAAGAAATGGCGCCTAAAACTGGCGCTAACATTTAGCATGCTAACATCTAGCATGCTAACATCTAGCATGCTAACATCTAGCATGCTAACATCTAGCATGCTAACATCAAACATGCTAACATCTAGCATGCTAACATCTAGCATGCTAACATATAGCATGCTAATATCTAACCTGCTAACATCTAGCATGCTAACATCTGCCTCTCAGTCAAGTCATTACCCCACAATACATGTGAGCTTAGGTCTGAATTCCCCCACTAACCCCAAACCAACTGTCACACACACACACCAGGGTGCCAGGGGGCCAGGGTGTTTCACCGCTGTCTTTATACATACAGGGACTGTCATTCTGTGCTCTTGCGGCAGTCAGAATGCGGTTTAAGCTATGTGCGCTCTGTTCATTTCGTTAGGCGCACGCTGCCAAGAAATGGCGCCTAAAACTGGCGCTAACATTTAGCATGCTAACATCTAGCATGCTAAAATCTAGCATGCTAACATCTAACATGCTAACATCTAGCATGCTAACATCTAGCATGCTAACATCTAGCATGCTAACATCTAGCATGCTAACATCTAGCATGCTAACATATAGCATGCTAATATCTAACATGCTAACATCTAGCATGCTAACATCTGCCTCTCAGTCAAGTCATTACCCCACAATACATGTGAGATTAGGTCTGAATTCCCCCACTAACCCCAAACCAACTGTCACACACACACACCAGGGTGCCAGGGTGTATTTCACCGCTGTCTTTATACATACAGGGACTGTCATTCTGTGCTCTTGCGGCAGTCAGAATGCGGTTTAAGCTATGTGCGCTCTGTTCATTTCGTTAGGCGCACGCTGCCAAGAAATGGCGCCTAAAACTGGCGCTAACATTTAGCATGCTAACATCTAGCATGCTAACATCTAGCATGCTAACATCTAGCATGCTAACATCTAACATGCTAACATCTAGCATGCTAACATCTAGCATGCTAATATCTAACATGCTAACATCTAGCATGCTAACATCTGCCTCTCAGTCAAGTCATTACCCCACAATACATGTGAGCTTAGGTCTGAATTCCCCCACTAACCCCAAACCAACTGTCACACACACACACCAGGGTGCCAGGGGGCCAGGGTGTTTCACCGCTGTCTTTATACATACAGGGACTGTCATTCTGTGCTCTTGCGGCAGTCAGAATGCGGTTTAAGCTATGTGCGCTCTGTTCATTTCGTTAGGCGCACGCTGCCAAGAAATGGCGCCTAAAACTGGCGCTAACATTTAGCATGCTAACATCTAGCATGCTAACATCTAGCATGCTAACATCTAGCATGCTAACATCTAGCATGCTAAAACCTAGCATGCTAACATCAAACATGCTAACATCTAGCATGCTAACATCTAGCATGCTAACATATAGCATGCTAATATCTAACCTGCTAACATCTGCCTCTCAGTCAAGTCATTACCCCACAATACATGTGAGCTTAGGTCTGAATTCCCCCACTAACCCCAAACCAACTGTCACACACACACACCAGGGTGCCAGGGGGCCAGGGTGTTTCACCGCTGTCTTTATACATACAGGGACTGTCATTCTGTGCTCTTGCGGCAGTCAGAATGCGGTTTAAGCTATGTGCGCTCTGTTCATTTCGTTAGGCGCACGCTGCCAAGAAATGGCGCCTAAAACTGGCGCTAACATTTAGCATGCTAACATCTAGCATGCTAACATCTAGCATGCTAACATCTAGCATGCTAACATCTAACATGCTAACATCTAGCATGCTAACATCTAGCATGCTAACATCTAGCATGCTAACATATAGCATGCTAATATCTAACATGCTAACATCTAGCATGCTAACATCTGCCTCTCAGTCAAGTCATTACCCCACAATACATGTGAGCTTAGGTCTGAATTCCCCCACTAACCCCAAACCAACTGTCACACACACACACCAGGGTGCCAGGGGGCCAGGGTGTTTCACCGCTGTCTTTATACATACAGGGACTGTCATTCTGTGCTCTTGCGGCAGTCAGAATGCGGTTTAAGCTATGTGCGCTCTGTTCATTTCGTTAGGCGCACGCTGCCAAGAAATGGCGCCTAAAACTGGCGCTAACATTTAGCATGCTAACATCTAGCATGCTAACATCTAGCATGCTAACATCTAGCATGCTAACATCTAGCATGCTAAAATCTAGCATGCTAACATCAAACATGCTAACATCTAGCATGCTAACATCTAGCATGCTAACATATAGCATGCTAATATCTAACATGCTAACATCTAGCATGCTAACATCTGCCTCTCAGTCAAGTCATTACCCCACAATACATGTGAGCTTAGGTCTGAATTCCCCCACTAACCCCAAACCAACTGTCACACACACACACCAGGGTGCCAGGGTGTGTTTCACCGCTGTCTTTATACATACAGGGACTGTCATTCTGTGCTCTTGCGGCAGTCAGAATGCGGTTTAAGCTATGTGCGCTCTGTTCATTTCGTTAGGCGCACGCTGCCAAGAAATGGCGCCTAAAACTGGCGCTAACATTTAGCATGCTAACATCTAGCATGCTAACATCTAGCATGCTAACATCTAGCATGCTAACATCTAGCATGCTAAAATCTAGCATGCTAACATCAAACATGCTAACATCTAGCATGCTAACATCTAGCATGCTAACATATAGCATGCTAATATCTAACATGCTAACATCTAGCATCTAGCATGCTAACATCTGCCTCTCAGTCAAGTCATTACCCCACAATACATGTGAGATTAGGTCTGAATTCCCCCACTAACCCCAAACCAACTGTCACACACACACACCAGGGTGCCAGGGGGCCAGGGTGTTTCACCGCTGTCTTTATACATACAGGGACTGTCATTCTGTGCTCTTGCGGCAGTCAGAATGCGGTTTAAGCTATGTGCGCTCTGTTCATTTCGTTAGGCGCACGCTGCCAAGAAATGGCGCCTAAAACTGGCGCTAACATTTAGCATGCTAACATCTAGCATGCTAACATCTAGCATGCTAACATCTAGCATGCTAACATCTAGCATGCTAAAATCTAGCATGCTAACATCAAACATGCTAACATCTAGCATGCTAACATCTAGCATGCTAACATATAGCATGCTAATATCTAACATGCTAACATCTAGCATCTAGCATGCTAACATCTGCCTCTCAGTCAAGTCATTACCCCACAATACATGTGAGATTAGGTCTGAATTCCCCCACTAACCCCAAACCAACTGTCACACACACACACCAGGGTGCCAGGGTGTATTTCACCGCTGTCTTTATACATACAGGGACTGTCATTCTGTGCTCTTGCGGCAGTCAGAATGCGGGTTTAAGCTATGTGCGCTCTGTTCATTTCGTTAGGCGCACGCTGCCAAGAAATGGCGCCTAAAACTGGCGCTAACATTTAGCATGCTAACATCTAGCATGCTAACATCTAGCATGCTAACATCTAGCATGCTAACATCTAACATGCTAACATCTAGCATGCTAACATCTAGCATGCTAACATCTAGCATGCTAACATATAGCATGCTAATATCTAACATGCTAACATCTAGCATGCTAACATCTGCCTCTCAGTCAAGTCATTACCCCACAATACATGTGAGCTTAGGTCTGAATTCCCCCACTAACCCCAAACCAACTGTCACACACACACACACCAGGGTGCCAGGGGGCCAGGGTGTTTCACCGCTGTCTTTATACATACAGGGACTGTCATTCTGTGCTCTTGCGGCAGTCAGAATGCGGTTTAAGCTATGTGCGCTCTGTTCATTTCGTTAGGCGCACGCTGCCAAGAAATGGCGCCTAAAACTGGCGCTAACATTTAGCATGCTAACATCTAGCATGCTAACATCTAGCATGCTAACATCTAGCATGCTAACATCTAGCATGCTAAAATCTAGCATGCTAACATCAAACATGCTAACATCTAGCATGCTAACATCTAGCATGCTAACATATAGCATGCTAATATCTAACATGCTAACATCTAGCATGCTAACATCTGCCTCTCAGTCAAGTCATTACCCCACAATACATGTGAGCTTAGGTCTGAATTCCCCCACTAACCCCAAACCAACTGTCACACACACACACCAGGGTGCCAGGGGGCCAGGGTGTTTCACGCTGTCTTTATACATACAGGGACTGTCATTCTGTGCTCTTGCGGCAGTCAGAATGCGGTTTAAGCTATGTGCGCTCTGTTCATTTCGTTAGGCGCACGCTGCCAAGAAATGGCGCCTAAAACTGGCGCTAACATTTAGCATGCTAACATCTAGCATGCTAACATCTAGCATGCTAACATCTAGCATGCTAACATCTAGCATGCTAAAATCTAGCATGCTAACATCTAACATGCTAACATCTAGCATGCTAACATCTAGCATGCTAACATATAGCATGCTAATATCTAACATGCTAACATCTAGCATGCTAACATCTGCCTCTCAGTCAAGTCATTACCCCACAATACATGTGAGCTTAGGTCTGAATTCCCCACTAACCCCAAACCAACTCTCACACACACACACCAGGGTGCCAGGGTGTGTTTCACCGCTGTCTTTATACATACAGGGACTGTCATTCTGTGCTCTTGCGGCAGTCAGAATGCGGTTTAAGCTATGTGCGCTCTGTTCATTTCGTTAGGCGCACGCTGCCAAGAAATGGCGCCTAAAACTGGCGCTAACATTTAGCATGCTAACATCTAGCATAATAACATCTAGCATGCTAACATCTAGCATGCTAACATCTAGCATGCTAAAATCTAGCATGCTAACATCAAACATGCTAACATCTAGCATGCTAACATCTAGCATGCTAACATATAGCATGCCTAATATCTAACATGCTAACATCTAGCATCTAGCATGCTAACATCTGCCTCTCAGTCAAGTCATTACCCCACAATACATGTGAGCTTAGGTCTGAATTCCCCCACTAACCCCAAACCAACTGTCACACACACACACCAGGGTGCCAGGGGGCCAGGGTGTTTCACCGCTGTCTTTATACATACAGGGACTGTCATTCTGTGCTCTTGCGGCAGTCAGAATGCGGTTTAAGCTATGTGCGCTCTGTTCATTTCGTTAGGCGCACGCTGCCAAGAAATGGCGCCTAAAACTGGCGCTAACATTTAGCATGCTAACATCTAGCATGCTAACATCTAGCATGCTAACATCTAGCATGCTAACATCTAGCATGCTAACATCTAGCATGCTAACATCTAGCATGCTAACATCTATGCTACATTAGCATGCTAACATATAGCATGCTAATATCTAACATGCTAACATCTAGCATGCTAACATCTGCCTCTCAGTCAAGTCATTACCCCACAATACATGTGAGCTTAGGTCTGAATTCCCCCACTAACCCCAAACCAACTGTCACACACACACACCAGGGTGCCAGGGGGCCAGGGTGTTTCACCGCTGTCTTTATACATACAGGGACTGTCATTCTGTGCTCTTGCGGCAGTCAGAATGCGGTTTAAGCTATGTGCGCTCTGTTCATTTCGTTAGGCGCACGCTGCCAAGAAATGGCGCCTAAAACTGGCGCTAACATTTAGCATGCTAACATCTAGCATGCTAACATCTAGCATGCTAACATCTAGCATGCTAACATCTAGCATGCTAAAATCTAGCATGCTAACATCTAGCATGCTAACATCTGCCTCTCAGTCAAGTCATTACCCCACAATACATGTGAGCTTAGGTCTGAATTCCCCCACTAACCCCAAACCAACTGTCACACACACACACCAGGGTGCCAGGGGGCCAGGGTGTTTCACCGCTGTCTTTATACATACAGGGACTGTCATTCTGTGCTCTTGCGGCAGTCAGAATGCGGTTTAAGCTATGTGCGCTCTGTTCATTTCGTTAGGCGCACGCTGCCAAGAAATGGCGCCTAAAACTGGCGCTAACATTTAGCATGCTAACATCTAGCATGCTAACATCTAGCATGCTAACATCTAGCATGCTAACATCTAGCATGCTAACATCTAGCATGCTAACATCTAGCATGCTAACATCTAGCATGCTAACATCTAGCATGCTAACATATAGCATGCTAATATCTAACATGCTAACATCTAGCATGCTAACATCTGCCTCTCAGTCAAGTCATTACCCCACAATACATGTGAGCTTAGGTCTGAATTCCCCCACTAACCCCAAACCAACTGTCACACACACACACCAGGGTGCCAGGGTGTATTTCACCGCTGTCTTTATACATACAGGGACTGTCATTCTGTGCTCTTGCGGCAGTCAGAATGCGGTTTAAGCTATGTGCGCTCTGTTCATTTCGTTAGGCGCACGCTGCCAAGAAATGGCGCCTAAAACTGGCGCTAACATTTAGCATGCTAACATCTAGCATGCTAACATCTAGCATGCTAACATCTAGCATGCTAACATCTAACATGCTAACATCTAGCATGCTAACATCTAGCATGCTAATATCTAACATGCTAACATCTAGCATGCTAACATCTGCCTCTCAGTCAAGTCATTACCCCACAATACATGTGAGCTTAGGTCTGAATTCCCCCACTAACCCCAAACCAACTGTCACACACACACCAGGGTGCCAGGGGGCCAGGGTGTTTCACCGCTGTCTTTATACATACAGGGACTGTCATTCTGTGCTCTTGCGGCAGTCAGAATGCGGTTTAAGCTATGTGCGCTCTGTTCATTTCGTTAGGCGCACGCTGCCAAGAAATGGCGCCTAAAAGTGGCGCTAACATTTAGCATGCTAACATCTAGCATGCTAACATCTAGCATGCTAACATCTAGCATGCTAACATCTAGCATGCTAACATCTAGCATGCTAACATCTAGCATGCTAACATCTAGCATGCTAACATATAGCATGCTAATATCTAACATGCTAACATCTAGCATGCTAACATCTGCCTCTCAGTCAAGTCATTACCCCACAATACATGTGAGCTTAGGTCTGAATTCCCCCACTAACCCCAAACCAACTGTCACACACACACACCAGGGTGCCAGGGGGCCAGGGTGTTTCACCGCTGTCTTTATACATACAGGGACTGTCATTCTGTGCTCTTGCGGCAGTCAGAATGCGGTTTAAGCTATGTGCGCTCTGTTCATTTCGTTAGGCGCACGCTGCCAAGAAATGGCGCCTAAAACTGGCGCTAACATTTAGCATGCTAACATCTAGCATGCTAACATCTAGCATGCTAACATCTAGCATGCTAACATCTAGCATGCTAACATCTAACATGCTAACATCTAGCATGCTAACATCTAGCATGCTAACATATAGCATGCTAATATCTAACATGCTAACATCTAGCATGCTAACATCTGCCTCTCAGTCAAGTCATTACCCCACAATACATGTGAGCTTAGGTCTGAATTCCCCCACTAACCCCAAACCAACTGTCACACACACACACCAGGGTGCCAGGGGGCCAGGGTGTTTCACCGCTGTCTTTATACATACAGGGACTGTCATTCTGTGCTCTTGCGGCAGTCAGAATGCGGTTTAAGCTATGTGCGCTCTGTTCATTTCGTTAGGCGCACGCTGCCAAGAAATGGCGCCTAAAACTGGCGCTAACATTTAGCATGCTAACATCTAGCATGCTAACATCTAGCATGCTAACATCTAGCATGCTAACATCTAGCATGCTAAAATCTAGCATGCTAATATCAAACATGCTAACATCTAGCATGCTAACATCTAGCATGCTAACATATAGCATGCTAATATCTAACATGCTAACATCTAGCATGCTAACATCTGCCTCTCAGTCAAGTCATTACCCCACAATACATGTGAGCTTAGGTCTGAATTCCCCCACTAACCCCAAACCAACTCTCACACACACACACCAGGGTGCCAGGGTGTGTTTCACCGCTGTCTTTATACATACAGGGACTGTCATTCTGTGCTCTTGCGGCAGTCAGAATGCGGTTTAAGCTATGTGCGCTCTGTTCATTTCGTTAGGCGCACGCTGCCAAGAAATGGCGCCTAAAACTGGCGCTAACATTTAGCATGCTAACATCTAGCATGCTAACATCTAGCATGCTAACATCTAGCATGCTAACATCTAGCATGCTAAAATCTAGCATGCTAACATCAAACATGCTAACATCTAGCATGCTAACATCTAGCATGCTAACATATAGCATGCTAATATCTAACATGCTAACATCTAGCATCTAGCATGCTAACATCTGCCTCTCAGTCAAGTCATTACCCCACAATACATGTGAGCTTAGGTCTGAATTCCCCCACTAACCCCAAACCAACTGTCACACACACACACCAGGGTGCCAGGGGGCCAGGGTGTTTCACCGCTGTCTTTATACATACAGGGACTGTCATTCTGTGCTCTTGCGGCAGTCAGAATGCGGTTTAAGCTATGTGCGCTCTGTTCATTTCGTTAGGCGCACGCTGCCAAGAAATGGCGCCTAAAACTGGCGCTAACATTTAGCATGCTAACATCTAGCATGCTAACATCTAGCATGCTAACATCTAGCATGCTAACATCTAGCATGCTAAAATCTAGCATGCTAACATCTAACATGCTAACATCTAGCATGCTAACATCTAGCATGCTAACATCTAGCATGCTAACATATAGCATGCTAATATCTAACATGCTAACATCTAGCATGCTAACATCTGCCTCTCAGTCAAGTCATTACCCCACAATACATGTGAGCTTAGGTCTGAATTCCCCCACTAACCCCAAACCAACTGTCACACACACACACCAGGGTGCCAGGGGGCCAGGGTGTTTCACCGCTGTCTTTATACATACAGGGACTGTCATTCTGTGCTCTTGCGGCAGTCAGAATGCGGTTTAAGCTATGTGCGCTCTGTTCATTTCGTTAGGCGCACGCTGCCAAGAAATGGCGCCTAAAACTGGCGCTAACATTTAGCATGCTAACATCTAGCATGCTAACATCTAGCATGCTAACATCTAGCATGCTAACATCTAACATGCTAACATCTAGCATGCTAACATCTAGCATGCTAATATCTAACATGCTAACATCTAGCATGCTAACATCTGCCTCTCAGTCAAGTCATTACCCCACAATACATGTGAGCTTAGGTCTGAATTCCCCCACTAACCCCAAACCAACTGTCACACACACACACCAGGGTGCCAGGGGGCCAGGGTGTTTCACCGCTGTCTTTATACATACAGGGACTGTCATTCTGTGCTCTTGCGGCAGTCAGAATGCGGTTTAAGCTATGTGCGCTCTGTTCATTTCGTTAGGCGCACGCTGCCAAGAAATGGCGCCTATAACTGGCGCTAACATTTAGCATGCTAACATCTAGCATGCTAACATCTAGCATGCTAACATCTAGCATGCTAACATCTAGCATGCTAAAATCTAGCATGCTAACATCTAACATGCTAACATCTAGCATGCTAACATCTAGCATGCTAACATATAGCATGCTAATATCTAACATGCTAACATCTAGCATGCTAACATCTGCCTCTCAGTCAAGTCATTACCCCACAATACATGTGAGCTTAGGTCTGAATTCCCCCACTAACCCCAAACCAACTGTCACACACACACACCAGGGTGCCAGGGGGCCAGGGTGTTTCACCGCTGTCTTTATACATACAGGGACTGTCATTCTGTGCTCTTGCGGCAGTCAGAATGCGGTTTAAGCTATGTGCGCTCTGTTCATTTCGTTAGGCGCACGCTGCCAAGAAATGGCGCCTAAAACTGGCGCTAACATTTAGCATGCTAACATCTAGCATGCTAACATCTAGCATGCTAACATCTAGCATGCTAACATCTAACATGCTAACATCTAGCATGCTAACATATAGCATGCTAATATCTAACATGCTAACATCTAGCATGCTAACATCTGCCTCTCAGTCAAGTCATTACCCCACAATACATGTGAGCTTAGGTCTGAATTCCCCCACTAACCCCAAACCAACTGTCACACACACACACCAGGGTGCCAGGGGGCCAGGGTGTTTCACCGCTGTCTTTATACATACAGGGACTGTCATTCTGTGCTCTTGCGGCAGTCAGAATGCGGTTTAAGCTATGTGCGCTCTGTTCATTTCGTTAGGCGCACGCTGCCAAGAAATGGCGCCTAAAACTGGCGCTAACATTTAGCATGCTAACATCTAGCATGCTAACATCTAGCATGCTAACATCTAGCATGCTAACATCTAGCATGCTAAAATCTAGCATGCTAACATCAAACATGCTAACATCTAGCATGCTAACATCTAGCATGCTAACATATAGCATGCTAATATCTAACCTGCTAACATCTGCCTCTCAGTCAAGTCATTACCCCACAATACATGTGAGCTTAGGTCTGAATTCCCCCACTAACCCCAAACCAACTGTCACACACACACACCAGGGTGCCAGGGGGCCAGGGTGTTTCACCGCTGTCTTTATACATACAGGGACTGTCATTCTGTGCTCTTGCGGCAGTCAGAATGCGGTTTAAGCTATGTGCGCTCTGTTCATTTCGTTAGGCGCACGCTGCCAAGAAATGGCGCCTAAAACTGGCGCTAACATTTAGCATGCTAACATCTAGCATGCTAACATCTAGCATGCTAACATCTAGCATGCTAACATCTAACATGCTAACATCTAGCATGCTAACATATAGCATGCTAATATCTAACATGCTAACATCTAGCATGCTAACATCTGCCTCTCAGTCAAGTCATTACCCCACAATACATGTGAGCTTAGGTCTGAATTCCCCCACTAACCCCAAACCAACTGTCACACACACACACCAGGGTGCCAGGGGGCCAGGGTGTTTCACCGCTGTCTTTATACATACAGGGACTGTCATTCTGTGCTCTTGCGGCAGTCAGAATGCGGTTTAAGCTATGTGCGCTCTGTTCATTTCGTTAGGCGCACGCTGCCAAGAAATGGCGCCTAAAACTGGCGCTAACATTTAGCATGCTAACATCTAGCATGCTAACATCTAGCATGCTAACATCTAGCATGCTAACATCTAGCATGCTAACATCAAACATGCTAACATCTAGCATGCTAACATCTAGCATGCTAACATATAGCATGCTAATATCTAACATGCTAACATCTAGCATGCTAACATCTGCCTCTCAGTCAAGTCATTACCCCACAATACATGTGAGCTTAGGTCTGAATTCCCCCACTAACCCCAAACCAACTCTCACACACACACACCAGGGTGCCAGGGTGTGTTTCACCGCTGTCTTTATACATACAGGGACTGTCATTCTGTGCTCTTGCGGCAGTCAGAATGCGGTTTAAGCTATGTGCGCTCTGTTCATTTCGTTAGGCGCACGCTGCCAAGAAATGGCGCCTAAAACTGGCGCTAACATTTAGCATGCTAACATCTAGCATGCTAACATCTAGCATGCTAACATCTAGCATGCTAACATCTAGCATGCTAAAATCTAGCATGCTAACATCAAACATGCTAACATCTAGCATGCTAACATCTAGCATGCTAACATATAGCATGCTAATATCTAACATGCTAACATCTAGCATCTAGCATGCTAACATCTGCCTCTCAGTCAAGTCATTACCCCACAATACATGTGAGCTTAGGTCTGAATTCCCCCACTAACCCCAAACCAACTGTCACACACACACACCAGGGTGCCAGGGGGCCAGGGTGTTTCACCGCTGTCTTTATACATACAGGGACTGTCATTCTGTGCTCTTGCGGCAGTCAGAATGCGGTTTAAGCTATGTGCGCTCTGTTCATTTCGTTAGGCGCACGCTGCCAAGAAATGGCGCCTAAAACTGGCGCTAACATTTAGCATGCTAACATCTAGCATGCTAACATCTAGCATGCTAACATCTAGCATGCTAACATCTAGCATGCTAACATCAAACATGCTAACATCTAGCATGCTAACATCTAGCATGCTAACATATAGCATGCTAATATCTAACATGCTAACATCTAGCATGCTAACATCTGCCTCTCAGTCAAGTCATTACCCCACAATACATGTGAGCTTAGGTCTGAATTCCCCCACTAACCCCAAACCAACTGTCACACACACACACCAGGGTGCCAGGGGCCAGGGTGTTTCACCGCTGTCTTTATACATACAGGGACTGTCATTCTGTGCTCTTGCGGCAGTCAGAATGCGGTTTAAGCTATGTGCGCTCTGTTCATTTCGTTAGGCGCACGCTGCCAAGAAATGGCGCCTAAAACTGGCGCTAACATTTAGCATGCTAACATCTAGCATGCTAACATCTAGCATGCTAACATCTAGCATGCTAACATCTAGCATGCTAAAATCTAGCATGCTAACATCAAACATGCTAACATCTAGCATGCTAACATCTAGCATGCTAACATATAGCATGCTAATATCTAACCTGCTAACATCTGCCTCTCAGTCAAGTCATTACCCCACAATACATGTGAGCTTAGGTCTGAATTCCCCCACTAACCCCAAACCAACTGTCACACACACACACCAGGGTGCCAGGGGGCCAGGGTGTTTCACCGCTGTCTTTATACATACAGGGACTGTCATTCTGTGCTCTTGCGGCAGTCAGAATGCGGTTTAAGCTATGTGCGCTCTGTTCATTTCGTTAGGCGCACGCTGCCAAGAAATGGCGCCTAAAACTGGCGCTAACATTTAGCATGCTAACATCTAGCATGCTAACATCTAGCATGCTAACATCTAGCATGCTAACATCTAGCATGCTAACATCTAGCATGCTAACATCAACATGCTAACATCTAGCATGCTAACATCTAGCATGCTAACATATAGCATGCTAATATCTAACATGCTAACATCTAGCATGCTAACATCTGCCTCTCAGTCAAGTCATTACCCCACAATACATGTGAGCTTAGGTCTGAATTCCCCCACTAACCCCAAACCAACTGTCACACACACACACCAGGGTGCCAGGGGGCCAGGGTGTTTCACCGCTGTCTTTATACATACAGGGACTGTCATTCTGTGCTCTTGCGGCAGTCAGAATGCGGTTTAAGCTATGTGCGCTCTGTTCATTTCGTTAGGCGCACGCTGCCAAGAAATGGCGCCTAAAACTGGCGCTAACATTTAGCATGCTAACATCTAGCATGCTAACATCTAGCATGCTAACATCTAGCATGCTAACATCTAGCATGCTAAAATCTAGCATGCTAACATCTAACATGCTAACATCTAGCATGCTAACATCTAGCATGCTAACATCTAGCATGCTAACATATAGCATGCTAATATCTAACATGCTAACATCTAGCATGCTAACATCTGCCTCTCAGTCAAGTCATTACCCCACAATACATGTGAGCTTAGGTCTGAATTCCCCCACTAACCCCAAACCAACTGTCACACACACACACCAGGGTGCCAGGGGGCCAGGGTGTTTCACCGCTGTCTTTATACATACAGGGACTGTCATTCTGTGCTCTTGCGGCAGTCAGAATGCGGTTTAAGCTATGTGCGCTCTGTTCATTTCGTTAGGCGCACGCTGCCAAGAAATGGCGCCTAAAACTGGCGCTAACATTTAGCATGCTAACATCTAGCATGCTAACATCTAGCATGCTAAAATCTAGCATGCTAACATCTAACATGCTAAAATCTAGCATGCTAACATCTAGCATGCTAACATCTAGCATGCTAACATCTAGCATGCTAACATCTAGCATGCTAACATATAGCATGCTAATATCTAACATGCTAACATCTAGCATGCTAACATCTGCCTCTCAGTCAAGTCATTACCCCACAATACATGTGAGCTTAGGTCTGAATTCCCCCACTAACCCCAAACCAACTCTCACACACACACACCAGGGTGCCAGGGTGTGTTTCACCGCTGTCTTTATACATACAGGGACTGTCAATCTGTGCTCTTGCGGCAGTCAGAATGCGGTTTAAGCTATGTGCGCTCTGTTCATTTCGTTAGGCGCACGCTGCCAAGAAATGGCGCTTAAAACTGGCGCTAACATTTAGCATGCTAACATCTAGCATGCTAACATCTAGCATGCTAACATCTAGCATGCTAACATCTAACATGCTAATATCTAACATGCTAACATCTAACATGCTAACATCTAGCATGCTAACATCTAGCATGCTAACATCTAGCATGCTAAAATCTAGCATGCTAACATCTAACATGCTAACATCTAGCATGCTAACATCTAGCATGCTAACATCTAGCATGCTAACATATAGCATGCTAATATCTAACATGCTAACATCTAGCATGCTAACATCTGCCTCTCAGTCAAGTCATTACCCCACAATACATGTGAGCTTAGGTCTGAATTCCCCCACTAACCCCAAACCAACTGTCACACACACACACCAGGGTGCCAGGGTGTGTTTCACCGCTGTCTTTATACATACAGGGACTGTCATTCTGTGCTCTTGCGGCAGTCAGAATGCGGTTTAAGCTATGTTCGCTCTCTTCATTTCGTTAGGCGCACGCTGCCAAGAAATGGCGCCTAAAACTGGCGCTAACATTTAGCATGCTAACATCTAGCATGCTAACATCTAGCATGCTAACATCTAGCATGCTAACATCTAGCATGCTAACATATAGCATGCTAATATCTAACATGCTAACATCTAGCATGCTAACATCTGCCTCTCAGTCAAGTCATTACCCCACAATACATGTGAGCTTAGGTCTGAATTCCCCCACTAACCCCAAACAAACTCTCACACACACACACCAGGGTGCCAGGGTGTGTTTCACCGCTGTCTTTATACATACAGGGACTGTCATTCTGTGCTCTTGCGGCAGTCAGAATGCGGTTTAAGCTATGTGCGCTCTGTTCATTTCGTTAGGCGCACGCTGCCAAGAAATGGCGCCTAAAACTGGCGCTAACATTTAGCATGCTAACATCTAGCATGCTAACATCTAGCATGCTAACATCTAGCATGCTAACATCTAGCATGCTAAAATCTAGCATGCTAACATCTAACATGCTAACATCTAGCATGCTAACATCTAGAATGCTAACATCTAGCATGCTAACATATAGCATGCTAATATCTAACATGCTAACATCTAGCATGCTAACATCTGCCTCTCAGTCAAGTCATTACCCCACAATACATGTGAGCTTAGGTCTGAATTCCCCCACTAACCCCAAACCAACTGTCACACACACACACCAGGGTGCCAGGGTGTGTTTCACCGCTGTCTTTATACATACAGGGACTGTCATTCTGTGCTCTTGCGGCAGTCAGAATGCGGTTTAAGCTATGTGCGCTCTGTTCATTTCGTTAGGCGCACGCTGCCAAGAAATGGCGCCTAAAACTGGCGCTAACATTTAGCATGCTAACATCTAGCATGCTAACATCTAGCATGCTAACATCTAGCATGCTAATATCTAGCATGCTAAAAACTAGCATGCTAACATCAAACATGCTAACATCTAGCATGCTAACATCTAGCATGCTAACATATAGCATGCTAATATCTAACATGCTAACATCTAGCATGCTAACATCTGCCTCTCAGTCAAGTCATTACCCCACAATACATGTGAGATTAGGTCTGAATTCCCCCACTAACCCCAAACCAACTGTCACACACACACACCAGGGTGCCAGGGGGCCAGGGTGTTTCACCGCTGTCTTTATACATACAGGGACTGTCATTCTGTGCTCTTGCGGCAGTCAGAATGCGGTTTAAGCTATGTGCGCTCTGTTCATTTCGTTAGGCGCACGCTGCCAAGAAATGGCGCCTAAAACTGGCGCTAACATTTAGCATGCTAACATCTAGCATGCTAACATCTAGCATGCTAACATATAGCATGCTAATATCTAACATGCTAACATCTAGCATGCTAACATCTGCCTCTCAGTCAAGTCATTACCCCACAATACATGTGAGCTTAGGTCTGAATTCCCCCACTAACCCCAAACCAACTGTCACACACACACACCAGGGTGCCAGGGGGCCAGGGTGTTTCACCGCTGTCTTTATACATACAGGGACTGTCATTCTGTGCTCTTGCGGCAGTCAGAATGCGGTTTAAGCTATGTGCGCTCTGTTCATTTCGTTAGGCGCACGCTGCCAAGAAATGGCGCCTAAAACTGGCGCTAACATTTAGCATGCTAACATCTAGCATGCTAACATCTAGCATGCTAACATCTAGCATGCTAAAATCTAGCATGCTAACATCAAACATGCTAACATCTAGCATGCTAACATATAGCATGCTAATATCTAACATGCTAACATCTAGCATGCTAACATCTGCCTCTCAGTCAAGTCATTACCCCACAATACATGTGAGCTTAGGTCTGAATTCCCCCACTAACCCCAAACCAACTCTCACACACACACACCAGGGTGCCAGGGTGTGTTTCACCGCTGTATTTATACATACAGGGACTGTCATTCTGTGCTCTTGCGGCAGTCAGAATGCGGTTTAAGCTATGTGCGCTCTGTTCATTTCGTTAGGCGCACGCTGCCAAGAAATGGCGCCTAAAACTGGCGCTAACATTTAGCATGCTAACATCTAGCATGCTAACATCTAGCATGCTAACATCTAGCATGCTAGCATCTAGCATGCTAAAATCTAGCATGCTAACATCAAACATGCTAACATCTAGCATGCTAACATATAGCATGCTAATATCTAACATGCTAACATCTAGCATGCTAACATCTGCCTCTCAGTCAAGTCATTACCCCACAATACATGTGAGCTTAGGTCTGAATTCCCCCACTAACCCCAAACCAACTGTCACACACACACACCAGGGTGCCAGGGGGCCAGGGTGTTTCACCGCTGTCTTTATACATACAGGGACTGTCATTCTGTGCTCTTGCGGCAGTCAGAATGCGGTTTAAGCTATGTGCGCTCTGTTCATTTCGTTAGGCGCACGCTGCCAAGAAATGGCGCCTAAAACTGGCGCTAACATTTAGCATGCTAACATCTAGCATGCTAACATCTAGCATGCTAACATCTAGCATGCTAACATCTAGCATGCTAAAATCTAGCATGCTAACATCTAACATGCTAACATCTAGCATGCTAACATCTAGCATGCTAACATCTAGCATGCTAACATATAGCATGCTAATATCTAACATGCTAACATCTAGCATGCTAACATCTGCCTCTCAGTCAAGTCATTACCCCACAATACATGTGAGCTTAGGTCTGAATTCCCCCACTAACCCCAAACCAACTGTCACACACACACACCAGGGTGCCAGGGGGCCAGGGTGTTTCACCGCTGTCTTTATACATACAGGGACTGTCATTCTGTGCTCTTGCGGCAGTCAGAATGCGGTTTAAGCTATGTGCGCTCTGTTCATTTCGTTAGGCGCACGCTGCCAAGAAATGGCGCCTAAAACTGGCGCTAACATTTAGCATGCTAACATCTAGCATGCTAACATCTAGCATGCTAAAATCTAGCATGCTAACATCTAACATGCTAACATCTAGCATGCTAACATCTAGCATGCTAACATCTAGCATGCTAACATCTAGCATGCTAACATCTAGCATGCTAACATATAGCATGCTAATATCTAACATGCTAACATCTAGCATGCTAACATCTGCCTCTCAGTCAAGTCATTACCCCACAATACATGTGAGCTTAGGTCTGAATTCCCCCACTAACCCCAAACCAACTCTCACACACACACACCAGGGTGCCAGGGTGTGTTTCACCGCTGTCTTTATACATACAGGGACTGTCAATCTGTGCTCTTGCGGCAGTCAGAATGCGGTTTAAGCTATGTGCGCTCTGTTCATTTCGTTAGGCGCACGCTGCCAAGAAATGGCGCTTAAAACTGGCGCTAACATTTAGCATGCTAACATCTAGCATGCTAACATCTAGCATGCTAACATCTAGCATGCTAACATCTAACATGCTAATATCTAACATGCTAACATCTAACATGCTAACATCTAGCATGCTAAAATCTAGCATGCTAACATCTAGCATGCTAACATCTAGCATGCTAAAATCTAGCATGCTAACATCTAACATGCTAACATCTAGCATGCTAACATCTAGCATGCTAACATCTAGCATGCTAACATCTAGCATGCTAACATCTAGCATGCTAACATATAGCATGCTAATATCTAACATGCTAACATCTAGCATGCTAACATCTGCCTCTCAGTCAAGTCATTACCCCACAATACATGTGAGATTAGGTCTGAATTCCCCCACTAACCCCAAACCAACTGTCACACACACACACCAGGGTGCCAGGGGGCCAGGGTGTTTCACCGCTGTCTTTATACATACAGGGACTGTCATTCTGTGCTCTTGCGGCAGTCAGAATGCGGTTTAAGCTATGTGCGCTCTGTTCATTTCGTTAGGCGCACGCTGCCAAGAAATGGCGCCTAAAACTGGCGCTAACATTTAGCATGCTAACATCTAGCATGCTAACATCTAGCATGCTAAAATCTAGCATGCTAACATCTAACATGCTAACATCTAGCATGCTAACATCTAGCATGCTAACATCTAGCATGCTAACATCTAGCATGCTAACATCTAGCATGCTAACATATAGCATGCTAATATCTAACATGCTAACATCTAGCATGCTAACATCTGCCTCTCAGTCAAGTCATTACCCCACAATACATGTGAGCTTAGGTCTGAATTCCCCCACTAACCCCAAACCAACTGTCACACACACACACCAGGGTGCCAGGGTGTGTTTCACCGCTGTCTTTATACATACAGGGACTGTCATTCTGTGCTCTTACGGCAGTCAGAATGTGGTTTAAGCTATGTGCGCTCTGTTCATTTCGTTAGGCGCACGCTGCCAAGAAATGGCGCCTAAAACTGGCATCTAGCATGCTAACATCTAGCATGCTAACATCTAGCATGCTAACATCTAGCATGCTAACATATAGCATGCTAATATCTAACATCTAGCATGCTAACATCTGCTTCTCAGTCAAGTCATTACCCCACAATACATGTGAGCTTAGGTCTGAATTCCCCCACTAACCCCAAACCAACTGTCACACACACACATCAGGGTGCCAGGGGGCCAGGGTGTTTCACCGCTGTCTTTATACATACAGGGACTGTCATTCTGTGCTCTTGCGGCAGTCAGAATGCGGTTTAAGCTATGTGCGCTCTGTTCATTTCGTTAGGCGCACGCTGCCAAGAAATGGCGCCTAAAACTGGCGCTAACATTTAGCATGCTAACATCTAGCATGCTAACATCTAGCATGCTAACATCTAGCATGCTAATATCTAGCATGCTAAAAACTAGCATGCTAACATCAAACATGCTAACATCTAGCATGCTAACATCTAGCATGCTAACATATAGCATGCTAATATCTAACATGCTAACATCTAGCATGCTAACATCTGCCTCTCAGTCAAGTCATTACCCCACAATACATGTGAGATTAGGTCTGAATTCCCCCACTAACCCCAAACCAACTGTCACACACACACACCAGGGTGCCAGGGTGTATTTCACCGCTGTCTTTATACATACAGGGACTGTCATTCTGTGCTCTTGCGGCAGTCAGAATGCGGTTTAAGCTATGTGCGCTCTGTTCATTTCGTTAGGCGCACGCTGCCAAGAAATGGCGCCTAAAACTGGCGCTAACATTTAGCATGCTAACATCTAGCATGCTAACATCTAGCATGCTAACATATAGCATGCTAATATCTAACATGCTAACATCTAGCATGCTAACATCTGCCTCTCAGTCAAGTCATTACCCCACAATACATGTGAGCTTAGGTCTGAATTCCCCCACTAACCCCAAACCAACTCTCACACACACACACCAGGGTGCCAGGGTGTGTTTCACCGCTGTCTTTATACATACAGGGACTGTCATTCTGTGCTCTTGCGGCAGTCAGAATGCGGTTTAAGCTATGTGCGCTCTGTTCATTTCGTTAGGCGCACGCTGCCAAGAAATGGCGCCTAAAACTGGCGCTAACATTTAGCATGCTAACATCTAGCATGCTAACATCTAGCATGCTAACATCTAGCATGCTAAAATCTAGCATGCTAACATCAAACATGCTAACATCTAGCATGCTAACATATAGCATGCTAATATCTAACATGCTAACATCTAGCATGCTAACATCTGCCTCTCAGTCAAGTCATTACCCCACAATACATGTGAGCTTAGGTCTGAATTCCCCCACTAACCCCAAACCAACTCTCACACACACACACCAGGGTGCCAGGGTGTGTTTCACCGCTGTATTTATACATACAGGGACTGTCATTCTGTGCTCTTGCGGCAGTCAGAATGCGGTTTAAGCTATGTGCGCTCTGTTCATTTCGTTAGGCGCACGCTGCCAAGAAATGGCGCCTAAAACTGGCGCTAACATTTAGCATGCTAACATCTAGCATGCTAACATCTAGCATGCTAAAATCTAGCATGCTAACATCTAACATGCTAACATCTAGCATGCTAACATCTAGCATGCTAACATCTAGCATGCTAACATCTAGCATGCTAACATCTAGCATGCTAACATATAGCATGCTAATATCTAACATGCTAACATCTAGCATGCTAACATCTGCCTCTCAGTCAAGTCATTACCCCACAATACATGTGAGATTAGGTCTGAATTCCCCCACTAACCCCAAACCAACTGTCACACACACACACCAGGGTGCCAGGGTGTATTTCACCGCTGTCTTTATACATACAGGGACTGTCATTCTGTGCTCTTGCGGCAGTCAGAATGCGGTTTAAGCTATGTGCGCTCTGTTCATTTCGTTAGGCGCACGCTGCCAAGAAATGGCGCCTAAAACTGGCGCTAACATTTAGCATGCTAACATCTAGCATGCTAACATCTAGCATGCTAAAATCTAGCATGCTAACATCTAACATGCTAACATCTAGCATGCTAACATCTAGCATGCTAACATCTAGCATGCTAACATCTAGCATGCTAACATCTAGCATGCTAACATATAGCATGCTAATATCTAACATGCTAACATCTAGCATGCTAACATCTGCCTCTCAGTCAAGTCATTACCCCACAATACATGTGAGATTAGGTCTGAATTCCCCCACTAACCCCAAACCAACTGTCACACACACACACCAGGGTGCCAGGGGGCCAGGGTGTTTCACCGCTGTCTTTATACATACAGGGACTGTCATTCTGTGCTCTTGCGGCAGTCAGAATGCGGTTTAAGCTATGTGCGCTCTGTTCATTTCGTTAGGCGCACGCTGCCAAGAAATGGCGCCTAAAACTGGCGCTAACATTTAGCATGCTAACATCTAGCATGCTAACATCTAGCATGCTAACATATAGCATGCTAATATCTAACATGCTAACATCTAGCATGCTAACATCTGCCTCTCAGTCAAGTCATTACCCCACAATACATGTGAGCTTAGGTCTGAATTCCCCCACTAACCCCAAACCAACTGTCACACACACACACCAGGGGGCCAGGGTGTTTCACCGCTGTCTTTATACATACAGGGACTGTCATTCTGTGCTCTTGCGGCAGTCAGAATGCGGTTTAAGCTATGTGCGCTCTGTTCATTTCGTTAGGCGCACGCTGCCAAGAAATGGCGCCTAAAACTGGCGCTAACATTTAGCATGCTAACATCTAGCATGCTAACATCTAGCATGCTAACATATAGCATGCTAATATCTAACATGCTAACATCTAGCATGCTAACATCTGCCTCTCAGTCAAGTCATTACCCCACAATACATGTGAGCTTAGGTCTGAATTCCCCCACTAACCCCAAACCAACTCTCACACACACACACCAGGGTGCCAGGGGGCCAGGGTGTTTCACCGCTGTCTTTATACATACAGGGACTGTCATTCTGTGCTCTTGCGGCAGTCAGAATGCGGTTTAAGCTATGTGCGCTCTGTTCATTTCGTTAGGCGCACGCTGCCAAGAAATGGCGCCTAAAACTGGCGCTAACATTTAGCATGCTAACATCTAGCATGCTAACATCTAGCATGCTAACATCTAGCATGCTAACATCTAGCATGCTAAAATCTAGCATGCTAACATCTAACATGCTAACATCTAGCATGCTAACATCTAGCATGCTAACATCTAGCATGCTAACATATAGCATGCTAATATCTAACATGCTAACATCTAGCATGCTAACATCTGCCTCTCAGTCAAGTCATTACCCCACAATACATGTGAGCTTAGGTCTGAATTCCCCCACTAACCCCAAACAGACTCTCACACACACACACCAGGGTGCCAGGGTGTGTTTCACCGCTGTCTTTATACATACAGGGACTGTCATTCTGTGCTCTTGCGGCAGTCAGAATGCGGTTTAAGCTATGTGCGCTCTGTTCATTTCGTTAGGCGCACGCTGCCAAGAAATGGCGCCTAAAACTGGCGCTAACATTTAGCATGCTAACATCTAGCATGCTAACATCTAGCATGCTAACATCTAGCATGCTAAAATCTAGCATGCTAACATCTGCCTCTCAGTCAAGTCATTACCCCACAATACATGTGAGCTTAGGTCTGAATTCCCCCACTAACCCCAAACCAACTCTCACACACACACACCAGGGTGCCAGGGTGTGTTTCACCGCTGTATTTATACATACAGGGACTGTCATTCTGTGCTCTTGCGGCAGTCAGAATGCGGTTTAAGCTATGTGCGCTCTGTTCATTTCGTTAGGCGCACGCTGCCAAGAAATGGCGCCTAAAACTGGCGCTAACATTTAGCATGCTAACATCTAGCATGCTAACATCTAGCATGCTAAAATCTAGCATGCTAACATCTAACATGCTAACATCTAGCATGCTAACATCTAGCATGCTAACATCTAGCATGCTAACATCTAGCATGCTAACATCTAGCATGCTAACATATAGCATGCTAATATCTAACATGCTAACATCTAGCATGCTAACATCTGCCTCTCAGTCAAGTCATTACCCCACAATACATGTGAGATTAGGTCTGAATTCCCCCACTAACCCCAAACCAACTGTCACACACACACACCAGGGTGCCAGGGTGTATTTCACCGCTGTCTTTATACATACAGGGACTGTCATTCTGTGCTCTTGCGGCAGTCAGAATGCGGTTTAAGCTATGTGCGCTCTGTTCATTTCGTTAGGCGCACGCTGCCAAGAAATGGCGCCTAAAACTGGCGCTAACATTTAGCATGCTAACATCTAGCATGCTAACATCTAGCATGCTAACATCTAGCATGCTAACATCTAGCATGCTAAAATCTAGCATGCTAACATCAAACATGCTAACATCTAGCATGCTAACATCTAGCATGCTAACATATAGCATGCTAATATCTAACCTGCTGACATCTTCCTCTCAGTCAAGTCATTACCCCACAATACATGTGAGCTTAGGTCTGAATTCCCCCACTAACCCCAAACCAACTGTCACACACACACACCAGGGTGCCAGGGGGCCAGGGTGTTTCACCGCTGTCTTTATACATACAGGGACTGTCATTCTGTGCTCTTGCGGCAGTCAGAATGCGGTTTAAGCTATGTGCGCTCTGTTCATTTCGTTAGGCGCACGCTGCCAAGAAATGGCGCCTAAAACTGGCGCTAACATCTAGCATGCTAACATCTAGCATGCTAACATCTAGCATGCTAAAATCTAGCATGCTAACATCAAACATGCTAACATCTAGCATGCTAACATCTAGCATGCTAACATATAGCATGCTTATATCTAACATGCTAACATCTAGCATGCTAACATCTGCCTCTCAGTCAAGTCATTACCCCACAATACATGTGAGCTTAGGTCTGAATTCCCCCACTAACCCCAAACCAACTGTCACACACACACACCAGGGTGCCAGGGGGCCAGGGTGTTTCACCGCTGTCTTTATACATACAGGGACTGTCATTCTGTGCTCTTGCGGCAGTCAGAATGCGGTTTAAGCTATGTGCGCTCTGTTCATTTCGTTAGGCGCACGCTGCCAAGAAATGGCGCCTAAAACTGGCGCTAACATTTAGCATGCTAACATCTAGCATGCTAACATCTAGCATGCTAACATCTAGCATGCTAACATCTAGCATGCTAAAATCTAGCATGCTAACATCTAACATGCTAACATCTAGCATGCTAACATCTAGCATGCTAACATCTAGCATGCTAACATATAGCATGCTAATATCTAACATGCTAACATCTAGCATGCTAACATCTGCCTCTCAGTCAAGTCATTACCCCACAATACATGTGAGCTTAGGTCTGAATTCCCCCACTAACCCCAAACCAACTCTCACACACACACACCAGGGTGCCAGGGTGTGTTTCACCGCTGTCTTTATACATACAGGGACTGTCATTCTGTGCTCTTGCGGCAGTCAGAATGCGGTTTAAGCTATGTGCGCTCTGTTCATTTCGTTAGGCGCACGCTGCCAAGAAATGGCGCCTAAAACTGGCGCTAACATTTAGCATGCTAACATCTAGCATGCTAAAATCTAGCATGCTAACATCTAACATGCTAACATCTAGCATGCTAACATCTAGCATGCTAACATCTAGCATGCTAACATCTAGCATGCTAACATCTAGCATGCTAACATATAGCATGCTAATATCTAACATGCTAACATCTAGCATGCTAACATCTGCCTCTCAGTCAAGTCATTACCCCACAATACATGTGAGCTTAGGTCTGAATTCCCCCACTAACCCCAAACCAACTGTCACACACACACACCAGGGTGCCAGGGTGTATTTCACCGCTGTCTTTATACATACAGGGACTGTCATTCTGTGCTCTTGCGGCAGTCAGAATGCGGTTTAAGCTATGTGCGCTCTGTTCATTTCGTTAGGCGCACGCTGCCAAGAAATGGCGCCTAAAACTGGCGCTAACATTTAGCATGCTAACATCTAGCATGCTAACATCTAGCATGCTAACATCTAGCATGCTAACATCTAACATGCTAACATCTAGCATGCTAACATCTAGCATGCTAACATCTAGCATGCTAACATATAGCATGCTAATATCTAACATGCTAACATCTAGCATGCTAACATCTGCCTCTCAGTCAAGTCATTACCCCACAATACATGTGAGCTTAGGTCTGAATTCCCCCACTAACCCCAAACCAACTGTCACACACACACACCAGGGTGCCAGGGGGCCAGGGTGTTTCACCGCTGTCTTTATACATACAGGGACTGTCATTCTGTGCTCTTGCGGCAGTCAGAATGCGGTTTAAGCTATGTGCGCTCTGTTCATTTCGTTAGGCGCACGCTGCCAAGAAATGGCGCCTAAAACTGGCGCTAACATTTAGCATGCTAACATCTAGCATGCTAACATCTAGCATGCTAACATCTAGCATGCTCACATCTAGCATGCTAAAATCTAGCATGCTAACATCAAACATGCTAACATCTAGCATGCTAACATCTAGCATGCTAACATATAGCATGCTAATATCTAACATGCTAACATCTAGCATGCTAACATCTGCCTCTCAGTCAAGTCATTACCCCACAATACATGTGAGCTTAGGTCTGAATTCCCCCACTAACCCCAAACCAACTGTCACACACACACACCAGGGTGCCAGGGGGCCAGGGTGTTTCACCGCTGTCTTTATACATACAGGGACTGTCATTCTGTGCTCTTGCGGCAGTCAGAATGCGGTTTAAGCTATGTGCGCTCTGTTCATTTCGTTAGGCGCACGCTGCCAAGAAATGGCGCCTAAAACTGGCGCTAACATTTAGCATGCTAACATCTAGCATGCTAAAATCTAGCATGCTAACATCTAACATGCTAACATCTAGCATGCTAACATCTAGCATGCTAACATCTAGCATGCTAACATCTAGCATGCTAACATCTAGCATGCTAACATATAGCATGCTAATATCTAACATGCTAACATCTAGCATGCTAACATCTGCCTCTCAGTCAAGTCATTACCCCACAATACATGTGAGCTTAGGTCTGAATTCCCCCACTAACCCCAAACCAACTCTCACACACACACACCAGGGTGCCAGGGTGTGTTTCACCGCTGTCTTTATACATACAGGGACTGTCATTCTGTGCTCTTGCGGCAGTCAGAATGCGGTTTAAGCTATGTGCGCTCTGTTCATTTCGTTAGGCGCACGCTGCCAAGAAATGGCGCCTAAAACTGGCGCTAACATTTAGCATGCTAACATCTAGCATGCTAAAATCTAGCATGCTAACATCTAGCATGCTAACATCTAGCATGCTAAAATCTAGCATGCTAACATCAAACATGCTAACATCTAGCATGCTAACATCTAGCATGCTAACATATAGCATGCTTATATCTAACATGCTAACATCTAGCATGCTAACATCTGCCTCTCAGTCAAGTCATTACCCCACAATACATGTGAGCTTAGGTCTGAATTCCCCCACTAACCCCAAACCAACTGTCACACACACACACCAGGGTGCCAGGGGGCCAGGGTGTTTCACCGCTGTCTTTATACATACAGGGACTGTCATTCTGTGCTCTTGCGGCAGTCAGAATGCGGTTTTAAGCTATGTGCGCTCTGTTCATTTCGTTAGGCGCACGCTGCCAAGAAATGGCGCCTAAAACTGGCGCTAACATTTAGCATGCTAACATCTAGCATGCTAACATCTAGCATGCTAACATCTAGCATGCTAACATCTAGCATGCTAAAATCTAGCATGCTAACATCTAACATGCTAACATCTAGCATGCTAACATCTAGCATGCTAACATCTAGCATGCTAACATATAGCATGCTAATATCTAACATGCTAACATCTAGCATGCTAACATCTGCCTCTCAGTCAAGTCATTACCCCACAATACATGTGAGCTTAGGTCTGAATTCCCCCACTAACCCCAAACCAACTCTCACACACACACACCAGGGTGCCAGGGTGTGTTTCACCGCTGTCTTTATACATACAGGGACTGTCATTCTGTGCTCTTGCGGCAGTCAGAATGCGGTTTAAGCTATGTGCGCTCTGTTCATTTCGTTAGGCGCACGCTGCCAAGAAATGGCGCCTAAAAGTGGCGCTAACATTTAGCATGCTAACATCTAGAATGCTAACATCTAGCATGCTAACATCTAGCATGCTAACATCTAGCATGCTAAAATCTAGCATGCTAACATCAAACATGCTAACATCTAGCATGCTAACATCTAGCATGCTAACATATAGCATGCTAATATCTAACATGCTAACATCTAGCATCTAGCATGCTAACATCTGCCTCTCAGTCAAGTCATTACCCCACAATACATGTGAGCTTAGGTCTGAATTCCCCCACTAACCCCAAACCAACTGTCACACACACACACCAGGGTGCCAGGGGGCCAGGGTGTTTCACCGCTGTCTTTATACATACAGGGACTGTCATTCTGTGCTCTTGCGGCAGTCAGAATGCGGTTTAAGCTATGTGCGCTCTGTTCATTTCGTTAGGCGCACGCTGCCAAGAAATGGCGCCTAAAACTGGCGCTAACATTTAGCATGCTAACATCTAGCATGCTAAAATCTAGCATGCTAACATCTAACATGCTAACATCTAGCATGCTAACATCTAGCATGCTAACATCTAGCATGCTAACATCTAGCATGCTAACATCTAGCATGCTAACATATAGCATGCTAATATCTAACATGCTAACATCTAGCATGCTAACATCTGCCTCTCAGTCAAGTCATTACCCCACAATACATGTGAGATTAGGTCTGAATTCCCCCACTAACCCCAAACCAACTGTCACACACACACACCAGGGTGCCAGGGTGTATTTCACCGCTGTCTTTATACATACAGGGACTGTCATTCTGTGCTCTTGCGGCAGTCAGAATGCGGTTTAAGCTATGTGCGCTCTGTTCATTTCGTTAGGCGCACGCTGCCAAGAAATGGCGCCTAAAACTGGCGCTAACATTTAGCATGCTAACATCTAGCATGCTAACATCTAGCATGCTAACATCTAGCATGCTAACATCTAACATGCTAACATCTAGCATGCTAACATCTAGCATGCTAATATCTAACATGCTAACATCTAGCATGCTAAAATCTGCCTCTCAGTCAAGTCATTACCCCACAATGCATGTGAGCTTAGGTCTGAATTCCCCCACTAACCCCAAACCAACTGTCACACACACACACCAGGGTGCCAGGGGGCCAGGGTGTTTCACCGCTGTCTTTATACATACAGGGACTGTCATTCTGTGCTCTTGCGGCAGTCAGAATGCGGTTTAAGCTATGTGCGCTCTGTTCATTTCGTTAGGCGCACGCTGCCAAGAAATGGCGCCTAAAACTGGCGCTAACATTTAGCATGCTAACATCTAGCATGCTAACATCTAGCATGCTAACATCTAGCATGCTAACATCTAGCATGCTAAAATCTAGCATGCTAACATCAAACATGCTAACATCTAGCATGCTAACATCTAGCATGCTAACATATAGCATGCTAATATCTAACCTGCTAACATCTGCCTCTCAGTCAAGTCATTACCCCACAATACATGTGAGCTTAGGTCTGAATTCCCCCACTAACCCCAAACCAACTGTCACACACACACACCAGGGTGCCAGGGGGCCAGGGTGTTTCACCGCTGTCTTTATACATACAGGGACTGTCATTCTGTGCTCTTGCGGCAGTCAGAATGCGGTTTAAGCTATGTGCGCTCTGTTCATTTCGTTAGGCGCACGCTGCCAAGAAATGGCGCCTAAAACTGGCGCTAACATTTAGCATGCTAACATCTAGCATGCTAACATCTAGCATGCTAACATCTAGCATGCTAACATCTAACATGCTAACATCTAGCATGCTAACATCTAGCATGCTAACATCTAGCATGCTAACATATAGCATGCTAATATCTAACATGCTAACATCTAGCATGCTAACATCTGCCTCTCAGTCAAGTCATTACCCCACAATACATGTGAGCTTAGGTCTGAATTCCCCCACTAACCCCAAACCAACTGTCACACACACACACCAGGGTGCCAGGGGGCCAGGGTGTTTCACCGCTGTCTTTATACATACAGGGACTGTCATTCTGTGCTCTTGCGGCAGTCAGAATGCGGTTTAAGCTATGTGCGCTCTGTTCATTTCGTTAGGCGCACGCTGCCAAGAAATGGCGCCTAAAACTGGCGCTAACATTTAGCATGCTAACATCTAGCATGCTAACATCTAGCATGCTAACATCTAGCATGCTAACATCTAGCATGCTAAAATCTAGCATGCTAACATCAAACATGCTAACATCTAGCATGCTAACATCTAGCATGCTAACATATAGCATGCTAATATCTAACATGCTAACATCTAGCATGCTAACATCTGCCTCTCAGTCAAGTCATTACCCCACAATACATGTGAGCTTAGGTCTGAATTCCCCCACTAACCCCAAACCAACTGTCACACACACACACCAGGGTGCCAGGGTGTGTTTCACCGCTGTCTTTATACATACAGGGACTGTCATTCTGTGCTCTTGCGGCAGTCAGAATGCGGTTTAAGCTATGTGCGCTCTGTTCATTTCGTTAGGCGCACGCTGCCAAGAAATGGCGCCTAAAACTGGCGCTAACATTTAGCATGCTAACATCTAGCATGCTAACATCTAGCATGCTAACATCTAGCATGCTAACATCTAGCATGCTAAAATCTAGCATGCTAACATCAAACATGCTAACATCTAGCATGCTAACATCTAGCATGCTAACATATAGCATGCTAATATCTAACATGCTAACATCTAGCATCTAGCATGCTAACATCTGCCTCTCAGTCAAGTCATTACCCCACAATACATGTGAGCTTAGGTCTGAATTCCCCCACTAACCCCAAACCAACTGTCACACACACACACCAGGGTGCCAGGGGGCCAGGGTGTTTCACCGCTGTCTTTATACATACAGGGACTGTCATTCTGTGCTCTTGCGGCAGTCAGAATGCGGTTTAAGCTATGTGCGCTCTGTTCATTTCGTTAGGCGCACGCTGCCAAGAAATGGCGCCTAAAACTGGCGCTAACATTTAGCATGCTAACATCTAGCATGCTAAAATCTAGCATGCTAACATCTAACATGCTAACATCTAGCATGCTAACATCTAGCATGCTAACATCTAGCATGCTAACATCTAGCATGCTAACATCTAGCATGCTAACATATAGCATGCTAATATCTAACATGCTAACATCTAGCATGCTAACATCTGCCTCTCAGTCAAGTCATTACCCCACAATACATGTGAGCTTAGGTCTGAATTCCCCCACTAACCCCAAACCAACTCTCACACACACACACCAGGGTGCCAGGGTGTGTTTCACCGCTGTCTTTATACATACAGGGACTGTCATTCTGTGCTCTTGCGGCAGTCAGAATGCGGTTTAAGCTATGTGCGCTCTGTTCATTTCGTTAGGCGCACGCTGCCAAGAAATGGCGCCTAAAACTGGCGCTAACATTTAGCATGCTAACATCTAGCATGCTAACATCTAGCATGCTAACATCTAGCATGCTAACATCTAGCATGCTAAAATCTAGCATGCTAACATCAAACATGCTAACATCTAGCATGCTAACATATAGCATGCTAATATCTAACATGCTAACATCTAGCATGCTAACATCTGCCTCTCAGTCAAGTCATTACCCCACAATACATGTGAGCTTAGGTCTGAATTCCCCCACTAACCCCAAACCAACTCTCACACACACACACCAGGGTGCCAGGGTGTGTTTCACCGCTGTATTTATACATACAGGGACTGTCATTCTGTGCTCTTGCGGCAGTCAGAATGCGGTTTAAGCTATGTGCGCTCTGTTCATTTCGTTAGGCGCACGCTGCCAAGAAATGGCGCCTAAAACTGGCGCTAACATTTAGCATGCTAACATCTAGCATGCTAACATCTAGCATGCTAACATCTAGCATGCTAACATCTAGCATGCTAAAATCTAGCATGCTAACATCAACATGCTAACATCTAGCATGCTAACATCTAGCATGCTAACATATAGCATGCTAATATCTAACATGCTAACATCTAGCATGCTAACATCTGCCTCTCAGTCAAGTCATTACCCCACAATACATGTGAGCTTAGGTCTGAATTCCCCCACTAACCCCAAACCAACTGTCACACACACACACCAGGGTGCCAGGGGGCCAGGGTGTTTCACCGCTGTCTTTATACATACAGGGACTGTCATTCTGTGCTCTTGCGGCAGTCAGAATGCGGTTTAAGCTATGTGCGCTCTGTTCATTTCGTTAGGCGCACGCTGCCAAGAAATGGCGCCTAAAAGTGGCGCTAACATTTAGCATGCTAACATCTAGCATGCTAACATCTAGCATGCTAACATCTAGCATGCTAACATCTAGCATGCTAAAATCTAGCATGCTAACATCTAACATGCTAACATCTAGCATGCTAACATCTAGCATGCTAACATCTAGCATGCTAACATATAGCATGCTAATATCTAACATGCTAACATCTAGCATGCTAACATCTGCCTCTCAGTCAAGTCATTACCCCACAATACATGTGAGCTTAGGTCTGAATTCCCCCACTAACCCCAAACCAACTGTCACACACACACACCAGGGTGCCAGGGGGCCAGGGTGTTTCACCGCTGTCTTTATACATACAGGGACTGTCATTCTGTGCTCTTGCGGCAGTCAGAATGCGGTTTAAGCTATGTGCGCTCTGTTCATTTCGTTAGGCGCACGCTGCCAAGAAATGGCGCCTAAAACTGGCGCTAACATTTAGCATGCTAACATCTAGCATGCTAACATCTAGCATGCTAAATCTAGCATGCTAACATCTAACATGCTAACATCTAGCATGCTAACATCTAGCATGCTAACATCTAGCATGCTAACATCTAGCATGCTAACATCTAGCATGCTAACATATAGCATGCTAATATCTAACATGCTAACATCTAGCATGCTAACATCTGCCTCTCAGTCAAGTCATTACCCCACAATACATGTGAGATTAGGTCTGAATTCCCCCACTAACCCCAAACCAACTGTCACACACACACACCAGGGTGCCAGGGTGTATTTCACCGCTGTCTTTATACATACAGGGACTGTCATTCTGTGCTCTTGCGGCAGTCAGAATGCGGTTTAAGCTATGTGCGCTCTGTTCATTTCGTTAGGCGCACGCTGCCAAGAAATGGCGCCTAAAACTGGCGCTAACATTTAGCATGCTAACATCTAGCATGCTAACATCTAGCATGCTAACATCTAGCATGCTAACATCTAGCATGCTAAAATCTAGCATGCTAACATCAAACATGCTAACATCTAGCATGCTAACATCTAGCATGCTAACATATAGCATGCTAATATCTAACCTGCTGACATCTTCCTCTCAGTCAAGTCATTACCCCACAATACATGTGAGCTTAGGTCTGAATTCCCCCACTAACCCCAAACCAACTGTCACACACACACACCAGGGTGCCAGGGGGCCAGGGTGTTTCACCGCTGTCTTTATACATACAGGGACTGTCATTCTGTGCTCTTGCGGCAGTCAGAATGCGGTTTAAGCTATGTGCGCTCTGTTCATTTCGTTAGGCGCACGCTGCCAAGAAATGGCGCCTAAAACTGGCGCTAACATTTAGCATGCTAACATCTAGCATGCTAACATCTAGCATGCTAACATCTAGCATGCTAACATCTAGCATGCTAAAATCTAGCATGCTAACATCAAACATGCTAACATCTAGCATGCTAACATCTAGCATGCTAACATATAGCATGCTTATATCTAACATGCTAACATCTAGCATGCTAACATCTGCCTCTCAGTCAAGTCATTACCCCACAATACATGTGAGCTTAGGTCTGAATTCCCCCACTAACCCCAAACCAACTGTCACACACACACACCAGGGTGCCAGGGGGCCAGGGTGTTTCACCGCTGTCTTTATACATACAGGGACTGTCATTCTGTGCTCTTGCGGCAGTCAGAATGCGGTTTAAGCTATGTGCGCTCTGTTCATTTCGTTAGGCGCACGCTGCCAAGAAATGGCGCCTAAAACTGGCGCTAACATTTAGCATGCTAACATCTAGCATGCTAACATCTAGCATGCTAACATCTAGCATGCTAACATCTAGCATGCTAAAATCTAGCATGCTAACATCTAACATGCTAACATCTAGCATGCTAACATATAGCATGCTAATATCTAACATGCTAACATCTAGCATGCTAACATCTGCCTCTCAGTCAAGTCATTACCCCACAATACATGTGAGCTTAGGTCTGAATTCCCCCACTAACCCCAAACCAACTGTCACACACACACACCAGGGTGCCAGGGTGTGTTTCACCGCTGTCTTTATACATACAGGGACTGTCATTCTGTGCTCTTGCGGCAGTCAGAATGCGGTTTAAGCTATGTGCGCTCTGTTCATTTCGTTAGGCGCACGCTGCCAAGAAATGGCGCCTAAAACTGGCGCTAACATTTAGCATGCTAACATCTAGCATGCTAACATCTAGCATGCTAACATCTAGCATGCTAACATCTAGCATGCTAAAATCTAGCATGCTAACATCAAACATGCTAACATCTAGCATGCTAACATCTAGCATGCTAACATATAGCATGCTAATATCTAACATGCTAACATCTAGCATGCTAACATCTGCCTCTCAGTCAAGTCATTACCCCACAATACATGTGAGCTTAGGTCTGAATTCCCCCACTAACCCCAAACCAACTGTCACACACACACACCAGGGTGCCAGGGGGCCAGGGTGTTTCACCGCTGTCTTTATACATACAGGGACTGTCATTCTGTGCTCTTGCGGCAGTCAGAATGCGGTTTAAGCTATGTGCGCTCTGTTCATTTCGTTAGGCGCACGCTGCCAAGAAATGGCGCCTAAAACTGGCGCTAACATTTAGCATGCTAACATCTAGCATGCTAACATCTAGCATGCTAACATCTAGCATGCTAACATCTAACATGCTAACATCTAGCATGCTAACATCTAAGCATGCTAACATCTAGCATGCTAACATCTAGCATGCTAACATATAGCATGCTAATATCTAACATGCTAACATCTAGCATGCTAACATCTGCCTCTCAGTCAAGTCATTACCCCACAATACATGTGAGCTTAGGTCTGAATTCCCCCACTAACCCCAAACCAACTGTCACACACACACACCAGGGTGCCAGGGTGTGTTTCACCGCTGTCTTTATACATACAGGGACTGTCATTCTGTGCTCTTGCGGCAGTCAGAATGCGGTTTAAGCTATGTGCGCTCTGTTCATTTCGTTAGGCGCACGCTGCCAAGAAATGGCGCCTAAAACTGGCGCTAACATTTAGCATGCTAACATCTAGCATGCTAACATCTAGCATGCTAACATCTAGCATGCTAACATCTAACATGCTAACATCTAGCATGCTAACATCTAGCATGCTAATATCTAACATGCTAACATCTAGCATGCTAACATCTGCCTCTCAGTCAAGTCATTACCCCACAATACATGTGAGCTTAGGTCTGAATTCCCCCACTAACCCCAAACCAACTGCTCACACACACACACCAGGGTGCCAGGGGCCAGTGTGTTTCACCGCTGTCTTTATACATACAGGGACTGTCATTCTGTGCTCTTGCGGCAGTCAGAATGCGGTTTAAGCTATGTGCGCTCTGTTCATTTCGTTAGGCGCACGCTGCCAAGAAATGGCGCCTAAAACTGGCGCTAACATTTAGCATGCTAACATCTAGCATGCTAACATCTAGCATGCTAACATCTAGCATGCTAACATCTAGCATGCTAAAATCTAGCATGCTAACATCAAACATGCTAACATCTAGCATGCTAACATCTAGCATGCTAACATATAGCATGCTAATATCTAGCATGCTAACATCTGCCTCTCAGTCAAGTCATTACCCCACAATACATGTGAGCTTAGGTCTGAATTCCCCCACTAACCCCAAACCAACTGTCACACACACACACCAGGGTGCCAGGGGGCCAGGGTGTTTCACCGCTGTCTTTATACATACAGGGACTGTCATTCTGTGCTCTTGCGGCAGTCAGAATGCGGTTTAAGCTATGTGCGCTCTGTTCATTTCGTTAGGCGCACGCTGCCAAGAAATGGCGCCTAAAACTGGCGCTAACATTTAGCATGCTAACATCTAGCATGCTAACATCTAGCATGCTAACATCTAGCATGCTAACATCTAGCATGCTAACATCTAGCATGCTAACATCTAGCATGCTAACATCTAGCATGCTAACATCTAGCATGCTAACATATAGCATGCTAATATCTAACATGCTAACATCTAGCATGCTAACATCTGCCTCTCAGTCAAGTCATTACCCCACAATACATGTGAGCTTAGGTCTGAATTCCCCCACTAACCCCAAACCAACTGTCACACACACACACCAGGGTGCCAGGGGGCCAGGGTGTTTCACCGCTGTCTTTATACATACAGGGACTGTCATTCTGTGCTCTTGCGGCAGTCAGAATGCGGTTTAAGCTATGTGCGCTCTGTTCATTTCGTTAGGCGCACGCTGCCAAGAAATGGCGCCTAAAACTGGCGCTAACATTTAGCATGCTAACATCTAGCATGCTAACATCTAGCATGCTAACATCTAGCATGCTAACATCTAGCATGCTAAAATCTAGCATGCTAACATCAAACATGCTAACATCTAGCATGCTAACATCTAGCATGCTAACATATAGCATGCTAATATCTAACATGCTAACATCTAGCATGCTAACATCTGCCTCTCAGTCAAGTCATTACCCCACAATACATGTGAGCTTAGGTCTGAATTCCCCCACTAACCCCAAACCAACTGTCACACACACACACCAGGGTGCCAGGGTGTGTTTCACCGCTGTCTTTATACATACAGGGACTGTCATTCTGTGCTCTTGCGGCAGTCAGAATGCGGTTTAAGCTATGTGCGCTCTGTTCATTTCGTTAGGCGCACGCTGCCAAGAAATGGCGCCTAAAACTGGCGCTAACATTTAGCATGCTAACATCTAGCATGCTAACATCTAGCATGCTAACATCTAGCATGCTAACATCTAGCATGCTAACATCTAGCATGCTAACATCTAGCATGCTAACATCTAGCATGCTAACATCTAGCATGCTAACATATAGCATGCTAATATCTAACATGCTAACATCTAGCATGCTAACATCTGCCTCTCAGTCAAGTCATTACCCCACAATACATGTGAGCTTAGGTCTGAATTCCCCCACTAACCCCAAACCAACTGTCACACACACACACCAGGGTGCCAGGGGCCAGGGTGTTTTCACCGCTGTCTTTATACATACAGGGACTGTCATTCTGTGCTCTTGCGGCAGTCAGAATGCGGTTTAAGCTATGTGCGCTCTGTTCATTTCGTTAGGCGCACGCTGCCAAGAAATGGCGCCTAAAACTGGCGCTAACATTTAGCATGCTAACATCTAGCATGCTAACATCTAGCATGCTAACATCTAGCATGCTAACATCTAGCATGCTAACATCTAGCATGCTAACATCTAGCATGCTAACATCTAGCATGCTAACATCTAGCATGCTAACATATAGCATGCTAATATCTAACATGCTAACATCTAGCATGCTAACATCTGCCTCTCAGTCAAGTCATTACCCCACAATACATGTGAGCTTAGGTCTGAATTCCCCCACTAACCCCAAACCAACTGTCACACACACACACCAGGGTGCCAGGGTGTGTTTCACCGCTGTCTTTATACATACAGGGACTGTCATTCTGTGCTCTTGCGGCAGTCAGAATGCGGTTTAAGCTATGTGCGCTCTGTTCATTTCGTTAGGCGCACGCTGCCAAGAAATGGCGCCTAAAACTGGCGCTAACATTTAGCATGCTAACATCTAGCATGCTAACATCTAGCATGCTAACATCTAGCATGCTAACATCTAGCATGCTAAATCTAGCATGCTAACATCAAACATGCTAACATCTAGCATGCTAACATATAGCATGCTAATATCTAACATGCTAACATCTAGCATGCTAACATCTGCCTCTCAGTCAAGTCATTACCCCACAATACATGTGAGCTTAGGTCTGAATTCCCCCACTAACCCCAAACCAACTCGTCACACACACACACCAGGGTGCCAGGGGTGTGTTTCACCGCTGTCTTTATACATACAGGGACTGTCATTCTGTGCTCTTGCGGCAGTCAGAATGCGGTTTAAGCTATGTGCGCTCTGTTCATTTCGTTAGGCGCACGCTGCCAAGAAATGGCGCCTAAAACTGGCGCTAACATTTAGCATGCTAACATCTAGCATGCTAACATCTAGCATGCTAACATCTAGCATGCTAACATCTAGCATGCTAAAATCTAGCATGCTAACATCTAACATGCTAACATCTAGCATGCTAACATCTAGCATGCTAACATCTAGCATGCTAACATATAGCATGCTAATATCTAACATGCTAACATCTAGCATGCTAACATCTGCCTCTCAGTCAAGTCATTACCCCACAATACATGTGAGCTTAGGTCTGAATTCCCCCACTAACCCCAAACCAACTGTCACACACACACACCAGGGTGCCAGGGGGCCAGGGTGTTTCACCGCTGTCTTTATACATACAGGGACTGTCATTCTGTGCTCTTGCGGCAGTCAGAATGCGGTTTAAGCTATGTGCGCTCTGTTCATTTCGTTAGGCGCACGCTGCCAAGAAATGGCGCCTAAAACTGGCGCTAACATTTAGCATGCTAACATCTAGCATGCTAACATCTAGCATGCTAAAATCTAGCATGCTAACATCTAGCATGCTAACATCTAGCATGCTAACATCTAGCATGCTAACATCTAGCATGCTAACATCTAGCATGCTAACATCTAGCATGCTAACATATAGCATGCTAATATCTAACATGCTAACATCTAGCATGCTAACATCTGCCTCTCAGTCAAGTCATTACCCCACAATACATGTGAGCTTAGGTCTGAATTCCCCCACTAACCCCAAACCAACTCTCACACACACACCACCAGGGTGCCAGGGTGTGTTTCACCGCTGTCTTTATACATACAGGGACTGTCATTCTGTGCTCTTGCGGCAGTCAGAATGCGGTTTTAAGCTATGTGCGCTCTGTTCATTTCGTTAGGCGCACGCTGCCAAGAAATGGCGCCTAAAACTGGCGCTAACATTTAGCATGCTAACATCTAGCATGCTAACATCTAGCATGCTAACATCTAGCATGCTAAAATCTAGCATGCTAACATCAAACATGCTAACATCTAGCATGCTAACATCTAGCATGCTAATATCTAACATGCTAACATCTAGCATGCTAACATCTGCCTCTCAGTCAAGTCATTACCCCACAATACATGTGAGCTTAGGTCTGAATTCCCCCACTAACCCCAAACCAACTGTCACACACACACACCAGGGTGCCAGGGGCCAGGGTGTTTCACCGCTGTCTTTATACATACAGGGACTGTCATTCTGTGCTCTTGCGGCAGTCAGAATGCGGTTTAAGCTATGTGCGCTCTGTTCATTTCGTTAGGCGCACGCTGCCAAGAAATGGCGCCTAAAACTGGCGCTAACATTTAGCATGCTAACATCTAGCATGCTAACATCTAGCATGCTAACATCTAGCATGCTAACATCTAGCATGCTAAAATCTAGCATGCTAACATCAAACATGCTAACATCTAGCATGCTAACATCTAGCATGCTAACATATAGCATGCTAATATCTAACATGCTAACATCTAGCATGCTAACATCTGCCTCTCAGTCAAGTCATTACCCCACAATACATGTGAGCTTAGGTCTGAATTCCCCCACTAACCCCAAACCAACTGTCACACACACACACCAGGGTGCCAGGGTGTGTTTCACCGCTGTCTTTATACATACAGGGACTGTCATTCTGTGCTCTTGCGGCAGTCAGAATGCGGTTTAAGCTATGTGCGCTCTGTTCATTTCGTTAGGCGCACGCTGCCAAGAAATGGCGCCTAAAACTGGCGCTAACATTTAGCATGCTAACATCTAGCATGCTAACATCTAGCATGCTAACATATAGCATGCTAATATCTAACATGCTAACATCTAGCATGCTAACATCTGCCTCTCAGTCAAGTCATTACCCCACAATACATGTGAGCTTAGGTCTGAATTCCCCCACTAACCCCAAACCAACTGTCACACACACACACCAGGGTGCCAGGGTGTATTTCACCGCTGTCTTTATACATACAGGGACTGTCATTCTGTGCTCTTGCGGCAGTCAGAATGCGGTTTAAGCTATGTGCGCTCTGTTCATTTCGTTAGGCGCACGCTGCCAAGAAATGGCGCCTAAAACTGGCGCTAACATTTAGCATGCTAACATCTAGCATGCTAACATCTAGCATGCTAACATCTAGCATGCTAACATCTAGCATGCTAAAATCTAGCATGCTAACATCTAACATGCTAACATCTAGCATGCTAACATCTAGCATGCTAACATCTAGCATGCTAACATATAGCATGCTAATATCTAACATGCTAACATCTAGCATGCTAACATCTGCCTCTCAGTCAAGTCATTACCCCACAATACATGTGAGCTTAGGTCTGAATTCCCCCACTAACCCCAAACCAACTCTCACACACACACACCAGGGTGCCAGGGTGTGTTTCACCGCTGTCTTTATACATACAGGGACTGTCATTCTGTGCTCTTGCGGCAGTCAGAATTCGGTTTAAGCTATGTGCGCTCTGTTCATTTCGTTAGGCGCACGCTGCCAAGAAATGGCGCCTAAAACTGGCGCTAACATTTAGCATGCTAACATCTAGCATGCTAACATCTAGCATGCTAACATCTAGCATGCTAACATCTAGCATGCTAAAATCTAGCATGCTAACATCTAACATGCTAACATCTAGCATGCTAACATCTAGCATGCTAACATCTAGCATGCTAACATATAGCATGCTAATATCTAACATGCTAACATCTAGCATGCTAACATCTGCCTCTCAGTCAAGTCATTACCCCACAATACATGTGAGCTTAGGTCTGAATTCCCCCACTAACCCCAAACCAACTGTCACACACACACACCAGGGTGCCAGGGTGTGTTTCACCGCTGTCTTTATACATACAGGGACTGTCATTCTGTGCTCTTGCGGCAGTCAGAATGCGGTTTAAGCTATGTGCGCTCTGTTCATTCGTTAGGCGCACGCTGCCAAGAAATGGCGCCTAAAACTGGCGCTAACATTTAGCATGCTAACATCTAGCATGCTAACATCTAGCATGCTAACATCTACATGCTAATCTAGCATGCTAAATCTAGCATGCTAACATCTAACATGCTAACATCTAGCATGCTAACATATAGCATGCTAATATCTAACATGCTAACATCTAGCATGCTAACATCTGCCTCTCAGTCAAGTCATTACCCCACAATACATGTGAGCTTAGGTCTGAATTCCCCCACTAACCCCAAACCAACTCTCACACACACACACCAGGGTGCCAGGGTGTGTTTCACCGCTGTCTTTATACATACAGGGACTGTCATTCTGTGCTCTTGCGGCAGTCAGAATGCGGTTTAAGCTATGTGCGCTCTGTTCATTTCGTTAGGCGCACGCTGCCAAGAAATGGCGCCTAAAACTGGCGCTAACATTTAGCATGCTAACATCTAGCATGCTAACATCTAGCATGCTAAAATCTAGCATGCTAACATCTAGCATGCTAAAATCTAGCATGCTAACATCTAACATGCTAACATCTAGCATGCTAACATCTAGCATGCTAACATCTAGCATGCTAACATATAGCATGCTAATATCTAACATGCTAACATCTAGCATGCTAACATCTGCCTCTCAGTCAAGTCATTACCCCACAATACATGTGAGCTTAGGTCTGAATTCCCCCACTAACCCCAAACCAACTGTCACACACACACACCAGGGTGCCAGGGGCAGTGTGTTTCACCGCTGTCTTTATACATACAGGGACTGTCATTCTGTGCTCTTGCGGCAGTCAGAATGCGGTTTAAGCTATGTGCGCTCTGTTCATTTCGTTAGGCGCACGCTGCCAAGAAATGGCGCCTAAAACTGGCGCTAACATTTAGCATGCTAACATCTAGCATGCTAACATCTAGCATGCTAACATCTAGCATGCTAACATCTAGCATGCTAAAATCTAGCATGCTAACATCAAACATGCTAACATCTAGCATGCTAACATCTAGCATGCTAACATATAGCATGCTAATATCTAACATGCTAACATCTAGCATGCTAACATCTGCCTCTCAGTCAAGTCATTACCCCACAATACATGTGAGCTTAGGTCTGAATTCCCCCACTAACCCCAAACCAACTGTCACACACACACACCAGGGTGCCAGGGGCCAGGGTGTTTCACCGCTGTCTTTATACATACAGGGACTGTCATTCTGTGCTCTTGCGGCAGTCAGAATGCGGTTTAAGCTATGTGCGCTCTGTTCATTTCGTTAGGCGCACGCTGCCAAGAAATGGCGCCTAAAACTGGCGCTAACATTTAGCATGCTAACATCTAGCATGCTAACATCTAGCATGCTAACATATAGCATGCTAATATCTACATGCTAACATCTAGCATGCTAACATCTGCCTCTCAGTCAAGTCATTACCCCACAATACATGTGAGCTTAGGTCTGAATTCCCCCACTAACCCCAAACCAACTCTCACACACACACACCAGGGTGCCAGGGGGCCAGGGTGTTTCACCGCTGTCTTTATACATACAGGGACTGTCATTCTGTGCTCTTGCGGCAGTCAGAATGCGGTTTAAGCTATGTGCGCTCTGTTCATTTCGTTAGGCGCACGCTGCCAAGAAATGGCGCCTAAAACTGGCGCTAACATTTAGCATGCTAACATCTAGCATGCTAACATCTAGCATGCTAACATCTAGCATGCTAACATCTAGCATGCTAAAATCTAGCATGCTAACATCTAACATGCTAACATCTAGCATGCTAACATCTAGCATGCTAACATCTAGCATGCTAACATATAGCATGCTAATATCTAACATGCTAACATCTAGCATGCTAACATCTGCCTCTCAGTCAAGTCATTACCCCACAATACATGTGAGCTTAGGTCTGAATTCCCCCACTAACCCCAAACCAACTGTCACACACACACACCAGGGTGCCAGGGTGTGTTTCACCGCTGTCTTTATACATACAGGGACTGTCATTCTGTGCTCTTGCGGCAGTCAGAATGCGGTTTAAGCTATGTGCGCTCTGTTCATTTCGTTAGGCGCACGCTGCCAAGAAATGGCGCCTAAAACTGGCGCTAACATTTAGCATGCTAACATCTAGCATGCTAACATCTAGCATGCTAACATCTAGCATGCTAAATCTAGCATGCTAACATCTAGCATGCTAACATCTGCCTCTCAGTCAAGTCATTACCCCACAATACATGTGAGCTTAGGTCTGAATTCCCCCACTAACCCCAAACCAACTGTCACACACACACACCAGGGTGCCAGGGTGTGTTTCACCGCTGTCTTTATACATACAGGGACTGTCATTCTGTGCTCTTGCGGCAGTCAGAATGCGGTTTAAGCTATGTGCGCTCTGTTCATTTCGTTAGGCGCACGCTGCCAAGAAATGGCGCCTAAAACTGGCGCTAACATTTAGCATGCTAACATCTAGCATGCTAACATCTAGCATGCTAACATCTAGCATGCTAACATCTAGCATGCTAAAATCTAGCATGCTAACATCTACCATGCTAACATCTAGCATGCTAACATCTAGCATGCTAACATCTAGCATGCTAACATATAGCATGCTAATATCTAACATGCTAACATCTAGCATGCTAACATCTGCCTCTCAGTCAAGTCATTACCCCACAATACATGTGAGCTTAGGTCTGAATTCCCCCACTAACCCCAAACCAACTGTCACACACACACACCAGGGTGCCAGGGGGCCAGGGTGTTTCACCGCTGTCTTTATACATACAGGGACTGTCATTCTGTGCTCTTGCGGCAGTCAGAATGCGGTTTAAGCTATGTGCGCTCTGTTCATTTCGTTAGGCGCACGCTGCCAAGAAATGGCGCCTAAAACTGGCGCTAACATTTAGCATGCTAACATCTAGCATGCTAACATCTAGCATGCTAACATCTAGCATGCTAACATCTAACATGCTAACATCTAGCATGCTAACATCTAGCATGCTAACATCTAGCATGCTAACATCTAGCATGCTAACATCTAGCATGCTAACATATAGCATGCTAATATCTAACATGCTAACATCTAGCATGCTAACATCTGCCTCTCAGTCAAGTCATTACCCCACAATACATGTGAGCTTAGGTCTGAATTCCCCCACTAACCCCAAACCAACTGTCACACACACACACCAGGGTGCCAGGGTGTATTTCACCGCTGTCTTTATACATACAGGGACTGTCATTCTGTGCTCTTGCGGCAGTCAGAATGCGGTTTAAGCTATGTGCGCTCTGTTCATTTCGTTAGGCGCACGCTGCCAAGAAATGGCGCCTAAAACTGGCGCTAACATTTAGCATGCTAACATCTAGCATGCTAACATCTAGCATGCTAACATATAGCATGCTAATATCTAACATGCTAACATCTAGCATGCTAACATCTGCCTCTCAGTCAAGTCATTACCCCACAATACATGTGAGCTTAGGTCTGAATTCCCCCACTAACCCCAAACCAACTGTCACACACACACACCAGGGTGCCAGGGGGCCACCAACTGTCACACACACACACCAGGGTGCCAGGGTGTGTTTCACCGCTGTCTTTATACATACAGGGACTGTCATTCTGTGCTCTTGCGGCAGTCAGAATGCGGTTTAAGCTATGTGCGCTCTGTTCATTTCGTTAGGCGCACGCTGCCAAGAAATGGCGCCTAAAACTGGCGCTAACATTTAGCATGCTAACATCTAGCATGCTAACATCTAGCATGCTAACATCTAGCATGCTAACATCTAGCATGCTAAAATCTAGCATGCTACATCTAACATGCTAACATCTAGCATGCTAACATCTAGCATGCTAACATATAGCATGCTAATATCTAACATGCTAACATCTAGCATGCTAACATCTGCCTCTCAGTCAAGTCATTACCCCACAATACATGTGAGCTTAGGTCTGAATTCCCCCACTAACCCCAAACCAACTGTCACACACACACACCAGTGTGCCAGGGGGCCAGGGTGTTTCACCGCTGTCTTTATACATACAGGGACTGTCATTCTGTGCTCTTGCGGCAGTCAGAATGCGGTTTAAGCTATGTGCGCTCTGTTCATTTCGTTAGGCGCACGCTGCCAAGAAATGGCGCCTAAAACTGGCTCTAACATTAGCATGCTAACATCTAGCATGCTAACATCTAGCATGCTAACATCTAGCATGCTAACATCTAGCATGCTAATATCTAACATGCTAACATCTAGCATGCTAACATCTGCCTCTCAGTCAAGTCATTACCCCACAATACATGTGAGCTTAGGTCTGAATTCCCCCACTAACCCCAAACCAACTGTCACACACACACACCAGGGTGCCAGGGGGCCAGGGTGTTTCACCGCTGTCTTTATACATACAGGACTGTCATTCTGTGCTCTTGCGGCAGTCAGAATGCGGTTTAAGCTATGTGCGCTCTGTTCATTTCGTTAGGCGCACGCTGCCAAGAAATGGCGCCTAAAACTGGCGCTAACATTTAGCATGCTAACATCTAGCATGCTAACATCTAGCATGCTAAAATCTAGCATGCTAACATCTAACATGCTAACATCTAGCATGCTAACATCTAGCATGCTAACATCTAGCATGCTAACATCTAGCATGCTAACATCTAGCATGCTAACATATAGCATGCTAATATCTAACATGCTAACATCTAGCATGCTAACATCTGCCTCTCAGTCAAGTCATTACCCCACAATACATGTGAGATTAGGTCTGAATTCCCCCACTAACCCCAAACCAACTGTCACACACACACACCAGGGTGCCAGGGGGCCAGGGTTTTTCACCGCTGTCTTTATACATACAGGGACTGTCATTCTGTGCTCTTGCGGCAGTCAGAATGCGGTTTAAGCTATGTGCGCTCTGTTCATTTCGTTAGGCGCACGCTGCCAAGAAATGGCGCCTAAAACTGGCGCTAACATTTAGCATGCTAACATCTAGCATGCTAACATCTAGCATGCTAACATCTAGCATGCTAACATCTAGCATGCTAACATCAACATGCTAACATCTAGCATGCTAACATCTAGCATGCTAACATCTAGCATGCTAACATCTGCCTCTCAGTCAAGTCATTACCCCACAATACATGTGAGCTTAGGTCTGAATTCCCCCACTAACCCCAAACCAACTGTCACACACACACACCATGGGTGCCAGGGGGCCAGGGTGTTTCACCGCTGTCTTTATACATACAGGGACTGTCATTCTGTGCTCTTGCGGCAGTCAGAATGCGGTTTAAGCTATGTGCGCTCTGTTCATTTCGTTAGGCGCACGCTGCCAAGAAATGGCGCCTAAAACTGGCGCTAACATTTAGCATGCTAACATCTAGCATGCTAACATCTAGCATGCTAACATATAGCATGCTAATATCTAACATGCTAACATCTAGCATGCTAACATCTGCCTCTCAGTCAAGTCATTACCCCACAATACATGTGAGCTTAGGTCTGAATTCCCCCACTAACCCCAAACCAACTGTCACACACACACACCAGGGTGCCAGGGTGTATTTCACCGCTGTCTTTATACATACAGGGACTGTCATTCTGTGCTCTTGCGGCAGTCAGAATGCGGTTTAAGCTATGTGCGCTCTGTTCATTTCGTTAGGCGCACGCTGCCAAGAAATGGCGCCTAAAACTGGCGCTAACATTTAGCATGCTAACATCTAGCATGCTAACATCTAGCATGCTAACATCTAGCATGCTAACATCTAGCATGCTAAAATCTAGCATGCTAACATCTAACATGCTAACATCTAGCATGCTAACATCTAGCATGCTAACATCTAGCATGCTAACATATAGCATGCTAATATCTAACATGCTAACATCTAGCATGCTAACATCTGCCTCTCAGTCAAGTCATTACCCCACAATACATGTGAGCTTAGGTCTGAATTCCCCCACTAACCCCAAACCAACTGTCACACACACACACCAGGGTGCCAGGGTGTGTTTCACCGCTGTCTTTATACATACAGGGACTGTCATTCTGTGCTCTTGCGGCAGTCAGAATGCGGTTTAAGCTATGTGCGCTCTGTTCATTTCGTTAGGCGCACGCTGCCAAGAAATGGCGCCTAAAACTGGCGCTAACATTTAGCATGCTAACATCTAGCATGCTAACATCTAGCATGCTAACATCTAGCATGCTAAAATCTAGCATGCTAACATCTAACATGCTAACATCTAGCATGCTAACATATAGCATGCTAATATCTAACATGCTAACATCTAGCATGCTAACATCTGCCTCTCAGTCAAGTCATTACCCCACAATACATGTGAGCTTAGGTCTGAATTCCCCCACTAACCCCAAACCAACTGTCACACACACACACCAGGGTGCCAGGGTGTGTTTCACCGCTGTCTTTATACATACAGGGACTGTCATTCTGTGCTCTTGCGGCAGTCAGAATGCGGTTTAAGCTATGTGCGCTCTGTTCATTTCGTTAGGCGCACGCTGCCAAGAAATGGCGCCTAAAACTGGCGCTAACATTTAGCATGCTAACATCTAGCATGCTAACATCTAGCATGCTAAAATCTAGCATGCTAACATCTAACATGCTAACATCTAGCATGCTAACATCTAGCATGCTAACATCTAGCATGCTAACATCTAGCATGCTAACATCTAGCATGCTAACATATAGCATGCTAATATCTAACATGCTAACATCTAGCATGCTAACATCTGCCTCTCAGTCAAGTCATTACCCCACAATACATGTGAGATTAGGTCTGAATTCCCCCACTAACCCCAAACCAACTGTCACACACACACACCAGGGTGCCAGGGGGCCAGGGTGTTTCACCGCTGTCTTTATACATACAGGGACTGTCATTCTGTGCTCTTGCGGCAGTCAGAATGCGGTTTAAGCTATGTGCGCTCTGTTCATTTCGTTAGGCGCACGCTGCCAAGAAATGGCGCCTAAAACTGGCGCTAACATTTAGCATGCTAACATCTAGCATGCTAACATCTAGCATGCTAACATCTAGCATGCTAACATCTAGCATGCTAAAATCTAGCATGCTAACATCTAACATGCTAACATCTAGCATGCTAACATCTAGCATGCTAACATCTAGCATGCTAACATATAGCATGCTAATATCTAACATGCTAACATCTAGCATGCTAACATCTGCCTCTCAGTCAAGTCATTACCCCACAATACATGTGAGCTTAGGTCTGAATTCCCCCACTAACCCCAAACAACTGTCACACACACACACCAGGGTGCCAGGGTGTGTTTCACCGCTGTCTTTATACATACAGGGACTGTCATTCTGTGCTCTTGCGGCAGTCAGAATGCGGTTTAAGCTATGTGCGCTCTGTTCATTTCGTTAGGCGCACGCTGCCAAGAAATGGCGCCTAAAACTGGCGCTAACATTTAGCATGCTAACATCTAGCATGCTAACATCTAGCATGCTAACATCTAGCATGCTAAATCTAGCATGCTAACATCTGCCTCTCAGTCAAGTCATTACCCCACAATACATGTGAGCTTAGGTCTGAATTCCCCCACTAACCCCAAACCAACTCTCACACACACACACCAGGGTGCCAGGGTGTGTTTCACCGCTGTATTTATACATACAGGGACTGTCATTCTGTGCTCTTGCGGCAGTCAGAATGCGGTTTAAGCTATGTGCGCTCTGTTCATTTCGTTAGGCGCACGCTGCCAAGAAATGGCGCCTAAAACTGGCGCTAACATTTAGCATGCTAACATCTAGCATGCTAACATCTAGCATGCTAAAATCTAGCATGCTAACATCTAACATGCTACATCTAGCATGCTAACATCTAGCATGCTAACATCTAGCATGCTAACATCTAGCATGCTAACATCTAGCATGCTAACATATAGCATGCTAATATCTAACATGCTAACATCTAGCATGCTAACATCTGCCTCTCAGTCAAGTCATTACCCCACAATACATGTGAGATTAGGTCTGAATTCCCCCACTAACCCCAAACCAACTGTCACACACACACACCAGGGTGCCAGGGGGCCAGGGTGTTTCACCGCTGTCTTTATACATACAGGGACTGTCATTCTGTGCTCTTGCGGCAGTCAGAATGCGGTTGAAGCTATGTGCGCTCTGTTCATTTCGTTAGGCGCACGCTGCCAAGAAATGGCGCCTAAAACTGGCGCTAACATTTAGCATGCTAACATCTAGCATGCTAACATCTAGCATGCTAACATATAGCATGCTAATATCTAACATGCTAACATCTAGCATGCTAACATCTGCCTCTCAGTCAAGTCATTACCCCACAATACATGTGAGCTTAGGTCTGAATTCCCCCACTAACCCCAAACCAACTGTCACACACACACACCAGGGTGCCAGGGGGCCAGGGTGTTTCACCGCTGTCTTTATACATACAGGGACTGTCATTCTGTGCTCTTGCGGCAGTCAGAATGCGGTTTAAGCTATGTGCGCTCTGTTCATTTCGTTAGGCGCCACGCTGCCAAGAAATGGCGCCTAAAACTGGCGCTAACATTTAGCATGCTAACATCTAGCATGCTAACATCTAGCATGCTAAAATCTAGCATGCTAACATCTAACATGCTAACATCTAGCATGCTAACATCTAGCATGCTAACATCTAGCATGCTAACATCTAGCATGCTAACATCTAGCATCTAACATATAGCATGCTAATATCTACATGCTAACATCTAGCATGCTAACATCTGCCTCTCAGTCAAGTCATTACCCCACAATACATGTGAGATTAGGTCTGAATTCCCCCACTAACCCCAAACCAACTGTCACACACACACACCAGGGTGCCAGGGGGCCAGGGTGTTTCACCGCTGTCTTTATACATACAGGGACTGTCATTCTGTGCTCTTGCGGCAGTCAGAATGCGGTTTAAGCTATGTGCGCTCTGTTCATTTCGTTAGGCGCACGCTGCCAAGAAATGGCGCCTAAAACTGGCGCTAACATTTAGCATGCTAACATCTAGCATGCTAACATCTAGCATGCTAACATCTAGCATGCTAGCATCTAGCATGCTAACATCTAGCATGCTAACATCAAACATGCTAACATCTAGCATGCTAACATATAGCATGCTAATATCTAACATGCTAACATCTAGCATGCTAACATCTGCCTCTCAGTCAAGTCATTACCCCACAATACATGTGAGCTTAGGTCTGAATTCCCCCACTAACCCCAAACCAACTGTCACACACACACACCAGGGTGCCAGGGGGCCAGGGTGTTTCACCGCTGTCTTTATACATACAGGGACTGTCATTCTGTGCTCTTGCGGCAGTCAGATGCGGTGTAAGCTATGTGCGCTCTGTTCATTTCGTTAGGCGCACGCTGCCAAGAAATGGCGCCTAAAACTGGCGCTAACATTTAGCATGCTAACATCTAGCATGCTAACATCTAGCATGCTAACATCTAGCATGCTAACATCTAGCATGCTAAAATCTAGCATGCTAACATCTAGCATGCTAACATCTGCCTCTCAGTCAAGTCATTACCCCACAATACATGTGAGCTTAGGTCTGAATTCCCCCACTAACCCCAAACCAACTGTCACACACACACACCAGGGTGCCAGGGGCCAGGGTGTTTCACCGCTGTCTTTATACATACAGGGACTGTCATTCTGTGCTCTTGCGGCAGTCAGAATGCGGTTTAAGCTATGTGCGCTCTGTTCATTTCGTTAGGCGCACGCTGCCAAGAAATGGCGCCTAAAACTGGCGCTAACATTTAGCATGCTAACATCTAGCATGCTAACATCTAGCATGCTAACATCTAGCATGCTAACATCTAGCATGCTAAAATCTAGCATGCTAACATCTAGCATGCTAACATCTAGCATGCTAACATCTAGCATGCTAACATCTAGCATGCTAACATATAGCATGCTAATATCTAACATGCTAACATCTAGCATGCTAACATCTGCCTCTCAGTCAAGTCATTACCCCACAATACATGTGAGCTTAGGTCTGAATTCCCCCACTAACCCCAAACCAACTGTCACACACACACACCAGGGTGCCAGGGGCCAGGGTGTTTCACCGCTGTCTTTATACATACAGGGACTGTCATTCTGTGCTCTTGCGGCAGTCAGAATGCGGTTTAAGCTATGTGCGCTCTGTTCATTTCGTTAGGCGCACGCTGCCAAGAAATGGCGCCTAAAACTGGCGCTAACATTTAGCATGCTAACATCTAGCATGCTAACATCTAGCATGCTAACATCTAGCATGCTAACATCTAGCATGCTTACATCTAGCATGCTAACATATAGCATGCTAATATCTAACATGCTAACATCTAGCATGCTAACATCTGCCTCTCAGTCAAGTCATTACCCCACAATACATGTGAGCTTAGGTCTGAATTCCCCCACTAACCCCAAACCAACTGTCACACACACACACCAGGGTGCCAGGGGGCCAGGGTGTTTCACCGCTGTCTTTATACATACAGGGACTGTCATTCTGTGCTCTTGCGGCAGTCAGAATGCGGTTTAAGCTATGTGCGCTCTGTTCATTTCGTTAGGCGCACGCTGCCAAGAAATGGCGCCTAAAACTGGCGCTAACATTTAGCATGCTAACATCTAGCATGCTAACATCTAGCATGCTAAAATCTAGCATGCTAACATCTAACATGCTAACATCTAGCATGCTAACATCTAGCATGCTAACATCTAGCATGCTAACATCTAGCATGCTAACATCTAGCATGCTAACATATAGCATGCTAATATCTAGCATGCTAACATCTAGCATGCTAACATCTGCCTCTCAGTCAAGTCATTACCCCACAATACATGTGAGCTTAGGTCTGAATTCCCCACTAACCCCAAACCAACTGTCCACACACACACACCAGGGTGCCAGGGTGTGTTTCACCGCTGTCTTTATACATACAGGGACTGTCAATCTGTGCTCTTGCGGCAGTCAGAATGCGGTTTAAGCTATGTGCGCTCTGTTCATTTCGTTAGGCGCACGCTGCCAAGAAATGGCGCTTAAAACTGGCGCTAACATTTAGCATGCTAGATGTTAGCATGCTAACATCTAGCATGCTAACATCTAGCATGCTAACATCTAACATGCTAATATCTAACATGCTAACATCTAACATGCTAACATCTAGCATGCTAACATCTAGCATGCTAACATCTAGCATGCTAACATCTAGCATGCTAACATCTAGCATGCTAAAATCTAGCATGCTAACATCTAACATGCTAACATCTAGCATGCTAACATCTAGCATGCTAACATCTAGCATGCTAACATATAGCATGCTAATATCTAACATGCTAACATCTAGCATGCTAACATCTGCCTCTCAGTCAAGTCATTACCCCACAATACATGTGAGCTTAGGTCTGAATTCCCCCCACTAACCCCAAACCAACTGTCACACACACACACCAGGGTGCCAGGGTGTGTTTCACCGCTGTCTTTATACATACAGGGACTGTCATTCTGTGCTCTTGCGGCAGTCAGAATGCGGTTTAAGCTATGTTCGCTCTCTTCATTTCGTTAGGCGCACGCTGCCAAGAAATGGCGCCTAAAACTGGCGCTAACATTTAGCATGCTAACATCTAGCATGCTAACATCTAGCATGCTAACATCTAGCATGCTAACATCTAGCATGCTAACATATAGCATGCTAATATCTAACATGCTAACATCTAGCATGCTAACATCTGCCTCTCAGTCAAGTCATTACCCCACAATACATGTGAGCTTAGGTCTGAATTCCCCCACTAACCCCAAACAAACTCTCAAACACACACACCAGGGTGCCAGGGTGTGTTTCACCGCTGTCTTTATACATACAGGGACTGTCATTCTGTGCTCTTGCGGCAGTCAGAATGCGGTTTAAGCTATGTGCGCTCTGTTCATTTCGTTAGGCGCACGCTGCCAAGAAATGGCGCCTAAAACTGGCGCTAACATTTAGCATGCTAACATCTAGCATGCTAACATCTAGCATGCTAACATCTAGCATGCTAAAATCTAGCATGCTAACATCTGCCTCTCAGTCAAGTCATTACCCCACAATACATGTGAGCTTAGGTCTGAATTCCCCCACTAACCCCAAACCAACTCTCACACACACACACCAGGGTGCCAGGGTGTGTTTTCACCGCTGTATTTATACATACAGGGACTGTCATTCTGTGCTCTTGCGGCAGTCAGAATGCGGTTTAAGCTATGTGCGCTCTGTTCATTTCGTTAGGCGCACGCTGCCAAGAAATGGCGCCTAAAACTGGCGCTAACATTTAGCATGCTAACATCTAGCATGCTAACATCTAGCATGCTAAAATCTAGCATGCTAACATCTAACATGCTAACATCTAGCATGCTAACATCTAGCATGCTAACATCTAGCATGCTAACATCTAGCATGCTAACATCTAGCATGCTAACATATAGCATGCTAATATCTAACATGCTAACATCTAGCATGCTAACATCTGCCTCTCAGTCAAGTCATTACCCCACAATACATGTGAGATTAGGTCTGAATTCCCCCACTAACCCCAAACCAACTGTCACACACACACACCAGGGTGCCAGGGGGCCAGGGTGTTTCACCGCTGTCTTTATACATACAGGGACTGTCATTCTGTGCTCTTGCGGCAGTCAGAATGCGGTTTAAGCTATGTGCGCTCTGTTCATTTCGTTAGGCGCACGCTGCCAAGAAATGGCGCCTAAAACTGGCGCTAACATTTAGCATGCTAACATCTAGCATGCTAAACATCTAGCATGCTAAAATCTAGCATGCTAACATCTAACATGCTAACATCTAGCATGCTAACATCTAGCATGCTAACATCTAGCATGCTAACATCTAGCATGCTAACATCTAGCATGCTAACATATAGCATGCTAATATCTAACATGCTAACATCTAGCATGCTAACATCTGCCTCTCAGTCAAGTCATTACCCCACAATACATGTGAGATTAGGTCTGAATTCCCCCACTAACCCCAAACCAAACTGTCCACACACACACACCAGGGTGCCAGGGTGTATTTCACCGCTGTCTTTATACATACAGGGACTGTCATTCTGTGCTCTTGCGGCAGTCAGAATGCGGTTTAAGCTATGTGCGCTCTGTTCATTTCGTTAGGGCGCACGCTGCCAAGAAATGGCGCCTAAAACTGGCGCTAACATTTAGCATGCTAACATCTAGCATGCTAACATCTAGCATGCTAACATATAGCATGCTAATATCTAACATGCTAACATCTAGCATGCTAACATCTGCCTCTCAGTCAAGTCATTACCCCACAATACATGTGAGCTTAGGTCTGAATTCCCCCACTAACCCCAACCAACTGTCACACACACACACCAGGGTGCCAGGGGGCCAGGGTGTTTCACCGCTGTCTTTATACATACAGGGACTGTCATTCTGTGCTCTTTGCGGCAGTCAGAATGCGGTTTAAGCTATGTGCGCTCTGTTCATTTCGTTAGGCGCACGCTGCCAAGAAATGGCGCCTAAAACTGGCGCTAACATTTAGCATGCTAACATCTAGCATGCTAACATCTAGCATGCTAACATCTAGCATGCTAACATCTAGCATGCTAACATCAAACATGCTAACATCTAGCATGCTAACATCTAGCATGCTAACATATAGCATGCTAATATCTAACCTGCTAACATCTAGCATGCTAACATCTGCCTCTCAGTCAAGTCATTACCCCACAATACATGTGAGCTTAGGTCTGAATTCCCCCACTAACCCCAAACCAACTGTCACACACACACACCAGGGTGCCAGGGGGCCAGGGTGTTTCACCGCTGTCTTTATACATACAGGGACTGTCATTCTGTGCTCTTGCGGCAGTCAGAATGCGGTTTAAGCTATGTGCGCTCTGTTCATTTCGTTAGGCGCACGCTGCCAAGAAATGGCGCCTAAAACTGGCTCTAACATTTAGCATGCTAACATCTAGCATGCTAACATCTAGCATGCTAACATATAGCATGCTAATATCTAACATGCTAACATCTAGCATGCTAACATCTGCCTCTCAGTCAAGTCATTACCCCACAATACATGTGAGCTTAGGTCTGAATTCCCCCACTAACCCCAAACCAACTGTCACACACACACACCAGGGTGCCAGGGGGCCAGGGTGTTTCACCGCTGTCTTTATACATACAGGGACTGTCATTCTGTGCTCTTGCGGCAGTCAGAATGCGGTTTAAGCTATGTGCGCTCTGTTCATTTCGTTAGGCGCACGCTGCCAAGAAATGGCGCCTAAAACTGGCGCTAACATTTAGCATGCTAACATCTAGCATGCTAACATCTAGCATGCTAAAATCTAGCATGCTAACATCTAACATGCTAAACATCTAGCATGCTAACATCTAGCATGCTAACATCTAGCATGCTAACATCTAGCATGCTAACATCTAGCATGCTAACATATAGCATGCTAATATCTAACATGCTAACATCTAGCATGCTAACATCTGCCTCTCAGTCAAGTCATTACCCCACAATACATGTGAGATTAGGTCTGAATTCCCCCACTAACCCCAAACCAACTGTCACACACACACACCAGGGTGCCAGGGTGTATTTCACCGCTGTCTTTATACATACAGGGACTGTCATTCTGTGCTATTGCGGCAGTCAGAATGCGGTTTAAGCTCTGTGCGCTCTGTTCATTTCGTTAGGCGCACGCTGCTAAGAAATGGCGCCTAAAACTGGCGCTAACATTTAGCATGCTAGCATCTAGCATGCTAACATCTAGCATGCTAACATCTAGCATGCTAACATCTAGCATGCTAAAATCTAGCATGCTAACATCTAACATGCTAACATCTAGCATGCTAACATCTAGCATGCTAACATCTAGCATGCTAACATCTAGCATGCTAAAATCTAGCATGCTAACATCTAACATGCTAACATCTAGCATGCTAACATCTAGCATGCTAACATCTAGCATGCTAACATCTAGCATGCTAACATATAGCATGCTAATATCTAACATGCTAACATCTAGCATGCTAACATCTGCCTCTCAGTCAAGTCATTACCCCACAATACATGTGAGATTAGGTCTGAATTCCCCCACTTACCCCAAACCAACTGTCACACACACACACCAGGGTGCCAGGGTGTATTTCACCGCTGTCTTTATACATACAGGGACTGTCATTCTGTGCTCTTGCGGCAGTCAGAATGCGGTTTAAGCTATGTGCGCTCTGTTCATTTCGTTAGGCGCACGCTGCCAAGAAATGGCGCCTAAAACTGGCGCTAACATTTAGCATGCTAACATCTAGCATGCTAACATCTAGCATGCTAACATCTAGCATGCTAACATCTAGCATGCTAACATCTAACATGCTAACATCTAGCATGCTAACATCTAGAATGCTAACATCTAGCATGCTAACATATAGCATGCTAATATCTAACATGCTAACATCTAGCATGCTAACATCTGCCTCTCAGTCAAGTCATTACCCCACAATACATGTGAGCTTAGGTCTGAATTCCCCCACTAACCCCAAACCAACTGTCACACACACACACCAGGGTGCCAGGGTGTATTTCACACCGCTGTCTTTATACATACAGGGACTGTCATTCTGTGCTCTTGCGGCAGTCAGAATGCGGTTTAAGCTATGTGCGCTCTGTTCATTTCGTTAGGCGCACGCTGCCAAGAAATGGCGCCTAAAACTGGCGCTAACATTTAGCATGCTAACATCTAGCATGCTAACATCTAGCATGCTAACATCTAGCATGCTAACATCTAGCATGCTAACATCTAGCATAATAACATCTAGCATGCTAACATCTAGCATGCTAACATCTAGCATGCTAACATATAGCATGCTAATATCTAACATGCTAACATCTAGCATGCTAACATCTGCCTCTCAGTCAAGTCATTACCCCACAATACATGTGAGCTTAGGTCTGAATTCCCCCACTAACCCCAAACCAACTCTCACACACACACACCAGGGTGCCAGGGTGTGTATTTCACCGCTGTCTTTATACATACAGGGACTGTCATTCTGTGCTCTTGCGGCAGTCAGAATGCGGTTTAAGCTATGTGCGCTCTGTTCATTTCGTTAGGCGCACGCTGCCAAGAAATGGCGCCTAAAACTGGCGCTAACATTTAGCATGCTAACATCTAGCATGCTAAAATCTAGCATGCTAACATCAAACATGCTAACATCTAGCATGCTAACATCTAGCATGCTAACATCTAGCATGCTAACATCTGCCTCTCAGTCAAGTCATTACCCCACAATACATGTGAGCTTAGGTCTGAATTCCCCCACTAACCCCAAACCAACTGTCACACACACACACCAGGGTGCCAGGGTGTGTTTCACCGCTGTCTTTATACATACAGGGACTGTCATTCTGTGCTCTTGCGGCAGTCAGAATGCGGTTAAGCTATGTGCGCTCTGTTCATTTCGTTAGGCGCACGCTGCCAAGAAATGGCGCCTAAAACTGGCGCTAACATTTGGCATGCTAACATCTAGCATGCTAACATCTAGCATGCTAACATCTAGCATGCTAACATCTAGCATGCTAAAATCTAGCATGCTAACATCTAACATGCTAACATCTAGCATGCTAACATCTAGAATGCTAACATCTAGCATGCTAACATATAGCATGCTAATATCTAACATGCTAACATCTAGCATGCTAACATCTGCCTCTCAGTCAAGTCATTACCCCACAATACATGTGAGCTTAGGTCTGAATTCCCCCACTAACCCCAAACCAACTGTCACACACACACACCAGGGTGCCAGGGTGTGTTTCACCGCTGTCTTTATACATACAGGGACTGTCATTCTGTGCTCTTGCGGCAGTCAGAATGCGGTTTAAGCTATGTGCGCTCTCTTCATTTCGTTAGGCGCACGCTGCCAAGAAATGGCGCCTAAAACTGGCGCTAACATTTAGCATGCTAACATCTAGCATGCTAACATCTAGCATGCTAACATCTAGCATGCTAACATCTAGCATGCTAACATATAGCATGCTAATATCTAACATGCTAACATCTAGCATGCTAACATCTGCCTCTCAGTCAAGTCATTACCCCACAATACATGTGAGCTTAGGTCTGAATTCCCCCACTAACCCCAAACCAACTCTCACACACACACACCAGGGTGCCAGGGTGTGTTTCACCGCTGTCTTTATACATACAGGGACTGTCATTCTGTGCTCTTGCGGCAGTCAGAATGCGGTTTAAGCTATGTGCGCTCTGTTCATTTCGTTAGGCGCACGCTGCCAAGAAATGGCGCCTAAAACTGGCGCTAACATTTAGCATGCTAACATCTAGCATGCTAACATCTAGCATGCTAACATCTAGCATGCTAACATCTAGCATGCTAAAATCTAGCATGCTAACATCAAACATGCTAACATCTAGCATGCTAACATCTAGCATGCTAACATCTAGCATGCTAATATCTAACATGCTAACATCTAGCATGCTAACATCTGCCTCTCAGTCAAGTCATTACCCCACAATACATGTGAGCTTAGGTCTGAATTCCCCCACTAACCCCAAACCAACTCTCACACACACACACCAGGGTGCCAGGGTGTGTTTCACCGCTGTCTTTATACATACAGGGACTGTCATTCTGTGCTCTTGCGGCAGTCAGAATGCGGTTTAAGCTATGTGCGCTCTGTTCATTTCGTTAGGCGCACGCTGCCAAGAAATGGCGCCTAAAACTGGCGCTAACATTTAGCATGCTAACATCTAGCATGCTAACATCTAGCATGCTAACATCTAGCATGCTAAAATCTAGCATGCTAACATCTAACATGCTAACATCTAGCATGCTAACATCTAGCATGCTAACATCTAGCATGCTAACATATAGCATGCTAATATCTAACATGCTAACATCTAGCATGCTAACATCTGCCTTTCAGTCAAGTCATTACCCCACAATACATGTGAGCTTAGGTCTGAATTCCCCCACTAACCCCAAACCAACTCTCACACACACACACCAGGGTGCCAGGGTGTGTTTCACCGCTGTCTTTATACATACAGGGACTGTCATTCTGTGCTCTTGCGGCAGTCAGAATGCGGTTTAAGCTATGTGCGCTCTGTTCATTTCGTTAGGCGCACGCTGCCAAGAAATGGCGCTTAAAACTGGCGCTAACATTTAGCATGCTAACATCTAGCATGCTAACATCTAGCATGCTAACATATAGCATGCTAATATCTAACATGCTAACATCTAGCATGCTAACATCTGCCTCTCAGTCAAGTCATTACCCCACAATACATGTGAGATTAGGTCTGAATTCCCCCACTTACCCCAAACCAACTGTCACACACACACACCAGGGTGCCAGGGTGTATTTCACCGCTGTCTTTATACATACAGGGACTGTCATTCTGTGCTCTTGCGGCAGTCAGAATGCGGTTTAAGCTATGTGCGCTCTGTTCATTTCGTTAGGCGCACGCTGCTAAGAAATGGCGCCTAAAACTGGCGCTAACATTTAGCATGCTAGCATCTAGCATGCTAACATCTAGCATGCTAACATCTAGCATGCTAACATCTAGCATGCTAAAATCTAGCATGCTAACATCTAACATGCTAACATCTAGCATAGTAACATCTAGCATGCTAACATCTAGCATGCTAACATATAGCATGCTAATATCTAACATGCTAACATCTAGCATGCTAACATCTGCCTCTCAGTCAAGTCATTACCCCACAATACATGTGAGCTTAGGTCTGAATTCCCCCACTAACCCCAAACCAACTGTCACACACACACACCAGGGTGCCAGGGTGTATTTCACCGCTGTCTTTATACATACAGGGACTGTCATTCTGTGCTCTTGCGGCAGTCAGAATGCGGTTTAAGCTATGTGCGCTCTTTTCATTTCGTTAGGCGCACGCTGCCAAGAAATGGCGCCTAAAACTGGCGCTAACATTTAGCATGCTAACATCTAGCATGCTAACATCTGGCATGCTAACATCTAGCATGCTAATATCTAACATGCTAACATCTAGCATGCTAACATCTGCCTCTCAGTCAAGTCATTACCCCACAATACATGTGAGATTAGGTCTGAATTCCCCCACTAACCCCAAACAAACTGTCACACACACACACCAGGGTGCCAGGGTGTATTTCACCGCTGTCTTTATACATACAGGGACTGTCATTCTGTGCTCTTGCGGCAGTCAGAATGCGGTTTAAGCTCTGTGCGCTCTGTTCATTTCGTTAGGCGCACGCTGCCAAGAAATGGCGCCTAAAACTGGCGCTAACATTTAGCATGCTAACATCTAGCATGCTAACATCTAGCATGCTAACATCTAGCATGCTAACATCTAGCATGCTAAAATCTAGCATGCTAACATCTAACATGCTAACATCTAGCATGCTAACATCTAGCATGCTAACATCTAGCATGCTAACATCTAGCATGCTAAAATCTAGCATGCTAACATCTAACATGCTAACATCTAGCATGCTAACATCTAGCATGCTAACATCTAGCATGCTAACATCTAGCATGCTAACATATAGCATGCTAATATCTAACATGCTAACATCTAGCATGCTAACATCTGCCTCTCAGTCAAGTCATTACCCCACAATACATGTGAGCTTAGGTCTGAATTCCCCCACTAACCCCAAACCAACTGTCACACACACAAACCAGGGTGCCAGGGGGCCAGGGTGTTTCACCGCTGTCTTTATACATACAGGGACTGTCATTCTGTGCTCTTGCGGCAGTCAGAATGCGGTTTAAGCTATGTGCGCTCTGTTCATTTCGTTAGGCGCACGCTGCCAAGAAATGGCGCCTAAAACTGGTGCTAACATTTAGCATGCTAACATCAAACATGCTAACATCTAGCATGCTAACATCTAGCATGCTAACATATAGCATGCTAATATCTAACATGCTAACATCTGCCTCTCAGTCAAGTCATTACCCCACAATACATGTGAGCTTAGGTCTGAATTCCCCCACTAACCCCAAACCAACTGTCACACACACACACCAGGGTGCCAGGGGGCCAGGGTGTTTCACCGCTGTCTTTATACATACAGGGACTGTCATTCTGTGCTCTTGCGGCAGTCAGAATGCGGTTTAAGCTATGTGCGCTCTGTTCATTTCGTTAGGCGCACGCTGCCAAGAAATGGCGCCTAAAACTGGCGCTAACATTTAGCATGCTAACATCTAGCATGCTAACATCTAGCATAATAACATCTAGCATGCTAACATCTAGCATGCTAACATCTAGCATGCTAACATATAGCATGCTAATATCTAACATGCTAACATCTAGCATGCTAACATCTGCCTCTCAGTCAAGTCATTACCCCACAATACATGTGAGCTTAGGTCTGAATTCCCCCACTAACCCCAAACCAACTCTCACACACACACACCAGGGTGCCAGGGTGTGTTTCACCGCTGTCTTTATACATACAGGGACTGTCATTCTGTGCTCTTGCGGCAGTCAGAATGCGGTTTAAGCTATGTGCGCTCTGTTCATTTCGTTAGGCGCACGCTGCCAAGAAATGGCGCCTAAAACTGGCGCTAACATTTAGCATGCTAACATCTAGCATGCTAAAATCTAGCATGCTAACATCAAACATGCTAACATCTAGCATGCTAACATCTAGCATGCTAACATCTAGCATGCTAACATCTGCCTCTCAGTCAAGTCATTACCCCACAATACATGTGAGCTTAGGTCTGAATTCCCCCACTAACCCCAAACCAACTGTCACACACACACACCAGGGTGCCAGGGTGTGTTTCACCGCTGTCTTTATACATACAGGGACTGTCATTCTGTGCTCTTGCGGCAGTCAGAATGCGGTTAAGCTATGTGCGCTCTGTTCATTTCGTTAGGCGCACGCTGCCAAGAAATGGCGCCTAAAACTGGCGCTAACATTTGGCATGCTAACATCTAGCATGCTAACATCTAGCATGCTAACATCTAGCATGCTAACATCTAGCATGCTAAAATCTAGCATGCTAACATCTAACATGCTAACATCTAGCATGCTAACATCTAGAATGCTAACATCTAGCATGCTAACATATAGCATGCTAATATCTAACATGCTAACATCTAGCATGCTAACATCTGCCTCTCAGTCAAGTCATTACCCCACAATACATGTGAGCTTAGGTCTGAATTCCCCCACTAACCCCAAACCAACTGTCACACACACACACCAGGGTGCCAGGGTGTGTTTCACCGCTGTCTTTATACATACAGGGACTGTCATTCTGTGCTCTTGCGGCAGTCAGAATGCGGTTTAAGCTATGTGCGCTCTCTTCATTTCGTTAGGCGCACGCTTGCCAAGAAATGGCGCCTAAAACTGGCGCTAACATTTAGCATGCTAACATCTAGCATGCTAACATCTAGCATGCTAACATCTAGCATGCTAACATCTAGCATGCTAACATATAGCATGCTAATATCTAACATGCTAACATCTAGCATGCTAACATCTGCCTCTCAGTCAAGTCATTACCCCACAATACATGTGAGCTTAGGTCTGAATTCCCCCACTAACCCCAAACCAACTCTCACACACACACACCAGGGTGCCAGGGTGGTTTTCACCGCTGTCTTTATACATACAGGGTCTGTCATTCTGTGCTCTTGCGGCAGTCAGAATGCGGTTTAAGCTATGTGCGCTCTGTTCATTTCGTTAGGCGCACGCTGCCAAGAAATGGCGCCTAAAACTGGCGCTAACATTTAGCATGCTAACATCTAGCATGCTAACATCTGGCATGCTAACATCTAGCATGCTAACATCTAGCATGCTAACATCTAGCATGCTAACATCTGCCTCTCAGTCAAGTCATTACCCCACAATACTTGTGAGCTTAGGTCTGAATTCCCCCACTAACCCCAAACCAACTCTCACACACACACACCCAGGGTGCCAGGGTGTGTTTCACCGCTGTCTTTATACATACAGGGACTGTCATTCTGTGCTCTTGCGGCAGTCAGAATGCGGTTTAAGCTATGTGCGCTCTGTTCATTTCGTTAGGCGCACGCTGCCAAGAAATGGCGCCTAAAACTGGCGCTAACATTTAGCATGCTAACATCTAGCATGCTAACATCTAGCATGCTAACATCTAGCATGCTAACATCTAGCATGCTAAAATCTAGCATGCTAACATCAAACATGCTAACATCTAGCATGCTAACATCTAGCATGCTAACATCTAGCATGCTAATATCTAACATGCTAACATCTAGCATGCTAACATCTGCCTCTCAGTCAAGTCATTACCCCACAATACATGTGAGCTTAGGTCTGAATTCCCCCACTAACCCCAAACCAACTCTCACACACACACACCAGGGTGCCAGGGTGTGTTTCCACCGCTGTCTTTATACATACAGGGACTGTCATTCTGTGCTCTTGCGGCAGTCAGAATGCGGTTTAAGCTATGTGCGCTCTGTTCATTTCGTTAGGCGCACGCTGCCAAGAAATGGCGCCTAAAACTGGCGCTAACATTTAGCATGCTAACATCTAGCATGCTAACATCTGCCTTTCAGTCAAGTCATTACCCCACAATACATGTGAGCTTAGGTCTGAATTCCCCCACTAACCCCAAACCAACTCTCACACACACACACCAGGGTGCCAGGGTGTGTTTCACCGCTGTCTTATACATACAGGGACTGTCATTCTGTGCTCTTGCGGCAGTCAGAATGCGGTTTAAGCTATGTGCGCTCTGTTCATTTCGTTAGGCGCACGCTGCCAAGAAATGGCGCTTAAAACTGGCGCTAACATTTAGCATGCTAACATCTAGCATGCTAACATCTAGCATGCTAACATATAGCATGCTAATATCTAACATGCTAACATCTAGCATGCTAACATCTGCCTCTCAGTCAAGTCATTACCCCACAATACATGTGAGATTAGGTCTGAATTCCCCCCACTTACCCCAAACCAACTGTCACACACACACACCAGGGTGCCAGGGTGTATTTCACCGCTGTCTTTATACATACAGGGACTGTCATTCTGTGCTCTTGCGGCAGTCAGAATGCGGTTTAAGCTATGTGCGCTCTGTTCATTTCGTTAGGCGCACGCTGCTAAGAAATGGCGCCTAAAACTGGCGCTAACATTTAGCATGCTAGCATCTAGCATGCTAACATCTAGCATGCTAACATCTAGCATGCTAACATCTAGCATGCTAAAATCTAGCATGCTAACATCTAACATGCTAACATCTAGCATAGTAACATCTAGCATGCTAACATCTAGCATGCTAACATATAGCATGCTAATATCTAACATGCTAACATCTAGCATGCTAACATCTGCCTCTCAGTCAAGTCATTACCCCACAATACATGTGAGCTTAGGTCTGAATTCCCCCACTAACCCCAAACCAACTGTCACACACACACACCAGGGTGCCAGGGTGTATTTCACCGCTGTCTTTATACATACAGGGACTGTCATTCTGTGCTCTTGCGGCAGTCAGAATGCGGTTTAAGCTATGTGCGCTCTTTTCATTTCGTTAGGCGCACGCTGCCAAGAAATGGCGCCTAAAACTGGCGCTAACATTTAGCATGCTAACATCTAGCATGCTAACATCTGGCATGCTAACATCTAGCATGCTAATATCTAACATGCTAACATCTAGCATGCTAACATCTGCCTCTCAGTCAAGTCATTACCCCACAATACATGTGAGATTAGGTCTGAATTCCCCCACTAACCCCAAACAAACTGTCACACACACACACCAGGGTGCCAGGGTGTATTTCACCGCTGTCTTTATACATACAGGGACTGTCATTCTGTGCTCTTGCGGCAGTCAGAATGCGGTTTAAGCTATGTGCGCTCTGTTCATTTCGTTAGGCGCACGCTGCCAAGAAATGGCGCCTAAAACTGGCGCTAACATTTAGCATGCTAACATCTAGCATGCTAACATCTAGCATGCTAACATCTAGCATGCTAACATCTAGCATGCTAAAATCTAGCATGCTAACATCTAACATGCTAACATCTAGCATGCTAACATCTAGCATGCTAACATCTAGCATGCTAACATCTAGCATGCTAAAATCTAGCATGCTAACATCTAACATGCTAACATCTAGCATGCTAACATCTAGCATGCTAACATCTAGCATGCTAACATCTAGCATGCTAACATATAGCATGCTAATATCTAACATGCTAACATCTAGCATGCTAACATCTGCCTCTCAGTCAAGTCATTACCCCACAATACATGTGAGCTTAGGTCTGAATTCCCCCACTAACCCCAAACCAACTGTCACACACACAAACCAGGGTGCCAGGGGGCCAGGGTGTTTCACCGCTGTCTTTATACATACAGGGACTGTCATTCTGTGCTCTTGCGGCAGTCAGAATGCGGTTTAAGCTATGTGCGCTCTGTTCATTCGTTAGGCGCACGCTGCCAAGAAATGGCGCCTAAAACTGGTGCTAACATTTAGCATGCTAACATCAAACATGCTAACATCTAGCATGCTAACATCTAGCATGCTAACATATAGCATGCTAATATCTAACATGCTAACATCTGCCTCTCAGTCAAGTCATTACCCCACAATACATGTGAGCTTAGGTCTGAATTCCCCCACTAACCCCAAACCAACTGTCACACACACACACCAGGGTGCCAGGGGGCCAGGGTGTTTCACCGCTGTCTTTATACATACAGGGACTGTCATTCTGTGCTCTTGCGGCAGTCAGAATGCGGTTAAGCTATGTGCGCTCTGTTCATTTCGTTAGGCGCACGCTGCCAAGAAATGGCGCCTAAAACTGGCGCTAACATTTAGCATGCTAACATCTAGCATGCTAACATCTAGCATGCTAACATCTAGCATGCTAACATCTAGCATGCTAAAATCTAGCATGCTAACATCAAACATGCTAACATCTAGCATGCTAACATCTAGCATGCTAACATATAGCATGCTAATATCTAACATGCTAACATCTAGCATGCTAACATCTGCCTCTCAGTCAAGTCATTACCCCACAATACATGTGAGCTTAGGTCTGAATTCCCCCACTAACCCCAAACCAACTGTCACACACACACACCAGGGTGCCAGGGGGCCAGGGTGTTTCACCGCTGTCTTTATACATACAGGGACTGTCATTCTGTGCTCTTGCGGCAGTCAGAATGCGGTTTAAGCTATGTGCGCTCTGTTCATTTCGTTAGGCGCACGCTGCCAAGAAATGGCGCCTAAAACTGGCGCTAACATTTAGCATGCTAACATCTAGCATGCTAACATCTAGCATGCTAACATCTAGCATGCTAACATCTAGCATGCTAACATCTAGCATGCTAACATCAAACATGCTAACATCTAGCATGCTAACATCTAGCATGCTAACATATAGCATGCTAATATCTAACATGCTAACATCTAGCATGCTAACATATAGCATGCTAATATCTAACATGCTAACATCTAGAATGCTAACATCTGCCTATCAGTCAAGTCATTACCCCACAATACATGTGAGCTTAGGTCTGAATTCCCCCACTAACCCCAAACCAACTGTCACACACACACACCAGGGTGCCAGGGTGTGTTTCACCGCTGTCTTTATACATACAGGGACTGTCATTCTGTGCTCTTGCGGCAGTCAGAATGCGGTTTAAGCTATGTGCGCTCTGTTCATTTCGTTAGGCGCACGCTGCCAAGAAATGGCGCCTAAAACTGGCGCTAATATTTAGCATGCTAACATCTAGCATGCTAACATCTGGCATGCTAACATCTAGCATGCTAACATCTAGCATGCTAACATCTAGCATGCTAACATCTAGCATGCTAACATCTAGCATGCTAAAATCTAGCATGCTAACATCAAACATGCTAACATCTAGCATGCTAACATCTAGCATGCTAACATATAGCATGCTAATATCTAACATGCTAACATCTAGCATGCTAACATCTGCCTCTCAGTCAAGTCATTACCCCACAATACATGTGAGCTTAGGTCTGAATTCCCCCACTAACCCCAAACCAACTGTCACACACACACACCAGGGTGCCAGGGGGCCAGGGTGTTTCACTGCTGTCTTTATACATACAGGGACTGTCATTCTGTGCTCTTGCGGCAGTCAGAATGCGGTTTAAGCTATGTGCGCTCTGTTCATTTCGTTAGGCGCACGCTGCCAAGAAATGGCGCCTAAAACTGGCGCTAACATTTAGCATGCTAACATCTAGCATGCTAACATCTAGCATGCTAACATATAGCATGCTAATATCTAACATGCTAACATCTAGCATGCTAACATCTGCCTCTCAGTCAAGTCATTACCCCACAATACATGTGAGCTTAGGTCTGAATTCCCCCACTAACCCCAAACCAACTGTCACACACACACACCAGGGGGCCAGGGTGTTTCACCGCTGTCTTTATACATACAGGGACTGTCATTCTGTGCTCTTGCGGCAGTCAGAATGCGGTTTAAGCTATGTGCTTTGTTCATTTCGTTAGGCGCACGCTGCCAAGAAATGGCGCCTAAAACTGGCGCTAACATTTAGCATGCTAACATCTAGCATGCTAACATCTGGCATGCTAACATCTAGCATGCTAACATCTATCATGCTAACATCTAGCATGCTAACATCTAGCATGCTAACATCTAGCATGCTAAAATCTAGCATGCTAACATCAAACATGCTAACATCTAGCATGCTAACATCTAGCATGCTAACATATAGCATGCTAATATCTAACATGCTAACATCTAGCATGCTAACATCTGCCTCTCAGTCAAGTCATTACCCCACAATACATGTGAGCTTAGGTCTGAATTCCCCCACTAACCCCAAACCAACTGTCACACACACACACCAGGGTGCCAGGGTGTGTTTCACCGCTGTCTTTATACATACAGGGACTGTCATTCTGTGCTCTTGCGGCAGTCAGAATGCGGTTTAAGCTATGTGCGCTCTGTTCATTTCGTTAGGCGCACGCTGCCAAGAAATGGCGCCTAAAACTGGCGCTAACATTTAGCATGCTAACATCTAGCATGCTAACATCTAGCATGCTAACATCTAGCATGCTAACATCTAGCATGCTAAAATCTAGCATGCTAACATCAAACATGCTAACATCTAGCATGCTAACATCTAGCATGCTAACATATAGCATGCTAATATCTAACATGCTAACATCTGCCTCTCAGTCAAGTCATTACCCCACAATACATGTGAGCTTAGGTCTGAATTCCCCCACTAACCCCAAACCAACTGTCACACACACACACCAGGGTGCCAGGGGGCCAGGGTGTTTCACTGCTGTCTTTATACATACAGGGACTGTCATTCTGTGCTCTTGCGGCAGTCAGAATGCGGTTTAAGCTATGTGCGCTCTGTTCATTTCGTTAGGCGCACGCTGCCAAGAAATGGCGCCTAAAACTGGCGCTAACATTTAGCATGCTAACATCTAGCATGCTAACATCTGGCATGCTAACATTTAGCATGCTAACATCTAGCATGCTAACATCTAGCATGCTAACATCTAGCATGCTAACATCTAGCATGCTAAAATCTAGCATGCTAACATCAAACATGCTAACATCTAGCATGCTAACATCTAGCATGCTAACATATAGCATGCTAATATCTAACATGCTAACATCTAGCATGCTAACATCTGCCTCTCAGTCAAGTCATTACCCCACAATACATGTGAGCTTAGGTCTGAATTCCCCCACTAACCCCAAACCAACTGTCACACACACACACCAGGGTGCCAGGGGGCCAGGGTGTTTCACTGCTGTCTTTATACATACAGGGACTGTCATTCTGTGCTCTTGCGGCAGTCAGAATGCGGTTTAAGCTATGTGCGCTCTGTTCATTTCGTTAGGCGCACGCTGCCAAGAAATGGCGCCTAAAACTGGCGCTAACATTTAGCATGCTAACATCTAGCATGCTAACATCTGGCATGCTAACATCTAGCATGCTAACATCTAGCATGCTAACATCTAGCATGCTAACATCTGCCTCTCAGTCAAGTCATTACCCCACAATACATGTGAGCTTAGGTCTGAATTCCCCCACTAACCCCAAACCAACTCTCACACACACACACCAGGGTGCCAGGGTGTGTTTCACCGCTGTCTTTATACATACAGGGACTGTCATTCTGTGCTCTTGCGGCAGTCAGAATGCGGTTTAAGCTATGTGCGCTCTGTTCATTTCGTTAGGCGCACGCTGCCAAGAAATGGCGCCTAAAACTGGCGCTAACATTTAGCATGCTAACATCTAGCATGCTAACATCTAGCATGCTAACATCTAGCATGCTAACATCTAGCATGCTAAAATCTAGCATGCTAACATCAAACATGCTAACATCTAGCATGCTAACATCTAGCATGCTAACATATAGCATGCTAATATCTAACATGCTAACATCTGCCTCTCAGTCAAGTCATTACCCCACAACACATGTGAGCTTAGGTCTGAATTCCCCCACTAACCCCAAACCAACTGTCACACACACACACCAGGGTGCCAGGGGGCCAGGGTGTTTCACTGCTGTCTTTATACATACAGGGACTGTCATTCTGTGCTCTTGCGGCAGTCAGAATGCGGTTTAAGCTATGTGCGCTCTGTTCATTTCGTTAGGCGCACGCTGCCAAGAAATGGCGCCTAAAACTGGCGCTAACATTTAGCATGCTAACATCTAGCATGCTAACATCTGGCATGCTAACATCTAGCATGCCAACATCTAGCATGCTAACATCTAGCATGCTAACATCTGCCTCTCAGTCAAGTCATTACCCCACAATACATGTGAGCTTAGGTCTGAATTCCCCCACTAACCCCAAACCAACTCTCACACACACACACCAGGGTGCCAGGGTGTGTTTCACCGCTGTCTTTATACATACAGGGACTGTCATTCTGTGCTCTTGCGGCAGTCAGAATGCGGTTTAAGCTATGTGCGCTCTGTTCATTTCGTTAGGCGCACGCTGCCAAGAAATGGCGCCTAAAACTGGCGCTAACATTTAGCATGCTAACATCTAGCATGCTAACATCTGGCATGCTAACATCTAGCATGCTAACATCTAGCATGCTAACATCTAGCATGCTAACATCTAGCATGCTAACATCTAGCATGCTAACATCTAGCATGCTAAAATCTAGCATGCTAACATCTAACATGCTAACATCTAGCATGCTAACATCTAGCATGCTAACATCTGCCTCTCAGTCAAGTCATTACCCCACAATACATGTGAGCTTAGGTCTGAATTCCCCCACTAACCCCAAACCAACTCTCACACACACACACCAGGGTGCCAGGGTGTGTTTCACCGCTGTCTTTATACATACAGGGACTGTCATTCTGTGCTCTTGCGGCAGTCAGAATGCGGTTTAAGCTATGTGCGCTCTGTTCATTTCGTTAGGCGCACGCTGCCAAGAAATGGCGCCTAAAACTGGCGCTAACATTTAGCATGCTAACATCTAGCATGCTAACATCTAGCATGCTAACATCTAGCATGCTAACATCTAGCATGCTAAAATCTAGCATGCTAACATCAAACATGCTAACATCTAGCATGCTAACATCTAGCATGCTAACATATAGCATGCTAATATCTAACATGCTAACATCTAGCATGCTAACATCTGCCTCTCAGTCAAGTCATTACCCCACAATACATGTGAGCTTAGGTCTGAATTCCCCCACTAACCCCAAACCAACTGTCACACACACACACCAGGGTGCCAGGGGGCCAGGGTGTTTCACCGCTGTCTTTATACATACAGGGACTGTCATTCTGTGCTCTTGCGGCAGTCAGAATGCGGTTTAAGCTATGTGCGCTCTGTTCATTTCGTTAGGCGCACGCTGCCAAGAAATGGCGCCTAAAACTGGCGCTAACATTTAGCATGCTAACATCTAGCATGCTAACATCTAGCATGCTAACATATAGCATGCTAATATCTAACATGCTAACATCTAGCATGCTAACATCTGCCTCTCAGTCAAGTCATTACCCCACAATACATGTGAGCTTAGGTCTGAATTCCCCCACTAACCCCAAACCAACTGTCACACACACACACCAGGGGGCCAGGGTGTTTCACCGCTGTCTTTATACATACAGGGACTGTCATTCTGTGCTCTTGCGGCAGTCAGAATGCGGTTTAAGCTATGTGCGCTCTGTTCATTTCGTTAGGCGCACGCTGCCAAGAAATGGCGCCTAAAACTGGCGCTAACATTTAGCATGCTAACATCTAGCATGCTAACATCTAGCATGCTAACATATAGCATGCTAATATCTAACATGCTAACATCTAGCATGCTAACATCTGCCTCTCAGTCAAGTCATTACCCCACAATACATGTGAGCTTAGGTCTGAATTCCCCCACTAACCCCAAACCAACTGTCACACACACACACCAGGGTGCCAGGGGGCCAGGGTGTTTCACCGCTGTCTTTATACATACAGGGACTGTCATTCTGTGCTCTTGCGGCAGTCAGAATGCGGTTTAAGCTATGTGCGCTCTGTTCATTTCGTTAGGCGCACGCTGCCAAGAAATGGCACCTAAAACTGGCGCTAACATTTAGCATGCTAACATCTAACATGCTAACATCTAGCATGCTAACATCTAACATGCTAACATCTAGCATGCTAACATCTAGCATGCTAACATCTAGCATGCTAACATATAGCATGCTAATATCTAACATGCTAACATCTAGCATGCTAACATCTGCCTCTCAGTCAAGTCATTACCCCACAATACATGTGAGCTTAGGTCTGAATTCCCCCACTAACCCCAAACCAACTCTCACACACACACACCAGGGTGCCAGGGTGTGTTTCACCGCTGTCTTTATACATACAGGGACTGTCATTCTGTGCTCTTGCGGCAGTCAGAATGCGGTTTAAGCTATGTGCGCTCTGTTCATTTCGTTAGGCGCACGCTGCCAAGAAATGGCGCCTAAAACTGGCGCTAACATTTAGCATGCTAACATCTAGCATGCTAACATCTAGCATGCTAACATCTAGCATGCTAAAATCTAGCATGCTAACATCAAACATGCTAACATCTAGCATGCTAACATATAGCATGCTAATATCTAACATGCTAACATCTAGCATGCTAACATCTGCCTCTCAGTCAAGTCATTACCCCACAATACATGTGAGCTTAGGTCTGAATTCCCCCACTAACCCCAAACCAACTGTCACACACACACACCAGGGTGCCAGGGGGCCAGGGTGTTTCACCGCTGTCTTTATACATACAGGGACTGTCATTCTGTGCTCTTGCGGCAGTCAGAATGCGGTTTAAGCTATGTGCGCTCTGTTCATTTCGTTAGGCGCACGCTGCCAAGAAATGGCGCCTAAAACTGGCGCTAACATTTAGCATGCTAACATCTAGCATGCTAACATCTAGCATGCTAACATATAGCATGCTAATATCTAACATGCTAACATCTAGCATGCTAACATCTGCCTCTCAGTCAAGTCATTACCCCACAATACATGTGAGCTTAGGTCTGAATTCCCCCACTAACCCCAAACCAACTGTCACACACACACACCAGGGGGCCAGGGTGTTTCACCGCTGTCTTTATACATACAGGGACTGTCATTCTGTGCTCTTGCGGCAGTCAGAATGCGGTTTAAGCTATGTGCGCTCTGTTCATTTCGTTAGGCGCACGCTGCCAAGAAATGGCGCCTAAAACTGGCGCTAACATTTAGCATGCTAACATCTAGCATGCTAACATCTAGCATGCTAACATATAGCATGCTAATATCTAACATGCTAACATCTAGCATGCTAACATCTGCCTCTCAGTCAAGTCATTACCCCACAATACATGTGAGCTTAGGTCTGAATTCCCCCACTAACCCCAAACCAACTGTCACACACACACACCAGGGTGCCAGGGGGCCAGGGTGTTTCACCGCTGTCTTTATACATACAGGGACTGTCATTCTGTGCTCTTGCGGCAGTCAGAATGCGGTTTAAGCTATGTGCGCTCTGTTCATTTCGTTAGGCGCACGCTGCCAAGAAATGGCGCCTAAAACTGGCGCTAACATTTAGCATGCTAACATCTAGCATGCTAACATCTAGCATGCTAACATCTAGCATGCTAAAATCTAGCATGCTAACATCAAACATGCTAACATCTAGCATGCTAACATATAGCATGCTAATATCTAACATGCTAACATCTAGCATGCTAACATCTGCCTCTCAGTCAAGTCATTACCCCACAATACATGTGAGATTAGGTCTGAATTCCCCCACTAACCCCAAACCAACTGTCACACACACACACCAGGGTGCCAGGGTGTATTTCACCGCTGTCTTTATACATACAGGGACTGTCATTCTGTGCTCTTGCGGCAGTCAGAATGCGGTTTAAGCTATGTGCGCTCTGTTCATTTCGTTAGGCGCACGCTGCCAAGAAATGGCGCCTAAAACTGGCGCTAACATTTAGCATGCTAACATCTAGCATGCTAACATCTAGCATGCTAACATCTAGCATGCTAACATCTAGCATGCTAACATCTAGCATGCTAACATCTAGCATGCTAACATCTAGCATGCTAACATCTAGCATGCTAACATCTAGCATGCTAACATATAGCATGCTAATATCTAACATGCTAACATCTAGCATGCTAACATCTGCCTCTCAGTCAAGTCATTACCCCACAATACATGTGAGCTTAGGTCTGAATTCCCCCACTAACCCCAAACCAACTGTCACACACACACACCAGGGTGCCAGGGGGCCAGGGTGTTTCACCGCTGTCTTTATACATACAGGGACTGTCATTCTGTGCTCTTGCGGCAGTCAGAATGCGGTTTAAGCTATGTGCGCTCTGTTCATTTCGTTAGGCGCACGCTGCCAAGAAATGGCGCCTAAAACTGGCGCTAACATTTAGCATGCTAACATCTAGCATGCTAACATCTAGCATGCTAAAATCTAGCATGCTAACATCTAACATGCTAACATCTAGCATGCTAACATCTAGCATGCTAACATCTAGCATGCTAACATCTAGCATGCTAACATCTAGCATGCTAACATATAGCATGCTAATATCTAACATGCTAACATCTAGCATGCTAACATCTGCCTCTCAGTCAAGTCATTACCCCACAATACATGTGAGATTAGGTCTGAATTCCCCCACTAACCCCAAACCAACTGTCACACACACACACCAGGGTGCCAGGGGGCCAGGGTGTTTCACCGCTGTCTTTTTACATACAGGGACTGTCATTCTGTGCTCTTGCGGCAGTCAGAATGCGGTTTAAGCTATGTGCGCTCTGTTCATTTCGTTAGGCGCACGCTGCCAAGAAATGGCGCCTAAAACTGGCGCTAACATTTAGCATGCTAACATCTAGCATGCTAACATCTAGCATGCTAAAATCTAGCATGCTAACATCAAACATGCTAACATCTAGCATGCTAACATATAGCATGCTAATATCTAACATGCTAACATCTAGCATGCTAACATCTGCCTCTCAGTCAAGTCATTACCCCACAATACATGTGAGCTTAGGTCTGAATTCCCCCACTAACCCCAAACCAACTGTCACACACACACACCAGGGTGCCAGGGGGCCAGGGTGTTTCACCGCTGTCTTTATACATACAGGGACTGTCATTCTGTGCTCTTGCGGCAGTCAGAATGCGGTTTAAGCTATGTGCGCTCTGTTCATTTCGTTAGGCGCACGCTGCCAAGAAATGGCGCCTAAAACTGGCGCTAACATTTAGCATGCTAACATCTAGCATGCTAACATCTAGCATGCTAACATCTAGCATGCTAACATATAGCATGCTAACATATAGCATGCTAATATCTAACATGCTAACATCTAGCATGCTAAAATCTAGCATGCTAAATTCTAGCATGCTAAAATCTAACATGCTAACATCTAGCATGCTAACATCTAGCATGCTAACATCTAGCATGCTAACATCTGCCTCTCAGTCAAGTTTTTACCCCACAATACATGTGAGCTTAGGTCTGAATTCCCCCACTAACCCCAAACCAACTGTCACACACACACACCAGGGTGCCAGGGTGTGTTTCACCGCTGTCTTTATACATACAGGGACTGTCATTCTGTGCTCTTGCGGCAGTCAGAATGCGGTTTAAGCTATGTGCGCTCTGTTCATTTCGTTAGGCGCACGCTGCCAAGAAATGGCGCCTAAAACTGGCGCTAACATTTAGCATGCTAACATCTAGCATGCTAACATCTAGCATGCTAACATCTAGCATGCTAATATCTAGCATGCTAAAATCTAGCATGCTAACATCAAACATGCTAACATCTAGCATGCTAACATCTAGCATGCTAACATCTAGCATGCTAACATCTGCCTCTCAGTCAAGTCATTACCCCACAATACATGTGAGCTTAGGTCTGAATTCCCCCACTAACCCCAAACCAACTGTCACACACACACACCAGGGTGCCAGGGGGCCAGGGTGTTTCACCGCTGTCTTTATACATACAGGGACTGTCATTCTGTGCTCTTGCGGCAGTCAGAATGCGGTTTAAGCTATGTGCGCTCTGTTCATTTCGTTAGGCGCACGCTGCCAAGAAATGGCGCCTAAAACTGGCGCTAACATTTAGCATGCTAACATCTAGCATGCTAACATCTAGCATGCTAACATCTAGCATGCTAAAATCTAGCATGCTAAATTCTAGCATGCTAACATCTAACATGCTAACATCTAGCATGCTAACATCTAGCATGCTAACATCTAGCATGCTAACATATAGCATGCTAACATATAGCATGCTAATATCTAACATGCTAACATCTAGCATGCTAAAATCTAGCATGCTAAATTCTAGCATGCTAACATCTAACATGCTAACATCTAGCATGCTAACATCTAGCATGCTAACATCTAGCATGCTAACATCTAGCATGCTAACATATAGCATGCTAATATCTAACATGCTAACATCTAGCATGCTAACATCTGCCTCTCAGTCAAGTTTTTACCCCACAATACATGTGAGCTTAGGTCTGAATTCCCCCACTAACCCCAAACCAACTGTCACACACACACACCAGGGTGCCAGGGTGTGTTTCACCGCTGTCTTTATACATACAGGGACTGTCATTCTGTGCTCTTGCGGCAGTCAGAATGCGGTTTAAGCTATGTGCGCTCTGTTCATTTCGTTAGGCGCACGCTGCCAAGAAATGGCGCCTAAAACTGGCGCTAACATTTAGCATGCTAACATCTAGCATGCTAACATCTAGCATGCTAAAATCTAGCATGCTAACATCTAACATGCTAACATCTAGCATGCTAACATCTAGCATGCTAACATCTAGCATGCTAACATCTAGCATGCTAACATCTAGCATGCTAACATCTAGCATGCTAATATCTAACATGCTAACATCTAGCATGCTAACATCTGCCTCTCAGTCAAGTCATTACCCCACAATACATGTGAGATTAGGTCTGAATTCCCCCACTAACCCCAAACCAACTGTCACACACACACACCAGGGTGCCAGGGTGTATTTCACCGCTGTCTTTATACATACAGGGACTGTCATTCTGTGCTCTTGCGGCAGTCAGAATGCGGTTTAAGCTATGTGCGCTCTGTTCATTTCGTTAGGCGCACGCTGCCAAGAAATGGCGCCTAAAACTGGCGCTAACATTTAGCATGCTAACATCTAGCATGCTAACATCTGGCATGCTAACATCTAGCATGCTAACATCTAGCATGCTAACATCTAGCATGCTAACATCTGCCTCTCAGTCAAGTCATTACCCCACAATACATGTGAGCTTAGGTCTGAATTCCCCCACTAACCCCAAACCAACTGTCACACACACACACCAGGGTGCCAGGGGGCCAGGGTGTTTCACCGCTGTCTTTATACATACAGGGACTGTCATTCTGTGCTCTTGCGGCAGTCAGAATGCGGTTTAAGCTATGTGCGCTCTGTTCATTTCGTTAGGCGCACGCTGCCAAGAAATGGCGCCTAAAACTGGCGCTAACATTTAGCATGCTAACATCTAGCATGCTAACATCTAGCATGCTAACATCTAGCATGCTAAAATCTAGCATGCTAAATTCTAGCATGCTAACATCTAACATGCTAACATCTAGCATGCTAACATCTAGCATGCTAACATCTAGCATGCTAACATATAGCATGCTAACATATAGCATGCTAATATCTAACATGCTAACATCTAGCATGCTAAAATCTAGCATGCTAAATTCTAGCATGCTAACATCTAACATGCTAACATCTAGCATGCTAACATCTAGCATGCTAACATCTAGCATGCTAACATCTAGCATGCTAACATATAGCATGCTAATATCTAACATGCTAACATCTAGCATGCTAACATCTGCCTCTCAGTCAAGTTTTTACCCCACAATACATGTGAGCTTAGGTCTGAATTCCCCCACTAACCCCAAACCAACTGTCACACACACACACCAGGGTGCCAGGGTGTGTTTCACCGCTGTCTTTATACATACAGGGACTGTCATTCTGTGCTCTTGCGGCAGTCAGAATGCGGTTTAAGCTATGTGCGCTCTGTTCATTTCGTTAGGCGCACGCTGCCAAGAAATGGCGCCTAAAACTGGCGCTAACATTTAGCATGCTAACATCTAGCATGCTAACATCTAGCATGCTAAAATCTAGCATGCTAACATCTAACATGCTAACATCTAGCATGCTAACATCTAGCATGCTAACATCTAGCATGCTAACATCTAGCATGCTAACATCTAGCATGCTAACATCTAGCATGCTAATATCTAACATGCTAACATCTAGCATGCTAACATCTGCCTCTCAGTCAAGTCATTACCCCACAATACATGTGAGATTAGGTCTGAATTCCCCCACTAACCCCAAACCAACTGTCACACACACACACCAGGGTGCCAGGGTGTATTTCACCGCTGTCTTTATACATACAGGGACTGTCATTCTGTGCTCTTGCGGCAGTCAGAATGCGGTTTAAGCTATGTGCGCTCTGTTCATTTCGTTAGGCGCACGCTGCCAAGAAATGGCGCCTAAAACTGGCGCTAACATTTAGCATGCTAACATCTAGCATGCTAACATCTGGCATGCTAACATCTAGCATGCTAACATCTAGCATGCTAACATCTAGCATGCTAACATCTGCCTCTCAGTCAAGTCATTACCCCACAATACTTGTGAGCTTAGGTCTGAATTCCCCCACTAACCCCAAACCAACTCTCACACACACACACCAGGGTGCCAGGGTGTGTTTCACCGCTGTCTTTATACATACAGGGACTGTCATTCTGTGCTCTTGCGGCAGTCAGAATGCGGTTTAAGCTATGTGCGCTCTGTTCATTTCGTTAGGCGCACGCTGCCAAGAAATGGCGCCTAAAACTGGCGCTAACATTTAGCATGCTAACATCTAGCATGCTAACATCTAGCATGCTAACATCTAGCATGCTAACATCTAGCATGCTAAAATCTAGCATGCTAACATCTAACATGCTAACATCTAGCATGCTAACATCTAGCATGCTAACATATAGCATGCTAATATCTAACATGCTAACATCTAGCATGCTAACATCTGCCTTTCAGTCAAGTCATTACCCCACAATACATGTGAGCTTAGGTCTGAATTCCCCCACTAACCCCAAACCAACTGTCACACACACACACCAGGGTGCCAGGGTGTGTTTCACCGCTGTCTTTATACATACAGGGACTGTCATTCTGTGCTCTTGCGGCAGTCAGAATGCGGTTTAAGCTATGTGCGCTCTGTTCATTTCGTTAGGCGCACGCTGCTAAGAAATGGCGCCTAAAACTGGCGCTAACATTTAGCATGCTAGCATCTAGCATGCTAACATCTAGCATGCTAACATCTAGCATAGTAACATCTAGCATGCTAACATCTAGCATGCTAACATATAGCATGCTAATATCTAACATGCTAACATCTAGCATGCTAACATCTGCCTCTCAGTCAAGTCATTACCCCACAATACATGTGAGCTTAGGTCTGAATTCCCCCACTAACCCCAAACCAACTGTCACACACACACACCAGGGTGCCAGGGTGTGTTTCACCGCTGTCTTTATACATACAGCGACTGTCATTTTGTGCTCTTGCGGCAGTCAGAATGCGGTTTAAGCTATGTGCGCTCTGTTCATTTCGTTAGGCGCACGCTGCCAAGAAATGGCGCCTAAAACTGGCGCTAACATTTAGCATGCTAACATCTAGCATGCTAACATCTAGCATGCTAACATCTAGCATGCTAACATCTAGCATGCTAAAATCTAGCATGCTAACATCTAACATGCCAACATCTAGCATGCTAACATCTAGCATGCTAACATCTAGCATGCTAACATCTAGCTAACATCTAGCATGCTAACATATAGCATGCTAATATCTAACATGCTAACATCTAGCATGCTAACATCTGCCTCTCAGTCAAGTCATTACCCCACAATACATGTGAGATTAGGTCTGAATTCCCCCACTAACCCCAAACCAACTGTCACACACACACACCAGGGTGCCAGGGTGTATTTCACCGCTGTCTTTATACATACAGGGACTGTCATTCTGTGCTCTTGCGGCAGTCAGAATGCGGTTTAAGCTATGTGCGCTCTTTTCATTTCGTTAGGCGCACGCTGCCAAGAAATGGCGCCTAAAACTGGCGCTAACATTTAGCATGCTAACATCTAGCATGCTAACATCTGGCATGCTAACATCTAGCATGCTAATATCTAACATGCTAACATCTAGCATGCTAACATCTGCCTCTCAGTCAAGTCATTACCCCACAATACATGTGAGATTAGGTCTGAATTCCCCCACTAACCCCAAACAAACTGTCACACACACACACCAGGGTGCCAGGGTGTATTTCACCGCTGTCTTTATACATACAGGGACTGTCATTCTGTGCTCTTGCGGCAGTCAGAATGCGGTTTAAGCTATGTGCGCTCTGTTCATTTCGTTAGGCGCACGCTGCCAAGAAATGGCGCCTAAAACTGGCGCTAACATTTAGCATGCTAACATCTAGCATGCTAACATCTAGCATGCTAACATATAGCATGCTAATATCTAACATGCTAACATCTAGCATGCTAACATCTGCCTCTCAGTCAAGTCATTACCCCACAATACATGTGAGCTTAGGTCTGAATTCCCCCACTAACCCCAAACCAACTGTCACACACACACACCAGGGGGCCAGGGTGTTTCACCGCTGTCTTTATACATACAGGGACTGTCATTCTGTGCTCTTGCGGCAGTCAGAATGCGGTTTAAGCTATGTGCGCTCTGTTCATTTCGTTAGGCGCACGCTGCCAAGAAATGGCGCCTAAAACTGGCGCTAACATTTAGCATGCTAACATCTAGCATGCTAACATCTGGCATGCTAACATCTAGCATGCTAACATCTAGCATGCTAACATCTAGCATGCTAACATCTAGCATGCTAACATCTAGCATGCTAAAATCTAGCATGCTAACATCAAACATGCTAACATCTAGCATGCTAACATCTAGCATGCTAACATATAGCATGCTAATATCTAACATGCTAACATCTAGCATGCTAACATCTGCCTCTCAGTCAAGTCATTACCCCACAATACATGTGAGCTTAGGTCTGAATTCCCCCACTAACCCCAAACCAACTGTCACACACACACACCAGGGTGCCAGGGTGTGTTTCACCGCTGTCTTTATACATACAGGGACTGTCATTCTGTGCTCTTGCGGCAGTCAGAATGCGGTTTAAGCTATGTGCGCTCTGTTCATTTCGTTAGGCGCACGCTGCCAAGAAATGGCGCCTAAAACTGGCGCTAACATTTAGCATGCTAACATCTAGCATGCTAACATCTAGCATGCTAACATCTAGCATGCTAACATCTAGCATGCTAAAATCTAGCATGCTAACATCAAACATGCTAACATCTAGCATGCTAACATCTAGCATGCTAACATCTAGCATGCTAACATATAGCATGCTAATATCTAACATGCTAACATCTAGCATGCTAACATCTGCCTCTCAGTCAAGTCATTACCCCACAATACATGTGAGCTTAGGTCTGAATTCCCCCACTAACCCCAAACCAACTGTCACACACACACACCAGGGTGCCAGGGGGCCAGGGTGTTTCACTGCTGTCTTTATACATACAGGGACTGTCATTCTGTGCTCTTGCGGCAGTCAGAATGCGGTTTAAGCTATGTGCGCTCTGTTCATTTCGTTAGGCGCACGCTGCCAAGAAATGGCGCCTAAAACTGGCGCTAACATTTAGCATGCTAACATCTAGCATGCTAACATCTGGCATGCTAACATCTAGCATGCTAACATCTAGCATGCTAACATCTAGCATGCTAACATCTGCCTCTCAGTCAAGTCATTACCCCACAATACATGTGAGCTTAGGTCTGAATTCCCCCACTAACCCCAAACCAACTCTCACACACACACACCAGGGTGCCAGGGTGTGTTTCACCGCTGTCTTTATACATACAGGGACTGTCATTCTGTGCTCTTGCGGCAGTCAGAATGCGGTTTAAGCTATGTGCGCTCTGTTCATTTCGTTAGGCGCACGCTGCCAAGAAATGGCGCCTAAAACTGGCGCTAACATTTAGCATGCTAACATCTAGCATGCTAACATCTAGCATGCTAACATCTAGCATGCTAACATCTAGCATGCTAAAATCTAGCATGCTAACATCAAACATGCTAACATCTAGCATGCTAACATCTAGCATGCTAACATATAGCATGCTAATATCTAACATGCTAACATCTAGCATGCTAACATCTGCCTCTCAGTCAAGTCATTACCCCACAATACATGTGAGCTTAGGTCTGAATTCCCCCACTAACCCCAAACCAACTGTCACACACACACACCCGGGTGCCAGGGGGCCAGGGTGTTTCACCGCTGTCTTTATACATACAGGGACTGTCATTCTGTGCTCTTGCGGCAGTCAGAATGCGGTTTAAGCTATGTGCGCTCTGTTCATTTCGTTAGGCGCACGCTGCCAAGAAATGGCGCCTAAAACTGGCGCTAACATTTAGCATGCTAACATCTAGCATGCTAACATCTAGCATGCTAACATATAGCATGCTAATATCTAACATGCTAACATCTAGCATGCTAACATCTGCCTCTCAGTCAAGTCATTACCCCACAATACATGTGAGCTTAGGTCTGAATTCCCCCACTAACCCCAAACCAACTGTCACACACACACACCAGGGGGCCAGGGTGTTTCACCGCTGTCTTTATACATACAGGGACTGTCATTCTGTGCTCTTGCGGCAGTCAGAATGCGGTTTAAGCTATGTGCGCTCTGTTCATTTCGTTAGGCGCACGCTGCCAAGAAATGGCGCCTAAAACTGGCGCTAACATTTAGCATGCTAACATCTAGCATGCTAACATCTAGCATGCTAACATATAGCATGCTAATATCTAACATGCTAACATCTAGCATGCTAACATCTGCCTCTCAGTCAAGTCATTACCCCACAATACATGTGAGCTTAGGTCTGAATTCCCCCACTAACCCCAAACCAACTGTCACACACACACACCAGGGTGCCAGGGGGCCAGGGTGTTTCACCGCTGTCTTTATACATACAGGGACTGTCATTCTGTGCTCTTGCGGCAGTCAGAATGCGGTTTAAGCTATGTGCGCTCTGTTCATTTCGTTAGGCGCACGCTGCCAAGAAATGGCGCCTAAAACTGGCGCTAACATTTAGCATGCTAACATCTAGCATGCTAACATCTAGCATGCTAACATCTAGCATGCTAAAATCTAGCATGCTAACATCAAACATGCTAACATCTAGCATGCTAACATATAGCATGCTAATATCTAACATGCTAACATCTAGCATGCTAACATCTGCCTCTCAGTCAAGTCATTACCCCACAATACATGTGAGATTAGGTCTGAATTCCCCCACTAACCCCAAACCAACTGTCACACACACACACCAGGGTGCCAGGGTGTATTTCACCGCTGTCTTTATACATACAGGGACTGTCATTCTGTGCTCTTGCGGCAGTCAGAATGCGGTTTAAGCTATGTGCGCTCTGTTCATTTCGTTAGGCGCACGCTGCCAAGAAATGGCGCCTAAAACTGGCGCTAACATTTAGCATGCTAACATCTAGCATGCTAACATCTAGCATGCTAACATCTAGCATGCTAACATCTAGCATGCTAAAATCTAGCATGCTAACATCTAACATGCTAACATCTAGCATGCTAACATCTAGCATGCTAACATCTAGCATGCTAACATATAGCATGCTAATATCTAACATGCTAACATCTAGCATGCTAACATCTGCCTCTCAGTCAAGTCATTACCCCACAATACATGTGAGCTTAGGTCTGAATTCCCCCACTAACCCCAAACCAACTGTCACACACACACACCAGGGTGCCAGGGGGCCAGGGTGTTTCACCGCTGTCTTTATACATACAGGGACTGTCATTCTGTGCTCTTGCGGCAGTCAGAATGCGGTTTAAGCTATGTGCGCTCTGTTCATTTCGTTAGGCGCACGCTGCCAAGAAATGGCGCCTAAAACTGGCGCTAACATTTAGCATGCTAACATCTAGCATGCTAACATCTAGCATGCTAAAATCTAGCATGCTAACATCTAACATGCTAACATCTAGCATGCTAACATCTAGCATGCTAACATCTAGCATGCTAACATCTAGCATGCTAACATCTAGCATGCTAACATATAGCATGCTAATATCTAACATGCTAACATCTAGCATGCTAACATCTGCCTCTCAGTCAAGTCATTACCCCACAATACATGTGAGATTAGGTCTGAATTCCCCCACTAACCCCAAACCAACTGTCACACACACACACCAGGGTGCCAGGGGGCCAGGGTGTTTCACCGCTGTCTTTATACATACAGGGACTGTCATTCTGTGCTCTTGCGGCAGTCAGAATGCGGTTTAAGCTATGTGCGCTCTGTTCATTTCGTTAGGCGCACGCTGCCAAGAAATGGCGCCTAAAACTGGCGCTAACATTTAGCATGCTAACATCTAGCATGCTAACATCTAGCATGCTAAAATCTAGCATGCTAACATCAAACATGCTAACATCTAGCATGCTAACATATAGCATGCTAATATCTAACATGCTAACATCTAGCATGCTAACATCTGCCTCTCAGTCAAGTCATTACCCCACAATACATGTGAGCTTAGGTCTGAATTCCCCCACTAACCCCAAACCAACTCTCACACACACACACCAGGGTGCCAGGGTGTGTTTCACCGCTGTCTTTATACATACAGGGACTGTCATTCTGTGCTCTTGCGGCAGTCAGAATGCGGTTTAAGCTATGTGCGCTCTGTTCATTTCGTTAGGCGCACGCTGCCAAGAAATGGCGCCTAAAACTGGCGCTAACATTTAGCATGCTAACATCTAGCATGCTAACATCTAGCATGCTAACATCTAGCATGCTAACATCTAGCATGCTAAAATCTAGCATGCTAACATCAAACATGCTAACATCTAGCATGCTAACATCTAGCATGCTAACATATAGCATGCTAATATCTAACATGCTAACATCTGCCTCTCAGTCAAGTCATTACCCCACAACACATGTGAGCTTAGGTCTGAATTCCCCCACTAACCCCAAACCAACTGTCACACACACACACCAGGGTGCCAGGGTGTGTTTCACCGCTGTCTTTATACATACAGGGACTGTCATTCTGTGCTCTTGCGGCAGTCAGAATGCGGTTTAAGCTATGTGCGCTCTGTTCATTTCGTTAGGCGCACGCTGCCAAGAAATGGCGCCTAAAACTGGCGCTAACATTTAGCATGCTAACATCTAGCATGCTAACATCTGGCATGCTAACATCTAGCATGCTAACATCTAGCATGCTAACATCTAGCATGCTAACATCTAGCATGCTAACATCTAGCATGCTAACATCTAGCATGCTAAAATCTAGCATGCTAACATCTAACATGCTAACATCTAGCATGCTAACATCTAGCATGCTAACATCTGCCTCTCAGTCAAGTCATTACCCCACAATACATGTGAGCTTAGGTCTGAATTCCCCCACTAACCCCAAACCAACTCTCACACACACACACCAGGGTGCCAGGGTGTGTTTCACCGCTGTCTTTATACATACAGGGACTGTCATTCTGTGCTCTTGCGGCAGTCAGAATGCGGTTTAAGCTATGTGCGCTCTGTTCATTTCGTTAGGCGCACGCTGCCAAGAAATGGCGCCTAAAACTGGCGCTAACATTTAGCATGCTAACATCTAGCATGCTAACATCTAGCATGCTAACATCTAGCATGCTAACATCTAGCATGCTAAAATCTAGCATGCTAACATCAAACATGCTAACATCTAGCATGCTAACATCTAGCATGCTAACATATAGCATGCTAATATCTAACATGCTAACATCTAGCATGCTAACATCTGCCTCTCAGTCAAGTCATTACCCCACAATACATGTGAGCTTAGGTCTGAATTCCCCCACTAACCCCAAACCAACTGTCACACACACACACCAGGGTGCCAGGGGGCCAGGGTGTTTCACCGCTGTCTTTATACATACAGGGACTGTCATTCTGTGCTCTTGCGGCAGTCAGAATGCGGTTTAAGCTATGTGCGCTCTGTTCATTTCGTTAGGCGCACGCTGCCAAGAAATGGCGCCTAAAACTGGCGCTAACATTTAGCATGCTAACATCTAGCATGCTAACATCTAGCATGCTAACATATAGCATGCTAATATCTAACATGCTAACATCTAGCATGCTAACATCTGCCTCTCAGTCAAGTCATTACCCCACAATACATGTGAGCTTAGGTCTGAATTCCCCCACTAACCCCAAACCAACTGTCACACACACACACCAGGGGGCCAGGGTGTTTCACCGCTGTCTTTATACATACAGGGACTGTCATTCTGTGCTCTTGCGGCAGTCAGAATGCGGTTTAAGCTATGTGCGCTCTGTTCATTTCGTTAGGCGCACGCTGCCAAGAAATGGCGCCTAAAACTGGCGCTAACATTTAGCATGCTAACATCTATCATGCTAACATCTAGCATGCTAACATATAGCATGCTAATATCTAACATGCTAACATCTAGCATGCTAACATCTGCCTCTCAGTCAAGTCATTACCCCACAATACATGTGAGCTTAGGTCTGAATTCCCCCACTAACCCCAAACCAACTGTCACACACACACACCAGGGTGCCAGGGGGCCAGGGTGTTTCACCGCTGTCTTTATACATACAGGGACTGTCATTCTGTGCTCTTGCGGCAGTCAGAATGCGGTTTAAGCTATGTGCGCTCTGTTCATTTCGTTAGGCGCACGCTGCCAAGAAATGGCGCCTAAAACTGGCGCTAACATTTAGCATGCTAACATCTAGCATGCTAACATCTAGCATGCTAACATCTAGCATGCTAACATCTAACATGCTAACATCTAGCATGCTAACATCTAGCATGCTAACATCTAGCATGCTAACATCTAGCATGCTAACATCTAGCATGCTAACATATAGCATGCTAATATCTAACATGCTAACATCTAGCATGCTAACATCTGCCTCTCAGTCAAGTCATTACCCCACAATACATGTGAGATTAGGTCTGAATTCCCCCACTAACCCCAAACCAACTGTCACACACACACACCAGGGTGCCAGGGGGCCAGGGTGTTTCACCGCTGTCTTTTTACATACAGGGACTGTCATTCTGTGCTCTTGCGGCAGTCAGAATGCGGTTTAAGCTATGTGCGCTCTGTTCATTTCGTTAGGCGCACGCTGCCAAGAAATGGCGCCTAAAACTGGCGCTAACATTTAGCATGCTAACATCTAGCATGCTAACATCTAGCATGCTAAAATCTAGCATGCTAACATCAAACATGCTAACATCTAGCATGCTAACATATAGCATGCTAATATCTAACATGCTAACATCTAGCATGCTAACATCTGCCTCTCAGTCAAGTCATTACCCCACAATACATGTGAGCTTAGGTCTGAATTCCCCCACTAACCCCAAACCAACTGTCACACACACACACCAGGGTGCCAGGGGGCCAGGGTGTTTCACCGCTGTCTTTATACATACAGGGACTGTCATTCTGTGCTCTTGCGGCAGTCAGAATGCGGTTTAAGCTATGTGCGCTCTGTTCATTTCGTTAGGCGCACGCTGCCAAGAAATGGCGCCTAAAACTGGCGCTAACATTTAGCATGCTAACATCTAGCATGCTAAAATCTAGCATGCTAACATCTAGCATGCTAACATCTGCCTCTCAGTCAAGTCATTACCCCACAATACATGTGAGCTTAGGTCTGAATTCCCCCACTAACCCCAAACCAACTCTCACACACACACACCAGGGTGCCAGGGTGTGTTTCACCGCTGTCTTTATACATACAGGGACTGTCATTCTGTGCTCTTGCGGCAGTCAGAATGCGGTTTAAGCTATGTGCGCTCTGTTCATTTCGTTAGGCGCACGCTGCCAAGAAATGGCGCCTAAAACTGGCGCTAACATTTAGCATGCTAACATCTAGCATGCTAACATCTAGCATGCTAACATCTAGCATGCTAACATCTAGCATGCTAAAATCTAGCATGCTAACATCAAACATGCTAACATCTAGCATGCTAACATCTAGCATGCTAACATATAGCATGCTAATATCTAACATGCTAACATCTAGCATGCTAACATCTGCCTCTCAGTCAAGTCATTACCCCACAATACATGTGAGCTTAGGTCTGAATTCCCCCACTAACCCCAAACCAACTGTCACACACACACACCAGGGTGCCAGGGGGCCAGGGTGTTTCACCGCTGTCTTTATACATACAGGGACTGTCATTCTGTGCTCTTGCGGCAGTCAGAATGCGGTTTAAGCTATGTGCGCTCTGTTCATTTCGTTAGGCGCACGCTGCCAAGAAATGGCGCCTAAAACTGGCGCTAACATTTAGCATGCTAACATCTAGCATGCTAACATCTAGCATGCTAACATCTAGCATGCTAAAATCTAGCATGCTAACATCAAACATGCTAACATCTAGCATGCTAACATATAGCATGCTAATATCTAACATGCTAACATCTAGCATGCTAACATCTGCCTCTCAGTCAAGTCATTACCCCACAATACATGTGAGATTAGGTCTGAATTCCCCCACTAACCCCAAACCAACTGTCACACACACACACCAGGGTGCCAGGGTGTATTTCACCGCTGTCTTTATACATACAGGGACTGTCATTCTGTGCTCTTGCGGCAGTCAGAATGCGGTTTAAGCTATGTGCGCTCTGTTCATTTCGTTAGGCGCACGCTGCCAAGAAATGGCGCCTAAAACTGGCGCTAACATTTAGCATGCTAACATCTAGCATGCTAAAATCTAGCATGCTAACATCTAGCATGCTAACATCTGCCTCTCAGTCAAGTCATTACCCCACAATACATGTGAGCTTAGGTCTGAATTCCCCCACTAACCCCAAACCAACTCTCACACACACACACCAGGGTGCCAGGGTGTGTTTCACCGCTGTCTTTATACATACAGGGACTGTCATTCTGTGCTCTTGCGGCAGTCAGAATGCGGTTTAAGCTATGTGCGCTCTGTTCATTTCGTTAGGCGCACGCTGCCAAGAAATGGCGCCTAAAACTGGCGCTAACATTTAGCATGCTAACATCTAGCATGCTAACATCTAGCATGCTAACATCTAGCATGCTAACATCTAGCATGCTAAAATCTAGCATGCTAACATCAAACATGCTAACATCTAGCATGCTAACATCTAGCATGCTAACATATAGCATGCTAATATCTAACATGCTAACATCTAGCATGCTAACATCTGCCTCTCAGTCAAGTCATTACCCCACAATACATGTGAGCTTAGGTCTGAATTCCCCCACTAACCCCAAACCAACTCTCACACACACACACCAGGGTGCCAGGGTGTGTTTCACCGCTGTCTTTATACATACAGGGACTGTAATTCTGTGCTCTTGCGGCAGTCAGAATGCGGTTTAAGCTATGTGCGCTCTGTTCATTTCGTTAGGCGCACGCTGCCAAGAAATGGCGCCTAAAACTGGCGCTAACATTTAGCATGCTAACATCTAGCATGCTAACATCTGGCATGCTAACATCTAGCATGCTAACATCTAGCATGCTAACATCTAGCATGCTAACATCTGCCTCTCAGTCAAGTCATTACCCCACAATACTTGTGAGCTTAGGTCTGAATTCCCCCACTAACCCCAAACCAACTCTCACACACACACACCAGGGTGCCAGGGTGTGTTTCACCGCTGTCTTTATACATACAGGGACTGTCATTCTGTGCTCTTGCGGCAGTCAGAATGCGGTTTAAGCTATGTGCGCTCTGTTCATTTCGTTAGGCGCACGCTGCCAAGAAATGGCGCCTAAAACTGGCGCTAACATTTAGCATGCTAACATCTAGCATGCTAACATCTAGCATGCTAACATCTAGCATGCTAACATCTAGCATGCTAAAATCTAGCATGCTAACATCTAACATGCTAACATCTAGCATGCTAACATCTAGCATGCTAACATCTAGCATGCTAACATATAGCATGCTAATATCTAACATGCTAACATCTAGCATGCTAACATCTGCCTTTCAGTCAAGTCATTACCCCACAATACATGTGAGCTTAGGTCTGAATTCCCCCACTAACCCCAAACCAACTCTCACACACACACACCAGGGTGCCAGGGTGTGTTTCACCGCTGTCTTTATACATACAGGGACTGTCATTCTGTGCTCTTGCGGCAGTCAGAATGCGGTTTAAGCTATGTGCGCTCTGTTCATTTCGTTAGGCGCACGCTGCTAAGAAATGGCGCCTAAAACTGGCGCTAACATTTAGCATGCTAGCATCTAGCATGCTAACATCTAGCATGCTAACATCTAGCATGCTAACATCTAGCATGCTAAAATCTAGCATGCTAACATCTAACATGCTAACATCTAGCATAGTAACATCTAGCATGCTAACATCTAGCATGCTAACATATAGCATGCTAATATCTAACATGCTAACATCTAGCATGCTAACATCTGCCTCTCAGTCAAGTCATTACCCCACAATACATGTGAGCTTAGGTCTGAATTCCCCCACTAACCCCAAACCAACTCTCACACACACACACCAGGGTGCCAGGGTGTGTTTCACCGCTGTCTTTATACATACAGGGACTGTAATTCTGTGCTCTTGCGGCAGTCAGAATGCGGTTTAAGCTATGTGCGCTCTGTTCATTTCGTTAGGCGCACGCTGCCAAGAAATGGCGCCTAAAACTGGCGCTAACATTTAGCATGCTAACATCTAGCATGCTAACATCTGGCATGCTAACATCTAGCATGCTAACATCTAGCATGCTAACATCTAGCATGCTAACATCTGCCTCTCAGTCAAGTCATTACCCCACAATACTTGTGAGCTTAGGTCTGAATTCCCCCACTAACCCCAAACCAACTCTCACACACACACACCAGGGTGCCAGGGTGTGTTTCACCGCTGTCTTTATACATACAGGGACTGTCATTCTGTGCTCTTGCGGCAGTCAGAATGCGGTTTAAGCTATGTGCGCTCTGTTCATTTCGTTAGGCGCACGCTGCCAAGAAATGGCGCCTAAAACTGGCGCTAACATTTAGCATGCTAACATCTAGCATGCTAACATCTAGCATGCTAACATCTAGCATGCTAACATCTAGCATGCTAAAATCTAGCATGCTAACATCTAACATGCTAACATCTAGCATGCTAACATCTAGCATGCTAACATCTAGCATGCTAACATATAGCATGCTAATATCTAACATGCTAACATCTAGCATGCTAACATCTGCCTTTCAGTCAAGTCATTACCCCACAATACATGTGAGCTTAGGTCTGAATTCCCCCACTAACCCCAAACCAACTCTCACACACACACACCAGGGTGCCAGGGTGTGTTTCACCGCTGTCTTTATACATACAGGGACTGTCATTCTGTGCTCTTGCGGCAGTCAGAATGCGGTTTAAGCTATGTGCGCTCTGTTCATTTCGTTAGGCGCACGCTGCTAAGAAATGGCGCCTAAAACTGGCGCTAACATTTAGCATGCTAGCATCTAGCATGCTAACATCTAGCATGCTAACATCTAGCATGCTAACATCTAGCATGCTAAAATCTAGCATGCTAACATCTAACATGCTAACATCTAGCATAGTAACATCTAGCATGCTAACATCTAGCATGCTAACATATAGCATGCTAATATCTAACATGCTAACATCTAGCATGCTAACATCTGCCTCTCAGTCAAGTCATTACCCCACAATACATGTGAGCTTAGGTCTGAATTCCCCCACTAACCCCAAACCAACTGTCACACACACACACCAGGGTGCCAGGGTGTGTTTCACCGCTGTCTTTATACATACAGCGACTGTCATTTTGTGCTCTTGCGGCAGTCAGAATGCGGTTTAAGCTATGTGCGCTCTGTTCATTTCGTTAGGCGCACGCTGCCAAGAAATGGCGCCTAAAACTGGCGCTAACATTTAGCATGCTAACATCTAGCATGCTAACATCTAGCATGCTAACATCTAGCATGCTAACATCTAGCATGCTAAAATCTAGCATGCTAACATCTAACATGCCAACATCTAGCATGCTAACATCTAGCATGCTAACATCTAGCATGCTAACATCTAGCATGCTAACATCTAGCATGCTAACATATAGCATGCTAATATCTAACATGCTAACATCTAGCATGCTAACATCTGCCTCTCAGTCAAGTCATTACCCCACAATACATGTGAGATTAGGTCTGAATTCCCCCACTAACCCCAAACCAACTGTCACACACACACACCAGGGTGCCAGGGTGTATTTCACCGCTGTCTTTATACATACAGGGACTGTCATTCTGTGCTCTTGCGGCAGTCAGAATGCGGTTTAAGCTATGTGCGCTCTTTTCATTTCGTTAGGCGCACGCTGCCAAGAAATGGCGCCTAAAACTGGCGCTAACATTTAGCATGCTAACATCTAGCATGCTAACATCTGGCATGCTAACATCTAGCATGCTAATATCTAACATGCTAACATCTAGCATGCTAACATCTGCCTCTCAGTCAAGTCATTACCCCACAATACATGTGAGATTAGGTCTGAATTCCCCCACTAACCCCAAACAAACTGTCACACACACACACCAGGGTGCCAGGGTGTATTTCACCGCTGTCTTTATACATACAGGGACTGTCATTCTGTGCTCTTGCGGCAGTCAGAATGCGGTTTAAGCTATGTGCGCTCTGTTCATTTCGTTAGGCGCACGCTGCCAAGAAATGGCGCCTAAAACTGGCGCTAACATTTAGCATGCTAACATCTAGCATGCTAACATCTGGCATGCTAACATCTAGCATGCTAACATCTAGCATGCTAACATCTAGCATGCTAACATCTAGCATGCTAACATATAGCATAATAATATCTAACATGCTAACATCTAGCATGCTAACATCTGCCTCTCAGTCAAGTCATTACCCCACAATACTTGTGAGCTTAGGTCTGAATTCCCCCACTAACCCCAAACCAACTCTCACACACACACACCAGGGTGCCAGGGTGTGTTTCACCGCTGTCTTTATACATACAGGGACTGTCATTCTGTGCTCTTGCGGCAGTCAGAATGCGGTTTAAGCTATGTGCGCTCTGTTCATTTCGTTAGGCGCACGCTGCCAAGAAATGGCGCCTAAAACTGGCGCTAACATTTAGCATGCTAACATCTAGCATGCTAACATCTAGCATGCTAACATCTAGCATGCTAACATCTAGCATGCTAAAATCTAGCATGCTAACATCTAACATGCTAACATCTAGCATGCTAACATCTAGCATGCTAACATCTAGCATGCTAACATATAGCATGCTAATATCTAACATGCTAACATCTAGCATGCTAACATCTGCCTTTCAGTCAAGTCATTACCCCACAATACATGTGAGCTTAGGTCTGAATTCCCCCACTAACCCCAAACCAACTCTCACACACACACACCAGGGTGCCAGGGTGTGTTTCACCGCTGTCTTTATACATACAGGGACTGTCATTCTGTGCTCTTGCGGCAGTCAGAATGCGGTTTAAGCTATGTGCGCTCTGTTCATTTCGTTAGGCGCACGCTGCTAAGAAATGGCGCCTAAAACTGGCGCTAACATTTAGCATGCTAGCATCTAGCATGCTAACATCTAGCATGCTAACATCTAGCATGCTAACATCTAGCATGCTAAAATCTAGCATGCTAACATCTAACATGCTAACATCTAGCATAGTAACATCTAGCATGCTAACATCTAGCATGCTAACATATAGCATGCTAATATCTAACATGCTAACATCTAGCATGCTAACATCTGCCTCTCAGTCAAGTCATTACCCCACAATACATGTGAGCTTAGGTCTGAATTCCCCCACTAACCCCAAACCAACTGTCACACACACACACCAGGGTGCCAGGGTGTGTTTCACCGCTGTCTTTATACATACAGGGACTGTCATTTTGTGCTCTTGCGGCAGTCAGAATGCGGTTTAAGCTATGTGCGCTCTGTTCATTTCGTTAGGCGCACGCTGCCAAGAAATGGCGCCTAAAACTGGCGCTAACATTTAGCATGCTAACATCTAGCATGCTAACATCTAGCATGCTAACATCTAGCATGCTAACATCTAGCATGCTAAAATCTAGCATGCTAACATCTAACATGCTAACATCTAGCATGCTAACATCTAGCATGCTAACATCTAGCATGCTAACATCTAGCATGCTAACATCTAGCATGCTAACATATAGCATGCTAATATCTAACATGCTAACATCTAGCATGCTAACATCTGCCTCTCAGTCAAGTCATTACCCCACAATACATGTGAGATTAGGTCTGAATTCCCCCACTAACCCCAAACCAACTGTCACACACACACACCAGGGTGCCAGGGTGTATTTCACCGCTGTCTTTATACATACAGGGACTGTCATTCTGTGCTCTTGCGGCAGTCAGAATGCGGTTTAAGCTATGTGCGCTCTGTTCATTTCGTTAGGCGCACGCTGCCAAGAAATGGCGCCTAAAACTGGCGCTAACATTTAGCATGCTAACATCTAGCATGCTAACATCTGGCATGCTAACATCTAGCATGCTAACATCTAGCATGCTAACATCTAGCATGCTAACATCTAGCATGCTAACATATAGCATAATAATATCTAACATGCTAACATCTAGCATGCTAACATCTGCCTCTCAGTCAAGTCATTACCCCACAATACTTGTGAGCTTAGGTCTGAATTCCCCCACTAACCCCAAACCAACTCTCACACACACACACCAGGGTGCCAGGGTGTGTTTCACCGCTGTCTTTATACATACAGGGACTGTCATTCTGTGCTCTTGCGGCAGTCAGAATGCGGTTTAAGCTATGTGCGCTCTGTTCATTTCGTTAGGCGCACGCTGCCAAGAAATGGCGCCTAAAACTGGCGCTAACATTTAGCATGCTAACATCTAGCATGCTAACATCTAGCATGCTAACATCTAGCATGCTAACATCTAGCATGCTAAAATCTAGCATGCTAACATCTAACATGCTAACATCTAGCATGCTAACATCTAGCATGCTAACATCTAGCATGCTAACATCTAGCATGCTAACATCTAGCATGCTAACATATAGCATGCTAATATCTAACATGCTAACATCTAGCATGCTAACATCTGCCTCTCAGTCAAGTCATTACCCCACAATACATGTGAGATTAGGTCTGAATTCCCCCACTAACCCCAAACCAACTGTCACACACACACACCAGGGTGCCAGGGTGTATTTCACCGCTGTCTTTATACATACAGGGACTGTCATTCTGTGCTCTTGCGGCAGTCAGAATGCGGTTTAAGCTATGTGCGCTCTGTTCATTTCGTTAGGCGCACGCTGCCAAGAAATGGCGCCTAAAACTGGCGCTAACATTTAGCATGCTAACATCTAGCATGCTAACATCTAGCATGCTAACATCTAGCATGCTAACATCTAGCATGCTAAAATCTAGCATGCTAACATCTAACATGCTAACATCTAGCATGCTAACATCTAGCATGCTAACATCTAGCATGCTAACATATAGCATGCTAATATCTAACATGCTAACATCTAGCATGCTAACATCTGCCTTTCAGTCAAGTCATTACCCCACAATACATGTGAGCTTAGGTCTGAATTCCCCCACTAACCCCAAACCAACTCTCACACACACACACCAGGGTGCCAGGGTGTGTTTCACCGCTGTCTTTATACATACAGGGACTGTCATTCTGTGCTCTTGCGGCAGTCAGAATGCGGTTTAAGCTATGTGCGCTCTGTTCATTTCGTTAGGCGCACGCTGCTAAGAAATGGCGCCTAAAACTGGCGCTAACATTTAGCATGCTAGCATCTAGCATGCTAACATCTAGCATGCTAACATCTAGCATGCTAACATCTAGCATGCTAAAATCTAGCATGCTAACATCTAACATGCTAACATCTAGCATAGTAACATCTAGCATGCTAACATCTAGCATGCTAACATATAGCATGCTAATATCTAACATGCTAACATCTAGCATGCTAACATCTGCCTCTCAGTCAAGTCATTACCCCACAATACATGTGAGCTTAGGTCTGAATTCCCCCACTAACCCCAAACCAACTGTCACACACACACACCAGGGTGCCAGGGTGTGTTTCACCGCTGTCTTTATACATACAGGGACTGTCATTTTGTGCTCTTGCGGCAGTCAGAATGCGGTTTAAGCTATGTGCGCTCTGTTCATTTCGTTAGGCGCACGCTGCCAAGAAATGGCGCCTAAAACTGGCGCTAACATTTAGCATGCTAACATCTAGCATGCTAACATCTAGCATGCTAACATCTAGCATGCTAACATCTAGCATGCTAAAATCTAGCATGCTAACATCTAACATGCTAACATCTAGCATGCTAACATCTAGCATGCTAACATCTAGCATGCTAACATCTAGCATGCTAACATCTAGCATGCTAACATATAGCATGCTAATATCTAACATGCTAACATCTAGCATGCTAACATCTGCCTCTCAGTCAAGTCATTACCCCACAATACATGTGAGATTAGGTCTGAATTCCCCCACTAACCCCAAACCAACTGTCACACACACACACCAGGGTGCCAGGGTGTATTTCACCGCTGTCTTTATACATACAGGGACTGTCATTCTGTGCTCTTGCGGCAGTCAGAATGCGGTTTAAGCTATGTGCGCTCTGTTCATTTCGTTAGGCGCACGCTGCCAAGAAATGGCGCCTAAAACTGGCGCTAACATTTAGCATGCTAACATCTAGCATGCTAACATCTAGCATGCTAACATCTAGCATGCTAACATCTAGCATGCTAAAATCTAGCATGCTAACATCTAGCATGCTAACATCTAGCATGCTAACATCTAGCATGCTAACATCTAGCATGCTAAAATCTAGCATGCTAATATCTAACATGCTAACATCTAGCATGCTAACATCTGCCTCTCAGTCAAGTCATTACCCCACAATACATGTGAGCTTAGGTCTGAATTCCCCCACTAACCCCAAACCAACTGTCACACACACACACCAGGGTGCCAGGGTGTGTTTCACCGCTGTCTTTATACATACAGGGACTGTCATTTTGTGCTCTTGCGGCAGTCAGAATGCGGTTTAAGCTATGTGCGCTCTGTTCATTTCGTTAGGCGCACGCTGCCAAGAAATGGCGCCTAAAACTGGCGCTAACATTTAGCATGCTAACATCTAGCATGCTAACATCTAGCATGCTAACATCTAGCATGCTAACATCTAGCATGCTAAAATCTAGCATGCTAACATCTAACATGCTAACATCTAGCATGCTAACATCTAGCATGCTAACATCTAGCATGCTAACATATAGCATGCTAATATCTAACATGCTAACATCTAGCATGCTAACATCTGCCTCTCAGTCAAGTCATTACCCCACAATACATGTGAGATTAGGTCTGAATTCCCCCACTAACCCCAAACCAACTGTCACACACACACACCAGGGTGCCAGGGTGTATTTCACCGCTGTCTTTATACATACAGGGACTGTCATTCTGTGCTCTTGCGGCAGTCAGAATGCGGTTTAAGCTATGTGCGCTCTGTTCATTTCGTTAGGCGCACGCTGCCAAGAAATGGCGCCTAAAACTGGCGCTAACATTTAGCATGCTAACATCTAGCATGCTAACATCTGGCATGCTAACATCTAGCATGCTAACATCTAGCATGCTAACATCTAGCATGCTAACATCTAGCATGCTAACATATAGCATAATAATATCTAACATGCTAACATCTAGCATGCTAACATCTGCCTCTCAGTCAAGTCATTACCCCACAATACTTGTGAGCTTAGGTCTGAATTCCCCCACTAACCCCAAACCAACTCTCACACACACACACCAGGGTGCCAGGGTGTGTTTCACCGCTGTCTTTATACATACAGGGACTGTCATTCTGTGCTCTTGCGGCAGTCAGAATGCGGTTTAAGCTATGTGCGCTCTGTTCATTTCGTTAGGCGCACGCTGCCAAGAAATGGCGCCTAAAACTGGCGCTAACATTTAGCATGCTAACATCTAGCATGCTAACATCTAGCATGCTAACATCTAGCATGCTAACATCTAGCATGCTAAAATCTAGCATGCTAACATCTAACATGCTAACATCTAGCATAGTAACATCTAGCATGCTAACATCTAGCATGCTAACATATAGCATGCTAATATCTAACATGCTAACATCTAGCATGCTAACATCTGCCTCTCAGTCAAGTCATTACCCCACAATACATGTGAGCTTAGGTCTGAATTCCCCCACTAACCCCAAACCAACTGTCACACACACACACCAGGGTGCCAGGGTGTGTTTCACCGCTGTCTTTATACATACAGGGACTGTCATTTTGTGCTCTTGCGGCAGTCAGAATGCGGTTTAAGCTATGTGCGCTCTGTTCATTTCGTTAGGCGCACGCTGCCAAGAAATGGCGCCTAAAACTGGCGCTAACATTTAGCATGCTAACATCTAGCATGCTAACATCTAGCATGCTAACATCTAGCATGCTAACATCTAGCATGCTAAAATCTAGCATGCTAACATCTAACATGCTAACATCTAGCATGCTAACATCTAGCATGCTAACATCTAGCATGCTAACATCTAGCATGCTAACATCTAGCATGCTAACATATAGCATGCTAATATCTAACATGCTAACATCTAGCATGCTAACATCTGCCTCTCAGTCAAGTCATTACCCCACAATACATGTGAGATTAGGTCTGAATTCCCCCACTAACCCCAAACCAACTGTCACACACACAAACCAGGGTGCCAGGGTGTATTTCACCGCTGTCTTTATACATACAGGGACTGTCATTCTGTGCTCTTGCGGCAGTCAGAATGCGGTTTAAGCTATGTGCGCTCTGTTCATTTCGTTAGGCGCACGCTGCCAAGAAATGGCGCCTAAAACTGGCGCTAACATTTAGCATGCTAACATCTAGCATGCTAACATCTAGCATGCTAACATCTAGCATGCTAACATCTAGCATGCTAAAATCTAGCATGCTAACATCTAACATGCTAACATCTAGCATGCTAACATCTAGCATGCTAACATCTAGCATGCTAACATATAGCATGCTAATATCTAACATGCTAACATCTAGCATGCTAACATCTGCCTTTCAGTCAAGTCATTACCCCACAATACATGTGAGCTTAGGTCTGAATTCCCCCACTAACCCCAAACCAACTCTCACACACACACACCAGGGTGCCAGGGTGTGTTTCACCGCTGTCTTTATACATACAGGGACTGTCATTCTGTGCTCTTGCGGCAGTCAGAATGCGGTTTAAGCTATGTGCGCTCTGTTCATTTCGTTAGGCGCACGCTGCTAAGAAATGGCGCCTAAAACTGGCGCTAACATTTAGCATGCTAGCATCTAGCATGCTAACATCTAGCATGCTAACATCTAGCATGCTAACATCTAGCATGCTAAAATCTAGCATGCTAACATCTAACATGCTAACATCTAGCATAGTAACATCTAGCATGCTAACATCTAGCATGCTAACATATAGCATGCTAATATCTAACATGCTAACATCTAGCATGCTAACATCTGCCTCTCAGTCAAGTCATTACCCCACAATACATGTGAGCTTAGGTCTGAATTCCCCCACTAACCCCAAACCAACTGTCACACACACACACCAGGGTGCCAGGGTGTGTTTCACCGCTGTCTTTATACATACAGGGACTGTCATTTTGTGCTCTTGCGGCAGTCAGAATGCGGTTTAAGCTATGTGCGCTCTGTTCATTTCGTTAGGCGCACGCTGCCAAGAAATGGCGCCTAAAACTGGCGCTAACATTTAGCATGCTAACATCTAGCATGCTAACATCTAGCATGCTAACATCTAGCATGCTAACATCTAGCATGCTAAAATCTAGCATGCTAACATCTAACATGCTAACATCTAGCATGCTAACATCTAGCATGCTAACATCTAGCATGCTAACATCTAGCATGCTAACATCTAGCATGCTAACATATAGCATGCTAATATCTAACATGCTAACATCTAGCATGCTAACATCTGCCTCTCAGTCAAGTCATTACCCCACAATACATGTGAGATTAGGTCTGAATTCCCCCACTAACCCCAAACCAACTGTCACACACACACACCAGGGTGCCAGGGTGTATTTCACCGCTGTCTTTATACATACAGGGACTGTCATTCTGTGCTCTTGCGGCAGTCAGAATGCGGTTTAAGCTATGTGCGCTCTGTTCATTTCGTTAGGCGCACGCTGCCAAGAAATGGCGCCTAAAACTGGCGCTAACATTTAGCATGCTAACATCTAGCATGCTAACATCTAGCATGCTAACATCTAGCATGCTAATATCTAACATGCTAACATCTAGCATGCTAACATCTGCCTCTCAGTCAAGTCATTACCCCACAATACATGTGAGATTAGGTCTGAATTCCCCCACTAACCCCAAACAAACTGTCACACACACACACCAGGGTGCCAGGGTGTATTTCACCGCTGTCTTTATACATACAGGGACTGTCATTCTGTGCTCTTGCGGCAGTCAGAATGCGGTTTAAGCTATGTGCGCTCTGTTCATTTCGTTAGGCGCACGCTGCCAAGAAATGGCGCCTAAAACTGGCGCTAACATTTAGCATGCTAACATCTAGCATGCTAACATCTAGCATGCTAACATCTAGCATGCTAACATCTAGCATGCTAAAATCTAGCATGCTAACATCTAACATGCTAACATCTAGCATGCTAACATCTAGCATGCTAACATCTAGCATGCTAACATATAGCATGCTAATATCTAACATGCTAACATCTAGCATGCTAACATCTGCCTTTCAGTCAAGTCATTACCCCACAATACATGTGAGCTTAGGTCTGAATTCCCCCACTAACCCCAAACCAACTCTCACACACACACACCAGGGTGCCAGGGTGTGTTTCACCGCTGTCTTTATACATACAGGGACTGTCATTCTGTGCTCTTGCGGCAGTCAGAATGCGGTTTAAGCTATGTGCGCTCTGTTCATTTCGTTAGGCGCACGCTGCTAAGAAATGGCGCCTAAAACTGGCGCTAACATTTAGCATGCTAGCATCTAGCATGCTAACATCTAGCATGCTAACATCTAGCATGCTAACATCTAGCATGCTAAAATCTAGCATGCTAACATCTAACATGCTAACATCTAGCATAGTAACTTCTAGCATGCTAACATCTAGCATGCTAACATATAGCATGCTAATATCTAACATGCTAACATCTAGCATGCTAACATCTGCCTCTCAGTCAAGTCATTACCCCACAATACATGTGAGCTTAGGTCTGAATTCCCCCACTAACCCCAAACCAACTGTCACACACACACACCAGGGTGCCAGGGTGTGTTTCACCGCTGTCTTTATACATACAGGGACTGTCATTTTGTGCTCTTGCGGCAGTCAGAATGCGGTTTAAGCTATGTGCGCTCTGTTCATTTCGTTAGGCGCACGCTGCCAAGAAATGGCGCCTAAAACTGGCGCTAACATTTAGCATGCTAACATCTAGCATGCTAACATCTAGCATGCTAACATCTAGCATGCTAACATCTAGCATGCTAAAATCTAGCATGCTAACATCTAACATGCTAACATCTAGCATGCTAACATCTAGCATGCTAACATCTAGCATGCTAACATCTAGCATGCTAACATCTAGCATGCTAACATATAGCATGCTAATATCTAACATGCTAACATCTAGCATGCTAACATCTGCCTCTCAGTCAAGTCATTACCCCACAATACATGTGAGATTAGGTCTGAATTCCCCCACTAACCCCAAACCAACTGTCACACACACACACCAGGGTGCCAGGGTGTATTTCACCGCTGTCTTTATACATACAGGGACTGTCATTCTGTGCTCTTGCGGCAGTCAGAATGCGGTTTAAGCTATGTGCGCTCTGTTCATTTCGTTAGGCGCACGCTGCCAAGAAATGGCGCCTAAAACTGGCGCTAACATTTAGCATGCTAACATCTAGCATGCTAACATCTAGCATGCTAACATCTAGCATGCTAATATCTAACATGCTAACATCTAGCATGCTAACATCTGCCTCTCAGTCAAGTCATTACCCCACAATACATGTGAGATTAGGTCTGAATTCCCCCACTAACCCCAAACAAACTGTCACACACACACACCAGGGTGCCAGGGTGTATTTCACCGCTGTCTTTATACATACAGGGACTGTCATTCTGTGCTCTTGCGGCAGTCAGAATGCGGTTTAAGCTATGTGCGCTCTGTTCATTTCGTTAGGCGCACGCTGCCAAGAAATGGCGCCTAAAACTGGCGCTAACATTTAGCATGCTAGCATCTAGCATGCTAACATCTAGCATGCTAACATCTAGCATGCTAACATCTAGCATGCTAAAATCTAGCATGCTAACATCTAACATGCTAACATCTAGCATAGTAACATCTAGCATGCTAACATCTAGCATGCTAACATATAGCATGCTAATATCTAACATGCTAACATCTAGCATGCTAACATCTGCCTCTCAGTCAAGTCATTACCCCACAATACATGTGAGCTTAGGTCTGAATTCCCCCACTAACCCCAAACCAACTGTCACACACACACACCAGGGTGCCAGGGTGTGTTTCACCGCTGTCTTTATACATACAGGGACTGTCATTTTGTGCTCTTGCGGCAGTCAGAATGCGGTTTAAGCTATGTGCGCTCTGTTCATTTCGTTAGGCGCACGCTGCCAAGAAATGGCGCCTAAAACTGGCGCTAACATTTAGCATGCTAACATCTAGCATGCTAACATCTAGCATGCTAAAATCTAGCATGCTAACATCTAGCATGCTAAAATCTAGCATGCTAACATCTAACATGCTAACATCTAGCATGCTAACATCTAGCATGCTAACATCTAGCATGCTAACATCTAGCATGCTAAAATCTAGCATGCTAACATATAGCATGCTAATATCTAACATGCTAACATCTAGCATGCTAACATCTGCCTCTCAGTCAAGTCATTACCCCACAATACATGTGAGATTAGGTCTGAATTCCCCCACTAACCCCAAACCAACTGTCACACACACACACCAGGGTGCCAGGGTGTATTTCACCGCTGTCTTTATACATACAGGGACTGTCATTCTGTGCTCTTGCGGCAGTCAGAATGCGGTTTAAGCTATGTGCGCTCTGTTCATTTCGTTAGGCGCACGCTGCCAAGAAATGGCGCCTAAAACTGGCGCTAACATTTAGCATGCTAACATCTAGCATGCTAACATCTAGCATGCTAACATCTAGCATGCTAATATCTAACATGCTAACATCTAGCATGCTAACATCTGCCTCTCAGTCAAGTCATTACCCCACAATACATGTGAGATTAGGTCTGAATTCCCCCACTAACCCCAAACAAACTGTCACACACACACACCAGGGTGCCAGGGTGTATTTCACCGCTGTCTTTATACATACAGGGACTGTCATTCTGTGCTCTTGCGGCAGTCAGAATGCGGTTTAAGCTATGTGCGCTCTGTTCATTTCGTTAGGCGCACGCTGCCAAGAAATGGCGCCTAAAACTGGCGCTAACATTTAGCATGCTAACATTTAGCATGCTAGCATCTAGCATGCTAACATCTAGCATGCTAACATCTAGCATGCTAACATCTAGCATGCTAAAATCTAGCATGCTAACATCTAACATGCTAACATCTAGCATGCTAACATCTAGCATGCTAACATCTAGCATGCTAACATCTAGCATGCTAACATAGAGCATGCTAATATCTAACATGCTAACATCTAGCATGCTAACATCTGCCTCTCAGTCAAGTCATTACCCCACAATACATGTGAGCTTAGGTCTGAATTCCCCCACTAACCCCAAACCAACTGTCACACACACACACCAGGGTGCCAGGGTGTGTTTCACCGCTGTCTTTATACATACAGGGACTGTCATTTTGTGCTCTTGCGGCAGTCAGAATGCGGTTTAAGCTATGTGCGCTCTGTTCATTTCGTTAGGCGCACGCTGCCAAGAAATGGCGCCTAAAACTGGCGCTAACATTTAGCATGCTAACATCTAGCATGCTAACATCTGGCATGCTAACATCTAGCATGCTAACATCTAGCATGCTAACATCTGCCTCTCAGTCAAGTCATTACCCCACAATACATGTGAGCTTAGGTCTGAATTCCCCCACTAACCCCAAACCAACTGTCACACACACACACCAGGGTGCCAGGGTGTGTTTCACCGCTGTCTTTATACATACAGGGACTGTCATTCTGTGCTCTTGCGGCAGTCAGAATGCGGTTTAAGCTATGTGCGCTCTGTTCATTTCGTTAGGCGCACGCTGCCAAGAAATGGCGCCTAAAACTGGCGCTAACATTTAGCATGCTAACATCTAGCATGCTAACATCTAGCATGCTAACATCTAGCATGCTAACATCTAGCATGCTAACATATAGCATGCTAATATCTAGCATGCTAACATCTAGCATGCTAACATCTGCCTCTCAGTCAAGTCATTACCCCACAATACATGTGAGATTAGGTCTGAATTCCCCCACTAACCCCAAACCAACTGTCACACACACACACCAGGGTGCCAGGGTGTATTTCACCGCTGTCTTTATACATACAGGGACTGTCATTCTGTGCTCTTGCGGCAGTCAGAATGCGGTTTAAGCTATGTGCGCTCTGTTCATTTCGTTAGGCGCACGCTGCCAAGAAATGGCGCCTAAAACTGGCGCTAACATTTAGCATGCTAACATCTAGCATGCTAACATCTAGCATGCTAACATCTAGCATGCTAACATCTAGCATGCTAAAATCTAGCATGCTAACATCAAACATGCTAACATCTAGCATGCTAACATCTAGCATGCTAACATATAGCATGCTAATATCTAACATGCTAACATCTAGCATGCTAACATCTGCCTCTCAGTCAAGTCATTACCCCACAATACATGTGAGCTTAGGTCTGAATTCCCCCACTAACCCCAAACCAACTCTCACACACACACACCAGGGTGCCAGGGTGTGTTTCACCGCTGTCTTTATACATACAGGGACTGTCATTCTGTGCTCTTGCGGCAGTCAGAATGCGGTTTATGCTATGTGCGCTCTGTTCATTTCGTTAGGCGCACGCTGCCAAGAAATGGCGCCTAAAACTGGCGCTAACATTTAGCATGCTAACATCTAGCATGCTAACATCTAGCATGCTAACATCTAGCATGCTAACATCTAGCATGCTAAAATCTAGCATGCTAACATCAAACATGCTAACATCTAGCATGCTAACATCTAGCATGCTAACATCTAGCATGCTAACATCTAGCATGCTAACATCTAGCATGCTAACATCTAGCATGCTAACATCTGCCTCTCAGTCAAGTCATTACCCCACAATACATGTGAGCTTAGGTCTGAATTCCCCCACTAACCCCAAACCAACTGTCACACACACACACCAGGGTGCCAGGGTGTGTTTCACCGCTGTCTTTATACATACAGGGACTGTCATTCTGTGCTCTTGCGGCAGTCAGAATGCGGTTTAAGCTATGTGCGCTCTGTTCATTTCGTTAGGCGCACGCTGCCAAGAAATGGCGCCTAAAACTGGCGCTAACATTTAGCATGCTAACATCTAGCATGCTAACATCTAGCATGCTAAAATCTAGCATGCTAACATCTAACATGCTAACATCTAGCATGCTAACATCTAGCATGCTAACATCTAGCATGCTAACATCTAGCATGCTAACATATAGCATGCTAATATCTAACATGCTAACATCTAGCATGCTAACATCTGCCTCTCAGTCAAGTCATTACCCCACAATACATGTGAGATTAGGTCTGAATTCCCCCACTAACCCCAAACCAACTGTCACACACACACACCAGGGTGCCAGGGTGTATTTCACCGCTGTCTTTATACATACAGGGACTGTCATTCTGTGCTCTTGCGGCAGTCAGAATGCGGTTTAAGCTATGTGCGCTCTGTTCATTTCGTTAGGCGCACGCTGCCAAGAAATGGCGCCTAAAACTGGCGCTAACATTTAGCATGCTAACATCTAGCATGCTAACATCTAGCATGCTAACATCTAGCATGCTAACATCTAGCATGCTAAAATCTAGCATGCTAACATCAAACATGCTAACATCTAGCATGCTAACATCTAGCATGCTAACATATAGCATGCTAATATCTAACATGCTAACATCTAGCATGCTAACATCTGCCTCTCAGTCAAGTCATTACCCCACAATACATGTGAGCTTAGGTCTGAATTCCCCCACTAACCCCAAACCAACTCTCACACACACACACCAGGGTGCCAGGGTGTGTTTCACCGCTGTCTTTATACATACAGGGACTGTCATTCTGTGCTCTTGCGGCAGTCAGAATGCGGTTTAAGCTATGTGCGCTCTGTTCATTTCGTTAGGCGCACGCTGCCAAGAAATGGCGCCTAAAACTGGCGCTAACATTTAGCATGCTAACATCTAGCATGCTAACATCTAGCATGCTAACATCTAGCATGCTAACATCTAGCATGCTAAAATCTAGCATGCTAACATCAAACATGCTAACATCTAGCATGCTAACATCTAGCATGCTAACATCTAGCATGCTAACATCTAGCATGCTAACATCTAGCATGCTAACATCTAGCATGCTAACATCTAGCATGCTAACATATAGCATGCTAATATCTAACATGCTAACATCTAGCATGCTAACATCTGCCTCTCAGTCAAGTCATTACCCCACAATACATGTGAGATTTGGTCTGAATTCCCCCACTAACCCCAAACCAACTGTCACACACACACACCAGGGTGCCAGGGTGTATTTCACCGCTGTCTTTATACATACAGGGACTGTCATTCTGTGCTCTTGCGGCAGTCAGAATGCGGTTTAAGCTATGTGCGCTCTGTTCATTTCGTTAGGCGCACGCTGCCAAGAAATGGCGCCTAAAACTGGCGCTAACATTTAGCATGCTAACATCTAGCATGCTAACATCTGGCATGCTAACATCTAGCATGCTAACATCTAGCATGCTAAAATCTAGCATGCAAACATCTAACATGCTAACATCTAGCATGCTAACATCTAGCATGCTAACATCTAGCATGCTAAAATCTAGCATGCTAACATCAAACATGCTAACATCTAGCATGCTAACATCTAGCATGCTAACATCTAGCATGCTAACATCTAGCATGCTAACATCTAGCATGCTAACATCTAGCATGCTAACATATAGCATGCTAATATCTAACATGCTAACATCTAGCATGCTAACATCTGCCTCTCAGTCAAGTCATTACCCCACAATACATGTGAGATTAGGTCTGAATTCCCCCACTTACCCCAAACCAACTGTCACACACACACACCAGGGTGCCAGGGTGTATTTCACCGCTGTCTTTATACATACAGGGACTGTCATTCTGTGCTCTTGCGGCAGTCAGAATGCGGTTTAAGCTATGTGCGCTCTGTTCATTTCGTTAGGCGCACGCTGCCAAGAAATGGCGCCTAAAACTGGCGCTAACATTTAGCATGCTAACATCTAGCATGCTAACATCTGGCATGCTAACATCTAGCATGCTAACATCTAGCATGCTAAAATCTAGCATGCAAACATCTAACATGCTAACATCTAGCATGCTAACATCTAGCATGCTAACATCTAGCATGCTAAAATCTAGCATGCTAACCTCAAACATGCTAACATCTAGCATGCTAACATCTAGCATGCTAACATCTAGCATGCTAACATCTAGCATGCTAACATCTAGCATGCTAACATCTAGCATGCTAACATCTAGCATGCTAACATATAGCATGCTAATATCTAACATGCTAACATCTAGCATGCTAACATCTGCCTCTCAGTCAAGTCATTACCCCACAATACATGTGAGATTAGGTCTGAATTCCCCCACTTACCCCAAACCAACTGTCACACACACACACCAGGGTGCCAGGGTGTATTTCACCGCTGTCTTTATACATACAGGGACTGTCATTCTGTGCTCTTGCGGCAGTCAGAATGCGGTTTAAGCTATGTGCGCTCTGTTCATTTCGTTAGGCGCACGCTGCCAAGAAATGGCGCCTAAAACTGGCGCTAACATTTAGCATGCTAACATCTAGCATGCTAACATCTAGCATGCTAACATCTAGCATGCTAAAATCTAGCATGCTAACATCTAACATGCTAACATCTAGCATGCTAACATCTAGCATGCTAACATCTAGCATGCTAACATCTAGCATGCTAACATATAGCATGCTAATATCTAACATGCTAACATCTAGCATGCTAACATCTGCCTCTCAGTCAAGTCATTACCCCACAATACATGTGAGCTTAGGTCTGAATTCCCCCACTAACCCCAAACCAACTGTCACACACACACACCAGGGTGCCAGGGGGCCAGGGTGTTTCACCGCTGTCTTTATACATACAGGGACTGTCATTCTGTGCTCTTGCGGCAGTCAGAATGCGGTTTAAGCTATGTGCGCTCTGTTCATTTCGTTAGGCGCACGCTGCCAAGAAATGGCGCCTAAAACTGGCGCTAACATTTAGCATGCTAACATCTAGCATGCTAACATCTAGCATGCTAAAATCTAGCATGCTAACATCTAACATGCTAACATCTAGCATGCTAACATATAGCATGCTAATATCTAACATGCTAACATCTAGCATGCTAACATCTGCCTCTCAGTCAAGTCATTACCCCACAATACATGTGAGATTAGGTCTGAATTCCCCCACTAACCCCAAACCAACTGTCACACACACACACCAGGGTGCCAGGGTGTATTTCACCGCTGTCTTTATACATACAGGGACTGTCATTCTGTGCTCTTGCGGCAGTCAGAATGCGGTTTAAGCTATGTGCGCTTTGTTCATTTCGTTAGGCGCACGCTGCCAAGAAATGGCGCCTAAAACTGGCGCTAACATTTAGCATGCTAACATCTAGCATGCTAACATCTAGCATGCTAACATCCTTCATGCTAACATCTAGCATGCTAAAATCTAGCATGCTAACATCTAACATGCTAACATCAAGCATGCTAACATCTAGCATGCTAACATCTAGCATGCTAACATATAGCATGCTAATATCTAACATGCTAACATCTAGCATGCTAACATCTGCCTCTCAGTCAAGTCATTACCCCACAATACATGTGAGCTTAGGTCTGAATTCCCCCACTAACCCCAAACCAACTGTCACACACACACACCAGGGTGCCAGGGTGTATTTCACCGCTGTCTTTATACATACAGGGACTGTCATTCTGTGCTCTTGCGGCAGTCAGAATGCGGTTTAAGCTATGTGCGCTTTGTTCATTTCGTTAGGCGCACGCTGCCAAGAAATGGCGCCTAAAACTGGCGCTAACATTTAGCATGCTAACATCTAGCATGCTAACATCTAGCATGCTAACATCCTTCATGCTAACATCTAGCATGCTAAAATCTAGCATGCTAACATCTAACATGCTAACATCAAGCATGCTAACATCTAGCATGCTAACATATAGCATGCTAATATCTAACATGCTAACATCTAGCATGCTAACATCTGCCTCTCAGTCAAGTCATTACCCCACAATACATGTGAGCTTAGGTCTGAATTCCCCCACTAACCCCAAACCAACTGTCACACACACACACCAGGGTGCCAGGGGGCCAGGGTGTTTCACCGCTGTCTTTATACATACAGGGACTGTCATTCTGTGCTCTTGCGGCAGTCAGAATGCGGTTTAAGCTATGTGCGCTCTGTTCATTTCGTTAGGCGCACGCTGCCAAGAAATGGCGCCTAAAACTGGCGCTAACATTTAGCATGCTAACATCTAGCATGCTAACATCTAGCATGCTAAAATCTAGCATGCTAACATCTAACATGCTAACATCTAGCATGCTAACATCTAGAATGCTAACATCTAGCATGCTAACATATAGCATGCTAATATCTAACATGCTAACATCTAGCATGCTAACATCTGCCTCTCAGTCAAGTCATTACCCCACAATACATGTGAGCTTAGGTCTGAATTCCCCCACTAACCCCAAACCAACTGTCACACACACACACCAGGGTGCCAGGGTGTGTTTCACCGCTGTCTTTATACATACAGGGACTGTCATTCTGTGCTCTTGCGGCAGTCAGAATGCGGTTTAAGCTATGTGCGCTCTGTTCATTTCGTTAGGCGCACGCTGCCAAGAAATGGCGCCTAAAACTGGCATCTAGCATGCTAACATCTAGCATGCTAACATCTAGCATGCTAAAATCTAGCATGCTAACATCAAACATGCTAACATCTAGCATGCTAACATCTAGCATGCTAACATATAGCATGCTAATATCTAACATCTAGCATGCTAACATCTGCCTCTCAGTCAAGTCATTACCCCACAATACATGTGAGCTTAGGTCTGAATTCCCCCACTAACCCCAAACCAACTGTCACACACACACACCAGGGTGCCAGGGGGCCAGGGTGTTTCACCGCTGTCTTTATACATACAGGGACTGTCATTCTGTGCTCTTGCGGCAGTCAGAATGCGGTTTAAGCTATGTGCGCTCTGTTCATTTCGTTAGGCGCACGCTGCCAAGAAATGGCGCCTAAAACTGGCGCTAACATTTAGCATGCTAACATCTAGCATGCTAACATCTAGCATGCTAACATCTAGCATGCTAACATCTAGCATGCTAACATCTAGCATGCTAAAATCTAGCATGCTAACATCTAACATGCTAACATCTAGCATGCTAACATCTAGCATGCTAACATATAGCATGCTAACATATAGCATGCTAATATCTAACATGCTAACATCTAGCATGCTAACATCTGCCTCTCAGTCAAGTCATTACCCCACAATACATGTGAGATTAGGTCTGAATTCCCCCACTAACCCCAAACCAACTGTCACACACACACACCAGGGTGCCAGGGTGTGTTTCACCGCTGTCTTTATACATACAGGGACTGTCATTCTGTGCTCTTGCGGCAGTCAGAATGCGGTTTAAGCTATGTGCGCTCTGTTCATTTCGTTAGGCGCACGCTGCCAAGAAATGGCGCCTAAAACTGGCGCTAACATTTAGCATGCTAGCATCTAGCATGCTAACATCTAGCATGCTAACATCTAGCATGCTAACATCTAGCATGCTAAAATCTAGCATGCTAACATCTAACATGCTAACATCTAGCATAGTAACATCTAGCATGCTAACATCTAGCATGCTAACATATAGCATGCTAATATCTAACATGCTAACATCTAGCATGCTAACATCTGCCTCTCAGTCAAGTCATTACCCCACAATACATGTGAGCTTAGGTCTGAATTCCCCCACTAACCCCAAACCAACTGTCACACACACACACCAGGGTGCCAGGGTGTGTTTCACCGCTGTCTTTATACATACAGGGACTGTCATTTTGTGCTCTTGCGGCAGTCAGAATGCGGTTTAAGCTATGTGCGCTCTGTTCATTTCGTTAGGCGCACGCTGCCAAGAAATGGCGCCTAAAACTGGCGCTAACATTTAGCATGCTAACATCTAGCATGCTAACATCTAGCATGCTAACATCTAGCATGCTAACATCTAGCATGCTAAAATCTAGCATGCTAACATCTGCCTCTCAGTCAAGTCATTACCCCACAATACATGTGAGCTTAGGTCTGAATTCCCCCACTAACCCCAAACCAACTGTCACACACACACACCAGGGTGCCAGGGTGTGTTTCACCGCTGTCTTTATACATACAGGGACTGTCATTTTGTGCTCTTGCGGCAGTCAGAATGCGGTTTAAGCTATGTGCGCTCTGTTCATTTCGTTAGGCGCACGCTGCCAAGAAATGGCGCCTAAAACTGGCGCTAACATTTAGCATGCTAACATCTAGCATGCTAACATCTAGCATGCTAACATCTAGCATGCTAACATCTAGCATGCTAAAATCTAGCATGCTAACATCTAACATGCTAACATCTAGCATGCTAACATCTAGCATGCTAACATATAGCATAATAATATCTAACATGCTAACATCTAGCATGCTAACATCTGCCTCTCAGTCAAGTCATTACCCCACAATACTTGTGAGCTTAGGTCTGAATTCCCCCACTAACCCCAAACCAACTCTCACACACACACACCAGGGTGCCAGGGTGTGTTTCACCGCTGTCTTTATACATACAGGGACTGTCATTCTGTGCTCTTGCGGCAGTCAGAATGCGGTTTAAGCTATGTGCGCTCTGTTCATTTCGTTAGGCGCACGCTGCTAAGAAATGGCGCCTAAAACTGGCGCTAACATTTAGCATGCTAGCATCTAGCATGCTAACATCTAGCATGCTAACATCTAGCATGCTAACATCTAGCATGCTAAAATCTAGCATGCTAACATCTAACATGCTAACATCTAGCATAGTAACATCTAGCATGCTAACATCTAGCATGCTAACATATAGCATGCTAATATCTAACATGCTAACATCTAGCATGCTAACATCTGCCTCTCAGTCAAGTCATTACCCCACAATACATGTGAGCTTAGGTCTGAATTCCCCCACTAACCCCAAACCAACTGTCACACACACACACCAGGGTGCCAGGGTGTGTTTCACCGCTGTCTTTATACATACAGGGACTGTCATTTTGTGCTCTTGCGGCAGTCAGAATGCGGTTTAAGCTATGTGCGCTCTGTTCATTTCGTTAGGCGCACGCTGCCAAGAAATGGCGCCTAAAACTGGCGCTAACATTTAGCATGCTAACATCTAGCATGCTAACATCTAGCATGCTAACATCTAGCATGCTAACATCTAGCATGCTAAAATCTAGCATGCTAACATCTAACATGCTAACATCTAGCATGCTAACATCTAGCATGCTAACATCTAGCATGCTAACATCTAGCATGCTAACATCTAGCATGCTAACATATAGCATGCTAATATCTAACATGCTAACATCTAGCATGCTAACATCTGCCTCTCAGTCAAGTCATTACCCCACAATACATGTGAGATTAGGTCTGAATTCCCCCACTAACCCCAAACCAACTGTCTCACACACACACCAGGGTGCCAGGGTGTATTTCACCGCTGTCTTTATACATACAGGGACTGTCATTCTGTGCTCTTGCGGCAGTCAGAATGCGGTTTAAGCTATGTGCGCTCTGTTCATTTCGTTAGGCGCACGCTGCCAAGAAATGGCGCCTAAAACTGGCGCTAACATTTAGCATGCTAACATCTAGCATGCTAACATCTAGCATGCTAACATCTAGCATGCTAATATCTAACATGCTAACATCTAGCATGCTAACATCTGCCTCTCAGTCAAGTCATTACCCCACAATACATGTGAGATTAGGTCTGAATTCCCCCACTAACCCCAAACAAACTGTCACACACACACACCAGGGTGCCAGGGTGTATTTCACCGCTGTCTTTATACATACAGGGACTGTCATTCTGTGCTCTTGCGGCAGTCAGAATGCGGTTTAAGCTATGTGCGCTCTGTTCATTTCGTTAGGCGCACGCTGCCAAGAAATGGCGCCTAAAACTGGCGCTAACATTTAGCATGCTAACATCTAGCATGCTAACATCTAGCATGCTAACATCTAGCATGCTAACATCTAGCATGCTAAAATCTAGCATGCTAACATCTAACATGCTAACATCTAGCATGCTAACATCTAGCATGCTAACATCTAGCATGCTAACATCTAGCATGCTAACATCTAGCATGCTAACATATAGCATGCTAATATCTAACATGCTAACATCTAGCATGCTAACATCTGCCTCTCAGTCAAGTCATTACCCCACAATACATGTGAGATTAGGTCTGAATTCCCCCACTAACCCCAAACAAACTGTCACACACACACACCAGGGTGCCAGGGTGTATTTCACCGCCGTCTTTATACATACAGGGACTGTCATTCTGTGCTCTTGCGGCAGTCAGAATGCGGTTTAAGCTATGTGCGCTCTGTTCATTTCGTTAGGCGCACGCTGCCAAGAAATGGCGCCTAAAACTGGCGCTAACATTTAGCATGCTAACATCTAGCATGCTAACATCTAGCATGCTAACATCTAGCATGCTAACATCTAGCATGCTAAAATCTAGCATGCTAACATCTAACATGCTAACATCTAGCATGCTAACATCTAGCATGCTAACATCTAGCATGCTAACATATAGCATGCTAACATCTAGCATGCTAACATCTGCCTTTCAGTCAAGTCATTACCCCACAATACATGTGAGCTTAGGTCTGAATTCCCCCACTAACCCCAAACCAACTCTCACACACACACACCAGGGTGCCAGGGTGTGTTTCACCGCTGTCTTTATACATACAGGGACTGTCATTCTGTGCTCTTGCGGCAGTCAGAATGCGGTTTAAGCTATGTGCGCTCTGTTCATTTCGTTAGGCGCACGCTGCTAAGAAATGGCGCCTAAAACTGGCGCTAACATTTAGCATGCTAGCATCTAGCATGCTAACATCTAGCATGCTAACATCTAGCATGCTAACATCTAGCATGCTAAAATCTAGCATGCTAACATCTAACATGCTAACATCTAGCATAGTAACATCTAGCATGCTAACATCTAGCATGCTAACATATAGCATGCTAATATCTAACATGCTAACATCTAGCATGCTAACATCTGCCTCTCAGTCAAGTCATTACCCCACAATACATGTGAGCTTAGGTCTGAATTCCCCCACTAACCCCAAACCAACTGTCACACACACACACCAGGGTGCCAGGGTGTGTTTCACCGCTGTCTTTATACATACAGGGACTGTCATTTTGTGCTCTTGCGGCAGTCAGAATGCGGTTTAAGCTATGTGCGCTCTGTTCATTTCGTTAGGCGCACGCTGCCAAGAAATGGCGCCTAAAACTGGCGCTAACATTTAGCATGCTAACATCTAGCATGCTAACATCTAGCATGCTAACATCTAGCATGCTAACATCTAGCATGCTAAAATCTAGCATGCTAACATCTAACATGCTAACATCTAGCATGCTAACATCTAGCATGCTAACATCTAGCATGCTAACATCTAGCATGCTAACATCTAGCATGCTAACATATAGCATGCTAATATCTAACATGCTAACATCTAGCATGCTAACATCTGCCTCTCAGTCAAGTCATTACCCCACAATACATGTGAGATTAGGTCTGAATTCCCCCACTAACCCCAAACCAACTGTCACACACACACACCAGGGTGCCAGGGTGTATTTCACCGCTGTCTTTATACATACAGGGACTGTCATTCTGTGCTCTTGCGGCAGTCAGAATGCGGTTTAAGCTATGTGCGCTCTGTTCATTTCGTTAGGCGCACGCTGCCAAGAAATGGCGCCTAAAACTGGCGCTAACATTTAGCATGCTAACATCTAGCATGCTAACATCTAGCATGCTAACATCTAGCATGCTAATATCTAACATGCTAACATCTAGCATGCTAACATCTGCCTCTCAGTCAAGTCATTACCCCACAATACATGTGAGATTAGGTCTGAATTCCCCCACTAACCCCAAACAAACTGTCACACACACACACCAGGGTGCCAGGGTGTATTTCACCGCTGTCTTTATACATACAGGGACTGTCATTCTGTGCTCTTGCGGCAGTCAGAATGCGGTTTAAGCTATGTGCGCTCTGTTCATTTCGTTAGGCGCACGCTGCCAAGAAATGGCGCCTAAAACTGGCGCTAACATTTAGCATGCTAGCATCTAGCATGCTAACATCTAGCATGCTAACATCTAGCATGCTAACATCTAGCATGCTAAAATCTAGCATGCTAACATCTAACATGCTAACATCTAGCATAGTAACATCTAGCATGCTAACATCTAGCATGCTAACATATAGCATGCTAATATCTAACATGCTAACATCTAGCATGCTAACATCTGCCTCTCAGTCAAGTCATTACCCCACAATACATGTGAGCTTAGGTCTGAATTCCCCCACTAACCCCAAACCAACTGTCACACACACACACCAGGGTGCCAGGGTGTGTTTCACCGCTGTCTTTATACATACAGGGACTGTCATTTTGTGCTCTTGCGGCAGTCAGAATGCGGTTTAAGCTATGTGCGCTCTGTTCATTTCGTTAGGCGCACGCTGCCAAGAAATGGCGCCTAAAACTGGCGCTAACATTTAGCATGCTAACATCTAGCATGCTAACATCTAGCATGCTAAAATCTAGCATGCTAACATCTAGCATGCTAAAATCTAGCATGCTAACATCTAACATGCTAACATCTAGCATGCTAACATCTAGCATGCTAACATCTAGCATGCTAACATCTAGCATGCTAAAATCTAGCATGCTAACATATAGCATGCTAATATCTAACATGCTAACATCTAGCATGCTAACATCTGCCTCTCAGTCAAGTCATTACCCCACAATACATGTGAGATTAGGTCTGAATTCCCCCACTAACCCCAAACCAACTGTCACACACACACACCAGGGTGCCAGGGTGTATTTCACCGCTGTCTTTATACATACAGGGACTGTCATTCTGTGCTCTTGCGGCAGTCAGAATGCGGTTTAAGCTATGTGCGCTCTGTTCATTTCGTTAGGCGCACGCTGCCAAGAAATGGCGCCTAAAACTGGCGCTAACATTTAGCATGCTAACATCTAGCATGCTAACATCTAGCATGCTAACATCTAGCATGCTAATATCTAACATGCTAACATCTAGCATGCTAACATCTGCCTCTCAGTCAAGTCATTACCCCACAATACATGTGAGATTAGGTCTGAATTCCCCCACTAACCCCAAACAAACTGTCACACACACACACCAGGGTGCCAGGGTGTATTTCACCGCTGTCTTTATACATACAGGGACTGTCATTCTGTGCTCTTGCGGCAGTCAGAATGCGGTTTAAGCTATGTGCGCTCTGTTCATTTCGTTAGGCGCACGCTGCCAAGAAATGGCGCCTAAAACTGGCGCTAACATTTAGCATGCTAACATTTAGCATGCTAGCATCTAGCATGCTAACATCTAGCATGCTAACATCTAGCATGCTAACATCTAGCATGCTAAAATCTAGCATGCTAACATCTAACATGCTAACATCTAGCATGCTAACATCTAGCATGCTAACATCTAGCATGCTAACATCTAGCATGCTAACATATAGCATGCTAATATCTAACATGCTAACATCTAGCATGCTAACATCTGCCTCTCAGTCAAGTCATTACCCCACAATACATGTGAGCTTAGGTCTGAATTCCCCCACTAACCCCAAACCAACTGTCACACACACACACCAGGGTGCCAGGGTGTGTTTCACCGCTGTCTTTATACATACAGGGACTGTCATTTTGTGCTCTTGCGGCAGTCAGAATGCGGTTTAAGCTATGTGCGCTCTGTTCATTTCGTTAGGCGCACGCTGCCAAGAAATGGCGCCTAAAACTGGCGCTAACATTTAGCATGCTAACATCTAGCATGCTAACATCTGGCATGCTAACATCTAGCATGCTAACATCTAGCATGCTAACATCTGCCTCTCAGTCAAGTCATTACCCCACAATACATGTGAGCTTAGGTCTGAATTCCCCCACTAACCCCAAACCAACTGTCACACACACACACCAGGGTGCCAGGGTGTGTTTCACCGCTGTCTTTATACATACAGGGACTGTCATTCTGTGCTCTTGCGGCAGTCAGAATGCGGTTTAAGCTATGTGCGCTCTGTTCATTTCGTTAGGCGCACGCTGCCAAGAAATGGCGCCTAAAACTGGCGCTAACATCTAGCATGCTAACATCTAGCATGCTAACATCTAGCATGCTAACATCTAGCATGCTAACATCTAGCATGCTAACATATAGCATGCTAATATCTAACATGCTAACATCTAGCATGCTAACATCTGCCTCTCAGTCAAGTCATTACCCCACAATACATGTGAGATTAGGTCTGAATTCCCCCACTAACCCCAAACCAACTGTCACACACACACACCAGGGTGCCAGGGTGTATTTCACCGCTGTCTTTATACATACAGGGACTGTCATTCTGTGCTCTTGCGGCAGTCAGAATGCGGTTTAAGCTATGTGCGCTCTGTTCATTTCGTTAGGCGCACGCTGCCAAGAAATGGCGCCTAAAACTGGCGCTAACATTTAGCATGCTAACATCTAGCATGCTAACATCTAGCATGCTAACATCTAGCATGCTAAAATCTAGCATGCTAACATCAAACATGCTAACATCTAGCATGCTAACATCTAGCATGCTAACATATAGCATGCTAATATCTAACATGCTAACATCTAGCATGCTAACATCTGCCTCTCAGTCAAGTCATTACCCCACAATACATGTGAGCTTAGGTCTGAATTCCCCCACTAACCCCAAACCAACTCTCACACACACACACCAGGGTGCCAGGGTGTGTTTCACCGCTGTCTTTATACATACAGGGACTGTCATTCTGTGCTCTTGCGGCAGTCAGAATGCGGTTTATGCTATGTGCGCTCTGTTCATTTCGTTAGGCGCACGCTGCCAAGAAATGGCGCCTAAAACTGGCGCTAACATTTAGCATGCTAACATCTAGCATGCTAACATCTAGCATGCTAACATCTAGCATGCTAACATCTAGCATGCTAAAATCTAGCATGCTAACATCAAACATGCTAACATCTAGCATGCTAACATCTAGCATGCTAACATCTAGCATGCTAACATCTAGCATGCTAACATCTAGCATGCTAACATCTAGCATGCTAACATCTGCCTCTCAGTCAAGTCATTACCCCACAATACATGTGAGCTTAGGTCTGAATTCCCCCACTAACCCCAAACCAACTGTCACACACACACACCAGGGTGCCAGGGTGTGTTTCACCGCTGTCTTTATACATACAGGGACTGTCATTCTGTGCTCTTGCGGCAGTCAGAATGCGGTTTAAGCTATGTGCGCTCTGTTCATTTCGTTAGGCGCACGCTGCCAAGAAATGGCGCCTAAAACTGGCGCTAACATTTAGCATGCTAACATCTAGCATGCTAACATCTAGCATGCTAAAATCTAGCATGCTAACATCTAACATGCTAACATCTAGCATGCTAACATCTAGCATGCTAACATCTAGCATGCTAACATCTAGCATGCTAACATCTAGCATGCTAACATATAGCATGCTAATATCTAACATGCTAACATCTAGCATGCTAACATCTGCCTCTCAGTCAAGTCATTACCCCACAATACATGTGAGATTAGGTCTGAATTCCCCCACTAACCCCAAACCAACTGTCACACACACACACCAGGGTGCCAGGGGGCCAGGGTGTTCCACCGCTGTCTTTATACATACAGGGACTGTCATTCTGTGCTCTTGCGGCAGTCAGAATGCGGTTTAAGCTATGTGCGCTCTGTTCATTTCGTTAGGCGCACGCTGCCAAGAAATGGCGCCTAAAACTGGTGCTAACATTTAGCATGCTAACATCTAGCATGCTAACATCTAGCATGCTAAAATCTAGCATGCTAACATCTAACATGCTAACATCTAGCATGCTAACATCTAGCATGCTAACATCTAGCATGCTAACATTTAGCATGCTTACATATAGCATGCTAATATCTAACATGCTAACATCTAGCATGCTAACATCTGCCTCTCAGTTAAGTCATTACCCCACAATACATGTGAGATTAGGTCTGAATTCCCCCACTAACCCCAAACCAACTGTCACACACACACACCAGGGTGCCAGGGTGTGTTTCACCGCTGTCTTTATACATACAGGGACTGTCATTCTGTGCTCTTGCGGCAGTCAGAATGCGGTTTAAGCTATGTGCGCTCTGTTCATTTCGTTAGGCGCACGCTGCCAAGAAATGGCGCCTAAAACTGGCGCTAACATTTAGCATGCTAACATCTAGCATGCTAACATCTAGCATGCTAACATCTAGCATGCTAACATCTAGCATGCTAAAATCTAGCATGCTAACATCAAACATGCTAACATCTAGCATGCTAACATCTAGCATGCTAACATATAGCATGCTAATATCTAACATGCTAACATCTAGCATGCTAACATCTGCCTCTCAGTCAAGTCATTACCCCACAATACATGTGAGCTTAGGTCTGAATTCCCCCACTAACCCCAAACCAACTCTCACACACACACACCAGGGTGCCAGGGTGTGTTTCACCGCTGTCTTTATACATACAGGGACTGTCATTCTGTGCTCTTGCGGCAGTCAGAATGCGGTTTAAGCTATGTGCGCTCTGTTCATTTCGTTAGGCGCACGCTGCCAAGAAATGGCGCCTAAAACTGGCGCTAACATTTAGCATGCTAACATCTAGCATGCTAACATCTAGCATGCTAACATCTAGCATGCTAACATCTAGCATGCTAAAATCTAGCATGCTAACATCAAACATGCTAACATCTAGCATGCTAACATCTAGCATGCTAACATCTAGCATGCTAACATCTAGCATGCTAACATCTAGCATGCTAACATCTAGCATGCTAACATCTAGCATGCTAACATATAGCATGCTAATATCTAACATGCTAACATCTAGCATGCTAACATCTGCCTCTCAGTCAAGTCATTACCCCACAATACATGTGAGATTTGGTCTGAATTCCCCCACTAACCCCAAACCAACTGTCACACACACACACCAGGGTGCCAGGGTGTATTTCACCGCTGTCTTTATACATACAGGGACTGTCATTCTGTGCTCTTGCGGCAGTCAGAATGCGGTTTAAGCTATGTGCGCTCTGTTCATTTCGTTAGGCGCACGCTGCCAAGAAATGGCGCCTAAAACTGGCGCTAACATTTAGCATGCTAACATCTGGCATGCTAACATCTAGCATGCTAACATCTAGCATGCTAAAATCTAGCATGCAAACATCTAACATGCTAACATCTAGCATGCTAACATCTAGCATGCTAACATCTAGCATGCTAAAATCTAGCATGCTAACATCAAACATGCTAACATCTAGCATGCTAACATCTAGCATGCTAACATCTAGCATGCTAACATCTAGCATGCTAACATCTAGCATGCTAACATATAGCATGCTAATATCTAACATGCTAACATCTAGCATGCTAACATCTGCCTCTCAGTCAAGTCATTACCCCACAATACATGTGAGCTTAGGTCTGAATTCCCCCACTAACCCCAAACCAACTGTCACACACACACACCAGGGTGCCAGGGGGCCAGGGTGTTTCACCGCTGTCTTTATACATACAGGGACTGTCATTCTGTGCTCTTGCGGCAGTCAGAATGCGGTTTAAGCTATGTGCGCTCTGTTCATTTCGTTAGGCGCACGCTGCCAAGAAATGGCGCCTAAAACTGGCGCTAACATTTAGCATGCTAACATCTAGCATGCTAACATCTAGCATGCTAACATCTAGCATGCTAACATCTAGCATGCTAAAATCTAGCATGCTAACATCAAACATGCTAACATCTAGCATGCTAACATCTAGCATGCTAACATCTAGCATGCTAACATCTAGCATGCTAACATCTAGCATGCTAACATCTAGCATGCTAACATATAGCATGCTAATATCTAACATGCTAACATCTAGCATGCTAACATCTGCCTCTCAGTCAAGTCATTACCCCACAATACATGTGAGATTAGGTCTGAATTCCCCCACTTACCCCAAACCAACTGTCACACACACACACCAGGGTGCCAGGGTGTATTTCACCGCTGTCTTTATACATACAGGGACTGTCATTCTGTGCTCTTGCGGCAGTCAGAATGCGGTTTAAGCTATGTGCGCTCTGTTCATTTCGTTAGGCGCACGCTGCCAAGAAATGGCGCCTAAAACTGGCGCTAACATTTAGCATGCTAACATCTAGCATGCTAACATCTAGCATGCTAACATCTAGCATGCTAAAATCTAGCATGCTAACATCTAACATGCTAACATCTAGCATGCTAACATCTAGCATGCTAACATCTAGCATGCTAAAGTCTAGCATGCTGACATATAGCATGCTAATATCTAACATGCTAACATCTAGCATGCTAACATCTGCCTCTCAGTCAAGTCATTACCCCACAATACATGTGAGCTTAGGTCTGAATTCCCCCACTAACCCCAAACCAACTGTCACACACACACACCAGGGTGCCAGGGGGCCAGGGTGTTTCACCGCTGTCTTTATACATACAGGGACTGTCATTCTGTGCTCTTGCGGCAGTCAGAATGCGGTTTAAGCTATGTGCGCTCTGTTCATTTCGTTAGGCGCACGCTGCCAAGAAATGGCGCCTAAAACTGGCGCTAACATTTAGCATGCTAACATCTAGCATGCTAACATCTAGCATGCTAACATCTAGCATGCTAACATCTAGCATGCTAAAATCTAGCATGCTAACATCAAACATGCTAACATCTAGCATGCTAACATCTAGCATGCTAACATCTAGCATGCTAACATCTAGCATGCTAACATCTAGCATGCTAACATCTAGCATGCTAACATCTAGCATGCTAACATATAGCATGCTAATATCTAACATGCTAACATCTAGCATGCTAACATCTGCCTCTCAGTCAAGTCATTACCCCACAATACATGTGAGATTTGGTCTGAATTCCCCCACTAACCCCAAACCAACTGTCACACACACACACCAGGGTGCCAGGGTGTATTTCACCGCTGTCTTTATACATACAGGGACTGTCATTCTGTGCTCTTGCGGCAGTCAGAATGCGGTTTAAGCTATGTGCGCTCTGTTCATTTCGTTAGGCGCACGCTGCCAAGAAATGGCGCCTAAAACTGGCGCTAACATTTAGCATGCTAACATCTAGCATGCTAACATCTGGCATGCTAACATCTAGCATGCTAACATCTAGCATGCTAAAATCTAGCATGCAAACATCTAACATGCTAACATCTAGCATGCTAACATCAAACATGCTAACATCTAGCATGCTAACATCTAGCATGCTAACATCTAGCATGCTAACATCTAGCATGCTAACATATAGCATGCTAATATCTAACATGCTAACATCTAGCATGCTAACATCTGCCTCTCAGTCAAGTCATTACCCCACAATACATGTGAGATTAGGTCTGAATTCCCCCACTTACCCCAAACCAACTGTCACACACACACACCAGGGTGCCAGGGTGTATTTCACCGCTGTCTTTATACATACAGGGACTGTCATTCTGTGCTCTTGCGGCAGTCAGAATGCGGTTTAAGCTATGTGCGCTCTGTTCATTTCGTTAGGCGCACGCTGCCAAGAAATGGCGCCTAAAACTGGCGCTAACATTTAGCATGCTAACATCTAGCATGCTAACATCTAGCATGCTAACATCTAGCATGCTAAAATCTAGCATGCTAACATCTAACATGCTAACATCTAGCATGCTAACATCTAGCATGCTAACATCTAGCATGCTAACATCTAGCATGCTAACATATAGCATGCTAATATCTAACATGCTAACATCTAGCATGCTAACATCTGCCTCTCAGTCAAGTCATTACCCCACAATACATGTGAGCTTAGGTCTGAATTCCCCCACTAACCCCAAACCAACTGTCACACACACACACCAGGGTGCCAGGGTGTATTTCACCGCTGTCTTTATACATACAGGGACTGTCATTCTGTGCTCTTGCGGCAGTCAGAATGCGGTTTAAGCTATGTGCGCTCTGTTCATTTCGTTAGGCGCACGCTGCCAAGAAATGGCGCCTAAAACTGGCGCTAACATTTAGCATGCTAACATCTAGCATGCTAACATCTAGCATGCTAACATCTAGCATGCTAAAATCTAGCATGCTAACATCAAACATGCTAACATCTAGCATGCTAACATCTAGCATGCTAACATCTAGCATGCTAACATCTAGCATGCTAACATCTAGCATGCTAACATCTAGCATGCTAACATCTAGCATGCTAACATATAGCATGCTAATATCTAACATGCTAACATCTAGCATGCTAACATCTGCCTCTCAGTCAAGTCATTACCCCACAATACATGTGAGATTAGGTCTGAATTCCCCCACTAACCCCAAACCAACTGTCACACACACACACCAGGGTGCCAGGGTGTATTTCACCGCTGTCTTTATACATACAGGGACTGTCATTCTGTGCTCTTGCGGCAGTCAGAATGCGGTTTAAGCTATGTGCGCTCTGTTCATTTCGTTAGGCGCACGCTGCCAAGAAATGGCGCCTAAAACTGGCGCTAACATTTAGCATGCTAACATCTAGCATGCTAACATCTAGCATGCTAACATCTAGCATGCTAAAATCTAGCATGCTAACATCAAACATGCTAACATCTAGCATGCTAACATCTAGCATGCTAACATCTAGCATGCTAACATCTAGCATGCTAACATCTAGCATGCTAACATCTAGCATGCTAACATCTAGCATGCTAACATATAGCATGCTAATATCTAACATGCTAACATCTAGCATGCTAACATCTGCCTCTCAGTCAAGTCATTACCCCACAATACATGTGAGATTTGGTCTGAATTCCCCCACTAACCCCAAACCAACTGTCACACACACACACCAGGGTGCCAGGGTGTATTTCACCGCTGTCTTTATACATACAGGGACTGTCATTCTGTGCTCTTGCGGCAGTCAGAATGCGGTTTAAGCTATGTGCGCTCTGTTCATTTCGTTAGGCGCACGCTGCCAAGAAATGGCGCCTAAAACTGGCGCTAACATTTAGCATGCTAACATCTAGCATGCTAACATCTGGCATGCTAACATCTAGCATGCTAACATCTAGCATGCTAAAATCTAGCATGCAAACATCTAACATGCTAACATCTAGCATGCTAACATCAAACATGCTAACATCTAGCATGCTAACATCTAGCATGCTAACATCTAGCATGCTAACATCTAGCATGCTAACATCTAGCATGCTAACATCTAGCATGCTAACATATAGCATGCTAATATCTAACATGCTAACATCTAGCATGCTAACATCTAGCATGCTAAAATCTAGCATGCTAACATCTAACATGCTAACATCTAGCATGCTAACATCTAGCATGCTAACATCTAGCATGCTAACATCTAGCATGCTAACATCTAGCATGCTAACATATAGCATGCTAATATCTAACATGCTAACATCTAGCATGCTAACATCTGCCTCTCAGTCAAGTCATTACCCCACAATACATGTGAGATTAGGTCTGAATTCCCCCACTAACCCCAAACCAACTGTCACACACACACACCAGGGTGCCAGGGGGCCAGGGTGTTTCACCGCTGTCTTTATACATACAGGGACTGTCATTCTGTGCTCTTGCGGCAGTCAGAATGCGGTTTAAGCTATGTGCGCTCTGTTCATTTCGTTAGGCGCACGCTGCCAAGAAATGGCGCCTAAAACTGGCGCTAACATTTAGCATGCTAACATCTAGCATGCTAACATCTAGCATGCTAAAATCTAGCATGCTAACATCTAACATGCTAACATCTAGCATGCTAACATCTAGCATGCTAACATCTAGCATGCTAACATCTAGCATGCTAACATATAGCATGCTAATATCTAACATGCTAACATCTAGCATGCTAACATCTGCCTCTCAGTCAAGTCATTACCCCACAATACATGTGAGATTAGGTCTGAATTCCCCCACTAACCCCAAACCAACTGTCACACACACACACCAGGGTGCCAGGGTGTATTTCACCGCTGTCTTTATACATACAGGGACTGTCATTCTGTGCTCTTGCGGCAGTCAGAATGCGGTTTAAGCTATGTGCGCTCTGTTCATTTCGTTAGGCGCACGCTGCCAAGAAATGGCGCCTAAAACTGGCGCTAACATTTAGCATGCTAACATCTAGCATGCTAACATCTAGCATGCTAACATCTAGCATGCTAACATCTAGCATGCTAAAATCTAGCATGCTAACATCAAACATGCTAACATCTAGCATGCTAACATCTAGCATGCTAACATCTAGCATGCTAACATCTAGCATGCTAACATCTAGCATGCTAACATCTAGCATGCTAACATCTAGCATGCTAACATATAGCATGCTAATATCTAACATGCTAACATCTAGCATGCTAACATCTGCCTCTCAGTCAAGTCATTACCCCACAATACATGTGAGATTTGGTCTGAATTCCCCCACTAACCCCAAACCAACTGTCACACACACACACCAGGGTGCCAGGGTGTATTTCACCGCTGTCTTTATACATACAGGGACTGTCATTCTGTGCTCTTGCGGCAGTCAGAATGCGGTTTAAGCTATGTGCGCTCTGTTCATTTCGTTAGGCGCACGCTGCCAAGAAATGGCGCCTAAAACTGGCGCTAACATTTAGCATGCTAACATCTAGCATGCTAACATCTGGCATGCTAACATCTAGCATGCTAACATCTAGCATGCTAAAATCTAGCATGCAAACATCTAACATGCTAACATCTAGCATGCTAACATCAAACATGCTAACATCTAGCATGCTAACATCTAGCATGCTAACATCTAGCATGCTAACATCTAGCATGCTAACATCTAGCATGCTAACATCTAGCATGCTAACATATAGCATGCTAATATCTAACATGCTAACATCTAGCATGCTAACATCTGCCTCTCAGTCAAGTCATTACCCCACAATACATGTGAGATTTGGTCTGAATTCCCCCACTAACCCCAAACCAACTGTCACACACACACACCAGGGTGCCAGGGTGTATTTCACCGCTGTCTTTATACATACAGGGACTGTCATTCTGTGCTCTTGCGGCAGTCAGAATGCGGTTTAAGCTATGTGCGCTCTGTTCATTTCGTTAGGCGCACGCTGCCAAGAAATGGCGCCTAAAACTGGCGCTAACATTTAGCATGCTAACATCTAGCATGCTAACATCTGGCATGCTAACATCTAGCATGCTAACATCTAGCATGCTAAAATCTAGCATGCAAACATCTAACATGCTAACATCTAGCATGCTAACATCAAACATGCTAACATCTAGCATGCTAACATCTAGCATGCTAACATCTAGCATGCTAACATCTAGCATGCTAACATCTAGCATGCTAACATCTAGCATGCTAACATATAGCATGCTAATATCTAACATGCTAACATCTAGCATGCTAACATCTGCCTCTCAGTCAAGTCATTACCCCACAATACATGTGAGATTAGGTCTGAATTCCCCCACTTACCCCAAACCAACTGTCACACACACACACCAGGGTGCCAGGGTGTATTTCACCGCTGTCTTTATACATACAGGGACTGTCATTCTGTGCTCTTGCGGCAGTCAGAATGCGGTTTAAGCTATGTGCGCTCTGTTCATTTCGTTAGGCGCACGCTGCCAAGAAATGGCGCCTAAAACTGGCGCTAACATTTAGCATGCTAACATCTAGCATGCTAACATCTAGCATGCTAACATCTAACATGCTAACATCTAGCATGCTAACATCTAGCATGCTAACATCTAGCATGCTAACATCTAGCATGCTAACATATAGCATGCTAATATCTAACATGCTAACATCTAGCATGCTAACATCTGCCTCTCAGTCAAGTCATTACCCCACAATACATGTGAGCTTAGGTCTGAATTCCCCCACTAACCCCAAACCAACTGTCACACACACACACCAGGGTACCAGGGTGCCAGGGTGTATTTCACCGCTGTCTTTATACATACAGGGACTGTCATTCTGTGCTCTTGCGGCAGTCAGAATGCGGTTTAAGCTATGTGCGCTCTGTTCATTTCGTTAGGCGCACGCTGCCAAGAAATGGCGCCTAAAACTGGCGCTAACATTTAGCATGCTAACATCTAGCATGCTAACATCTAGCATGCTAACATCTAACATGCTAACATCTAGCATGCTAACATCTAGCATGCTAACATCTAGCATGCTAACATCTAGCATGCTAACATATAGCATGCTAATATCTAACATGCTAACATCTAGCATGCTAACATCTGCCTCTCAGTCAAGTCATTACCCCACAATACATGTGAGCTTAGGTCTGAATTCCCCCACTAACCCCAAACCAACTGTCACACACACACACCAGGGTGCCAGGGGGCCAGGGTGTTTCACCGCTGTCTTTATACATACAGGGACTGTCATTCTGTGCTCTTGCGGCAGTCAGAATGCGGTTTAAGCTATGTGCGCTCTGTTCATTTCGTTAGGCGCACGCTGCCAAGAAATGGCGCCTAAAACTGGCGCTAACATTTAGCATGCTAACATCTAGCATGCTAACATCTAGCATGCTAAAATCTAGCATGCTAACATCTAACATGCTAACATCTAGCATGCTAACATCTAGCATGCTAACATCTAGCATGCTAACATCTAGCATGCTAAAATCTAGCATGCTAACATCAAACATGCTAACATCTAGCATGCTAACATCTAGCATGCTAACATATAGCATGCTAATATCTAACATGCTAACATCTAGCATGCTAACATCTGCCTCTCAGTCAAGTCATTACCCCACAATACATGTGAGCTTAGGTCTGAATTCCCCCACTAACCCCAAACCAACTGTCACACACACACACCAGGGTGCCAGGGTGTGTTTCACCGCTGTCTTTATACATACAGGGACTGTCATTCTGTGCTCTTGCGGCAGTCAGAATGCGGTTTAAGCTATGTGCGCTCTGTTCATTTCGTTAGGCGCACGCTGCCAAGAAATGGCGCCTAAAACTGGCGCTAACATTTAGCATGCTAACATCTAGCATGCTAACATCTAGCATGCTAAAATCTAGCATGCTAACATCTAACATGCTAACATCTAGCATGCTAACATCTAGCATGCTAACATCTAGCATGCTAACATCTAGCATGCTAACATCTAGCATGCTAACATATAGCATGCTAATATCTAACATGCTAACATCTAGCATGCTAACATCTGCCTCTCAGTCAAGTCATTACCCCACAATACATGTGAGATTAGGTCTGAATTCCCCCACTAACCCCAAACCAACTGTCACACACACACACCAGGGTGCCAGGGTGTATTTCACCGCTGTCTTTATACATACAGGGACTGTCATTCTGTGCTCTTGCGGCAGTCAGAATGCGGTTTAAGCTATGTGCGCTTTGTTCATTTCGTTAGGCGCACGCTGCCAAGAAATGGCGCCTAAAACTGGCGCTAACATTTAGCATGCTAACATCTAGCATGCTAACATCTAGCATGCTAACATCCTTCATGCTAACATCTAGCATGCTAAAATCTAGCATGCTAACATCTAACATGCTAACATCAAGCATGCTAACATCTAGCATGCTAACATCTAGCATGCTAACATATAGCATGCTAATATCTAACATGCTAACATCTAGCATGCTAACATCTGCCTCTCAGTCAAGTCATTACCCCACAATACATGTGAGCTTAGGTCTGAATTCCCCCACTAACCCCAAACCAACTGTCACACACACACACCAGGGTGCCAGGGGGCCAGGGTGTTTCACCGCTGTCTTTATACATACAGGGACTGTCATTCTGTGCTCTTGCGGCAGTCAGAATGCGGTTTAAGCTATGTGCGCTCTGTTCATTTCGTTAGGCGCACGCTGCCAAGAAATGGCGCCTAAAACTGGCGCTAACATTTAGCATGCTAACATCTAGCATGCTAACATCTAGCATGCTAAAATCTAGCATGCTAACATCTAACATGCTAACATCTAGCATGCTAACATCTAGCATGCTAACATCTAGCATGCTAACATCTAGCATGCTAACATCTAGCATGCTAACATATAGCATGCTAATATCTAACATGCTAACATCTAGCATGCTAACATCTGCCTCTCAGTCAAGTCATTACCCCACAATACATGTGAGCTTAGGTCTGAATTCCCCCACTAACCCCAAACCAACTGTCACACACACACACCAGGGTGCCAGGGTGTGTTTCACCGCTGTCTTTATACATACAGGGACTGTCATTCTGTGCTCTTGCGGCAGTCAGAATGCGGTTTAAGCTATGTGCGCTCTGTTCATTTCGTTAGGCGCACGCTGCCAAGAAATGGCGCCTAAAACTGGCATCTAGCATGCTAACATCTAGCATTCTAACATCTAGCATGCTAAAATCTAGCATGCTAACATCAAACATGCTAACATCTAGCATGCTAACATCTAGCATGCTAACATATAGCATGCTAATATCTAACATCTAGCATGCTAACATCTGCCTCTCAGTCAAGTCATTACCCCACAATACATGTGAGCTTAGGTCTGAATTCCCCCACTAACCCCAAACCAACTGTCACACACACACACCAGGGTGCCAGGGGGCCAGGGTGTTTCACCGCTGTCTTTATACATACAGGGACTGTCATTCTGTGCTCTTGCGGCAGTCAGAATGCGGTTTAAGCTATGTGCGCTCTGTTCATTTCGTTAGGCGCACGCTGCCAAGAAATGGCGCCTAAAACTGGCGCTAACATTTAGCATGCTAACATCTAGCATGCTAACATCTAGCATGCTAACATCTAGCATGCTAACATCTAGCATGCTAAGATCTAGCATGCTAACATCTAGCATGCTAAAATCTAGCATGCTAACATCTAACATGCTAACATCTAGCATGCTAACATCTAGCATGCTAACATCTAGCATGCTAACATATAGCATGCTAATATCTAACATGCTAACATCTAGCATGCTAACATCTGCCTCTCAGTCAAGTCATTACCCCACAATACATGTGAGATTAGGTCTGAATTCCCCCACTAACCCCAAACCAACTGTCACACACACACACCAGGGTGCCAGGGTGTGTTTCACCGCTGTCTTTATACATACAGGGACTGTCATTCTGTGCTCTTGCGGCAGTCAGAATGCGGTTTAAGCTATGTGCGCTCTGTTCATTTCGTTAGGCGCACGCTGCCAAGAAATGGCGCCTAAAACTGGCGCTAACATTTAGCATGCTAACATCTAGCATGCTAACATCTAGCATGCTAACATCTAGCATGCTAACATCTAGCATGCTAAAATCTAGCATGCTAACATCTAACATGCTAGCATCTAGCATGCTAACATCTAGCATGCTAACATCTAGCATGCTAACATCTAGCATGCTAACATCTAGCATGCTAACATATAGCATGCTAATATCTAACATGCTAACATCTAGCATGCTAACATCTGCCTCTCAGTCAAGTCATTACCCCACAATACATGTGAGATTAGGTCTGAATTCCCCCACTAACCCCAAACCAACTGTCACACACACACACCAGGGTGCCAGGGTGTGTTTCACCGCTGTCTTTATACATACAGGGACTGTCATTCTGTGCTCTTGCGGCAGTCAGAATGCGGTTTAAGCTATGTGCGCTCTGTTCATTTCGTTAGGCGCACGCTGCCAAGAAATGGCGCCTAAAACTGGCGCTAACATTTAGCATGCTAACATCTAGCATGCTAACATCTGGCATGCTAACATCTAGCATGCTAACATCTAGCATGCTAACATCTAGCATGCTAACATCTAGCATGCTAACATATAGCATAATAATATCTAACATGCTAACATCTAGCATGCTAACATCTGCCTCTCAGTCAAGTCATTACCCCACAATACATGTGAGCTTAGGTCTGAATTCCCCCACTAACCCCAAACCAACTCTCACACACACACACCAGGGTGCCAGGGTGTGTTTCACCGCTGTCTTTATACATACAGGGTCTGTCATTCTGTGCTCTTGCGGCAGTCAGAATGCGGTTTAAGCTATGTGCGCTCTGTTCATTTCGTTAGGCGCACGCTGCCAAGAAATGGCGCCTAAAACTGGCGCTAACATTTAGCATGCTAACATCTAGCATGCTAACATCTGGCATGCTAACATCTAGCATGCTAACATCTAGCATGCTAACATCTAGCATGCTAAAATCTAGCATGCTAACATCTAACATGCTAACATCTAGCATGCTAACATCTAGCATGCTAACATCTAGCATGCTAACATATAGCATGCTAATATCTAACATGCTAACATCTAGCATGCTAACATCTGCCTCTCAGTCAAGTCATTACCCCACAATACATGTGAGCTTAGGTCTGAATTCCCCCACTAACCCCAAACCAACTGTCACACACACACACCAGGGTGCCAGGGTGTGTTTCACCGCTGTCTTTATACATACAGGGACTGTCATTTTGTGCTCTTGCGGCAGTCAGAATGCGGTTTAAGCTATGTGCGCTCTGTTCATTTCGTTAGGCGCACGCTGCCAAGAAATGGCGCCTAAAACTGGCGCTAACATTTAGCATGCTAACATCTAGCATGCTAATATCTAGCATGCTAACATCTAGCATGCTAACATCTAGCATGCTAAAATCTAGCATGCTAACATCTAACATGCCAACATCTAGCATGCTAACAACTAGCATGCTAACATCTAGCATGCTAACATCTAGCATGCTAACATCTAGCATGCTAACATATAGCATGCTAATATCTAACATGCTAACATCTAGCATGCTAACATCTGCCTCTCAGTCAAGTCATTACCCCACAATACATGTGAGATTAGGTCTGAATTCCCCCACTAACCCCAAACCAACTGTCACACACACACACCAGGGTGCCAGGGTGTATTTCACCGCTGTCTTTATACATACAGGGACTGTCATTCTGTGCTCTTGCGGCAGTCAGAATGCGGTTTAAGCTATGTGCGCTCTTTTCATTTCGTTAGGCGCACGCTGCCAAGAAATGGCGCCTAAAACTGGCGCTAACATTTAGCATGCTAACATCTAGCATGCTAACATCTGGCATGCTAACATCTAGCATGCTAATATCTAACATGCTAACATCTAGCATGCTAACATCTGCCTCTCAGTCAAGTCATTACCCCACAATACATGTGAGATTAGGTCTGAATTCCCCCACTAACCCCAAACAAACTGTCACACACACACACCAGGGTGCCAGGGTGTATTTCACCGCTGTCTTTATACATACAGGGACTGTCATTCTGTGCTCTTGCGGCAGTCAGAATGCGGTTTAAGCTATGTGCGCTCTGTTCATTTCGTTAGGCGCACGCTGCCAAGAAATGGCGCCTAAAACTGGCGCTAACATTTAGCATGCTAACATCTAGCATGCTAACATCTAGCATGCTAACATCTAGCATGCTAACATCTAGCATGCTAAAATCTAGCATGCTAACATCTAACATGCTAACATCTAGCATGCTAACATCTAGCATGCTAACATCTAGCATGCTAACATCTAGCATGCTAACATCTAGCATGCTAACAATATAGCATGCTAATATCTAACATGCTAACATCTAGCATGCTAACATCTGCCTCTCAGTCAAGTCATTACCCCACAATACATGTGAGATTAGGTCTGAATTCCCCCACTAACCCCAAACAAACTGTCACACACACACACCAGGGTGCCAGGGTGTATTTCACCGCTGTCTTTATACATACAGGGACTGTCATTCTGTGCTCTTGCGGCAGTCAGAATGCGGTTTAAGCTATGTGCGCTCTGTTCATTTCGTTAGGCGCACGCTGCCAAGAAATGGCGCCTAAAACTGGCGCTAACATTTAGCATGCTAACATCTAGCATGCTAACATCTAGCATGCTAACATCTAGCATGCTAACATCTAGCATGCTAAAATCTAGCATGCTAACATCTAACATGCTAACATCTAGCATGCTAACATCTAGCATGCTAACATCTAGCATGCTAACATCTAGCATGCTAACATATAGCATGCTAATATCTAACATGCTAACATCTAGCATGCTAACATCTGCCTCTCAGTCAAGTCATTACCCCACAATACATGTGAGATTAGGTCTGAATTCCCCCACTTACCCCAAACCAACTGTCACACACACACACCAGGGTGCCAGGGTGTATTTCACCGCTGTCTTTATACATACAGGGACTGTCATTCTGTGCTCTTGCGGCAGTCAGAATGCGGTTTAAGCTATGTGCGCTCTGTTCATTTCGTTAGGCGCACGCTGCTAAGAAATGGCGCCTAAAACTGGCGCTAACATTTAGCATGCTAGCATCTAGCATGCTAACATCTAGCATGCTAACATCTAGCATGCTAACATCTAGCATGCTAAAATCTAGCATGCTAACATCTAACATGCTAACATCTAGCATGCTAACATCTAGCATGCTAACATCTAGCATGCTAACATATAGCATGCTAATATCTAACATGCTAACATCTAGCATGCTAACATCTGCCTCTCAGTCAAGTCATTACCCCACAATACATGTGAGCTTAGGTCTGAATTCCCCCACTAACCCCAAACCAACTGTCACACACACACACCAGGGTGCCAGGGTGTGTTTCACCGCTGTCTTTATACATACAGGGACTGTCATTTTGTGCTCTTGCGGCAGTCAGAATGCGGTTTAAGCTATGTGCGCTCTGTTCATTTCGTTAGGCGCACGCTGCCAAGAAATGGCGCCTAAAACTGGCGCTAACATTTAGCATGCTAACATCTAGCATGCTAACATCTGGCATGCTAAAATCTAGCATGCTAACATCTAGCATGCTAACATCTGGCATGCTAACATCTAGCATGCTAATATCTAACATGCTAACATCTAGCATGCTAACATCTGCCTCTCAGTCAAGTCATTACCCCACAATACATGTGAGCTTAGGTCTGAATTCCCCCACTAACCCCAAACCAACTGTCACACACACACACCAGGGTGCCAGGGTGTATTTCACCGCTGTCTTTATACATACAGGGACTGTCATTCTGTGCTCTTGCGGCAGTCAGAATGCGGTTTAAGCTATGTGCGCTCTGTTCATTTCGTTAGGCGCACGCTGCCAAGAAATGGCGCCTAAAACTGGCGCTAACATTTAGCATGCTAACATCTAGCATGCTAACATCTGGCATGCTAAAATCTAGCATGCTAACATCTAGCATGCTAACATCTGGCATGCTAACATCTAGCATGCTAATATCTAACATGCTAACATCTAGCATGCTAACATCTGCCTCTCAGTCAAGTCATTACCCCACAATACATGTGAGCTTAGGTCTGAATTCCCCCACTAACCCCAAACCAACTGTCACACACACACACCAGGGTGCCAGGGTGTATTTCACCGCTGTCTTTATACATACAGGGACTGTCATTCTGTGCTCTTGCGGCAGTCAGAATGCGGTTTAAGCTATGTGCGCTCTGTTCATTTCGTTAGGCGCACGCTGCCAAGAAATGGCGCCTAAAACTGGCGCTAACATTTAGCATGCTAACATCTAGCATGCTAACATCTAGCATGCTAACATCTGCCTCTCAGTCAAGTCATTACCCCACAATACATGTGAGCTTAGGTCTGAATTCCCCCACTAACCCCAAACCAACTGTCACACACACACACCAGGGTGCCAGGGTGTGTTTCACCGCTGTCTTTATACATACAGGGACTGTCATTCTGTGCTCTTGCGGCAGTCAGAATGCGGTTTAAGCTATGTGCGCTCTGTTCATTTCGTTAGGAGCACGCTGCCAAGAAATGGCGCCTAAAACTGGCGCTAACATTTAGCATGCTAAAATCTAGCATGCTAACATCTAGCATGCTAACATCTAGCATGCTAAAATCTAGCATGCTAACATCTAGCATGCTAGCATCTAGCATGCTAAAATCTAGCATGCTAACATCTAACATGCTAACATCTAGCATGCTAACATCTAACATGCTAACATATAGCATGCTAATATCTAACATGCTAACATCTAGCATGCTAACATCTGCCTCTCAGTCAAGTCATTACCCCACAATACATGTGAGATTAGGTCTGAATTCCCCCACTAACCCCAAACCAACTGTCACACACACACACCAGGGTGCCAGGGGGCCAGGGTGTTTCACCGCTGTCTTTATACATACAGGGACTGTCATTCTGTGCTCTTGCGGCAGTCAGAATGCGGTTTAAGCTATGTGCGCTCTGTTCATGTCGTTAGGCGCACGCTGCCAAGAAATGGCGCCTAAAACGGGCGCTAAAATCTAGCATGCTAACAACTAGCATGCTAACATCTAACATGCTAACATCTAGCATGCTAACATCTAGCAGGCTAACATCTGCCTCTCAGTCAAGTCATTACCCCACAATACATGTGAGCTTAGGTCTGAATTCCCCCACTAACCCCAAACCAACTGTCACACATACACACCAGGGTGCCAGGGGGCCAGGGTGTGTTTCACCGCTGTCTTTATACATAAAGGGACTGTCATTCTGTGATCTTGCGGCAGTCAGAATGCGGTTTTAGCTATGTGCGCTCTGTTCATGTCTTTAGGCGCACGCTGCCAAGAAATTGCGCCTAAAACTGGCGCTAACATTTAGCATGCTAACATCTAGCATGCTAACATCTAGCATGCTAAAATCTAGCATGCTAAGATCTAGCATGCTAACATCGAACATGCTAACATCTAGCATGCTAACATCTAACATGCTAACATCTA